>JAFBJW010000280.1:3769523-3976176 GCA_016785235.1 Pseudorhombus dupliciocellatus
GATAACACGAGCGGCTCACTTCCCCTGACTTAATGTATGTGGACATTCTGACATTATAAAGATCCCCCTGCATGTGTATTGTACATACAAATGTGTGTGTGTGGTTTAACATGACCGCAACACACTCTCTGCTTTGCTACTGGTCTTCTCCTGTCATTTATCAGTATCACAGTATCACAGATGCAGAGTCATTACAGGGCACCAGAGGTCACACGTTGCTTTATTCATCCAAAATCTCTGTGAAAAAAGAATTAGTTTGAAACCTGCCCAGCGTCTGTGCTGAACTTATGATCAAGCACAACTTGACACTTGATTTACAGACAGTTGAAGCAGTTTCCTAGACATGGTAAGGTGTTAGCTGGTGGATGATGTAACATGCTTTAACCATAAAAGCAGCAGAGCAGAGGCACTGGCGCCGAGACATTTAGCAAATCTGTGATAAGTGACCTCTACCAGCAGAGGCTTAGTCCCTGTGCAGATAATCCTGAGATATCAAACTGTGATCAGAGGTTTTCAATACGCAGAGCAGAGTGAGGCCTCTGTCATGAATAGAAACATTCAGACCTGTCTGAAAGGACTTGTACGTCCCATTTTGTTGTGATGCTGCTGCTTAATATTCGGAACGAATTCTTCCCCAAACCAGAATGCTGAATTTAAAAGGTAAAAATTCTTCGTGTTCTCCATTAGTCTAAGTGACACTGTTTAACCTTTCGTCTCGTCTCTCTTCCCGACCAGTCCCTTGATTTCATCGGAGCGTTTCTTTAAAGGAGTCCAGTGCATGTCAGGAGAGTTCCTCTTGACTTTGAATTAACTCGGACTCATTCTGACAATCAGAGGACAATCTGATTGTGTTGCTGGGCTGATACTAAACCCACAGCCATCACATTTACATTTACATTACATTACTGCATATTTATTCATAGAGCGCTGTGACGACGGGGGCCTGAGTGGAATAATAGATGGAGCTAATGCGTTTTACTTTGGGATGGATGGAGGAGCAGAATCAATAAGAGCTGCAGCCCCTTCACTCTGTGCTGGGTAAGAACGACAGCGTTAGCAGAGGGATCAAGTCGAGGAGCAGCGGAGGAGAAATATCGTTTTCTGTTTGGCTTTGATTGAATAATTGACGCATATTGTCACATGACCGCTGAGCAGACGCTACACGACTGAGCGAGCTGGAAGAGCGGAGGGCCGCAGGCGTGTGGGGGCTCATACCTCCGAGAAGTATGATGTTCTCTTATGGTCCCTCCCTTCACTCATCCAGGAGTGGGGAATATACAGCTTTCAAAATGTCTGTTGATTGGATTTAGCTTTCGGCGTTATAAACATGTTTGATTCAATAACTTCCTGGTCTAGAATTGACACACGTCCAGTCTCCGCCCTGCGTGCAGTCGGCAGACTCTCACGGAGCCATTTTCTCTGCACTCCAGATCTTGCTCTTCCATTTGAACTTTTGCTCTCGGTGTTGGGATGTGTGTGTTTTTCTTCCCTTTAACAGCCAGCAAAGCCACTCAGCCTCTTCCACTGCCTCTCGGTTCGCTCTCCTCCTCCGGGCCATGTAAAGTGGCTTAGCTGACCTCACCATGATAGAGGTCCCTCCTTGTCTTGAGGAACCTTCTGCCAGCCATAAAGAGAACACATAAATCCAGCACTGCGTGCGCCTGCACATCCACTCATCAGTCAAAGCCGCGGGGGTTAGGTTCAGACGGACAAGTGCGGCGGGAAGGAGCCGTGAGCACCTGAAGCATTAAAGATAAATTGTGCTGTGGATGCAGGTGTTTATTTTGCTGCTTTTATGGGACTGTGGGGACTGCTGCTGTCTGCTTGTGGTGTTAGTTAATCAGCCCCAGGATGAAAGTGCTAGTATACTTGTGCATCTCTGTATTTATATCTTGATGAAATGCCATTACCTTGGCTGCACCAGCAGCCAGCAGCTACCTCTCACACTGCCGCTGTATTTATTCAGTGTGTGTGGAGGTGAATATGTGGAGTGATACGGTTTTAAGATGAAGCCCTGTTCTTTGTTCTTTATTATCCTGATCTTCACCAACTTGGGAGGATTATTACTAGTGAGGTTATCTTCAGATCATTTATCTCTGTGCAAAGCCACAGTCGACGAAATATGGGCTGGAAGACACATTTTTCAAGATAATGATTTCATAATGTAGTAATCTATTGACTTTTACATCCAATAATAATGATGATGACACGATCTGAACCCATCATTTGTCATTATACTGAATTAATGGCCTCATAATGAAGTGCTGTTTTAATAGAATAGAACAAAGTTAGCATTGCCTTGGCATAAATATTCATCGTCCCTCAGATGCTTTACACTTTTCCAGTTTGATGCCAACTCTGTGTTTGTACACTGCGGCCTATTATATATACGCCTTGAAACTATTAAACATGTCTTCCACCGCCTTGCTCTGCTCTTAAAAGACTCAGGTCCCAAATGTATAGCTCAATTCCTGCGATTTTATCCTCCCAACCCTAAATTACCTGGAGCGGACAGGAGATGAGCTTCCCCCACAGTGGTATAACTCTTTTACATTTCTTTATCCTCCTCACATTAAATCGCTTCTAAATCAAATGCCCTCTTTTTTTTTAAATCTTCCAATCGCAGAGACGTCAGTTCTTTAGTGCTTCTTTTTTTTTTTTTTTTTTCAAGGTTACGTGGCTCAGCCCCCGGTGATGTTTTACAAGACATCTTCACTCGCGGTGGTGACACGTTTTTTTTTCCCTGTACATTAAACGTCTCTCTCCATCCAGGTGTTAGTAACTGCACTGGATGAGATTTCTGCCAGCTCACTCAAGCGCCCACTCACACATTAGGGAAATTAGTAGTGTAGTCGTAAAATGGAATTGGGCACTCGTGTGGCGGTGTGATCAAGGATGAGTTTGTTTATGCATGCGTGTGTGCGAACAGCTCTACACAGCTCAGTCTTATACCGAATGCTAATTGAGCCACAATGATAGATGTTTAAACAAATGTGTTTTTGTTGCATGAATTCCCCCCCTCCCCCCTTTCCATCCTCCATCACACATTCCTAAGTCAGGTCGGTTTCCCTTGTTGTGTTCCTGTCCTCTCTGTGTTATTCTTTAAGCAGCGAGCTGTTTGTTGCATTACCGCGTGTCCCTGTCATGTGATTAAAGTTCTATTTTGAGTGAAATTAGCTGTTAGTGTTTTCACTTGAACATAATAGAGCAAACAAATGCCAGGCTGGCAATCACAGATTCAGATTATCTGAGTTTGTGATGTCACAAAACAGATAGGCGGCACTCAGCAGGAAAACGTCTGGTGGGCAGGATGTGAAATGGGGAAAAGGGAAATGAGAAAGAAAGGTGTAGGGTTACATTTTAAATGGAGAAACCCTTTGAATGTCATTTTAAAACAAGAGACAAAGATGTAATAAGCTCCTGGAGCGGGGCTTTAGCAATTCTAGTACTTTTCTGTTTGTATCCAGTTCCACAGCGTTTCAGTGGCCATTCTTCAAGTTCATTCCAGAAAAGGAAGAAAGAAAAAAAGGGCAGTATTCCTCTTTTAAAGGACTCCTCTGGTGGGAGAGTTTGCTCCTTGTATTCTGCGTATTTCTTTGGAAGCAACTGTGAGGCAACCCTGTCGCCTTTGCTGCCTTTGCTAATCTCTCTCTGAAGTACGAACAAATGGGGAAAAAATGAATAGATGCAGAGGAAATAAAAAGGCAGACATAAAGAGTTGCAGATGGAGACGCTCAAAACGTCCAATCCTTTGCGCCTTTTACCGCGTCCTGTGTCAGAAGAGTGATAAACACTGAAGTTTGGATTCATGAAGCAATTGTGTACAAAGCAACTGGGACGCCGGATGTTTTTTTTTTTTCCCGTCTGTCTGTATTTTCTCACCCTCTTCCTGCCTCTCTTATTTCCTCTTTTGTCCCCTTTCTTTTGCTCCCTTTCCTCTGCACTCCTCAAGTTTCCCTTAATATTCATGTCTTCTTTTCAGATCAACCCCTGCTCTCCCTCTGTCTATCGCTCGCTTTATTCCTCCTCTCCCTGTTCCCGCTCCAGCGTGGAGGCACTCCCTTTGCTTATGTAAAAAGAAAAATCTAAGATTAGTCTGCAGCTTTAATAACTGTGCGGCTCGGATTCCCTCCTCGTCGACACTTTGGGGAAACATGCGTGAGGAAGGAGGTGGGCTCGTCTCAGGCCTTTTGTCAGGAGGTTTTTTTTTTTTTTTTTTTTCACTGGGTGAAATCAATGCTAACGTCATCTGCCCTCAATGTCAAAGAGGCCTGATGGGGAATCTTGATGCTCCCACATGAGAGGAGGGAGGGGGGAGCAGAAATGGAGCAGAGGTTAAAATAGAACGGCACTCAGCCAGTATTCAGCAATCTTCCATTTCTGGAAAAATCCTAACTTTGACAGATGACCCCTCACAGTGAACCCTATAAGGACACGAGGTCGAAGGACCTCGGAAAAAAACGATGAAATGAGCATGATTTAAGTTTAAGTTCGAGACACAATATCAAATTTATTTCACTTTGACTCAAAGATGAACTGATTGCATTTTGGTGCCTGGGGGTCAAAGGTCAAGGTCACAGTTACTCATGATGTGACACCCTAGGACTGCCCGTAGGGGATTTCATCACATCTGACACAAATCACTTGGATTGACTGTTAAATTGATTAGATAGCAGCAGTCAAAGGCCAAAGGTCGAGGGTCACAGGGGCTTTTTTTTATTGTCCTCTTGAATGTGATGTTGCAAACCTGCTTGAAGAAATTGCCTCAGCTTTTATTCAGTTTTCTCAGAGATAAAGTGATTAGGCTTCAGTTCTCAGTGCTAAAGGTTACTGTGACCTTTAAAAAGGTTTATGGAATTATGTCAACAGAAATACTTCAGTCTATTCAAAAAAAAAAAAACCAGCTCATTATTTTGCATCTCTTACCAAATTTTAAAGATCAAGATGTTTTTGCATGTCGCTGGTGGCGGTAGGAGCTTAAAGATGTAAAGCTATATCACTGTGCTGATGCGGCCTCCAGGTTTAAACCACATATTGACCGGTTCTGGACTTTCGCGTCTAATCAATGTCCGGCCCGTGACAACCATCGATCTGGATCTGGTGTGTTGCGCCGGATTGCATTTCGGCCCTGATGGCCACTGCGCTACATGACGCAGGATTGTTGGGAGAGGAACGTGTGTGAATTCAGATGAGAAATCAAATTGTGATGTGTGTACATTTAAATGTTTGGTGTCTAAGAACCCAGCTTCCAGGTTCATCGTTCACCTCCCTCCCGGCTGCTCATCGTCAGCAAATAATCATCCTGCGCTTTATCATTTCTGCCTCATACATTCCCAGCACGGGACAAGGACATGACAGAGCACGCGTTCATCAGAGTCTTATTTACAATCTCTCATGCTCTGTGTAGCTTCGGAGTCAGCTACCTGCAGCTTCGCTCAGCTGGGAGAGTAAATAATGCAGGGGGAGACGGAGACACCTGCCTCAAACTATCCCCGTGCAGATTAGCTGCCACCTCCCCTCTCCTCCATTCGCTTTGGCTCTTTGACTCACATTTCCAATCAGACTTGTACTTTGTATCCTCCTCTTTGTTTTTCTCTCTTTGTCTGCCCGTCCTCACACACACACACACACTAAGTAATAACCAAAAGCCCCGGGGTGTGATCACAAAAGAGCGAGAGAGAAAGAGGGCTGTAATGTGAGTCTTTCTGGGACTTATCAGCGTTTTACAGGGACACTGACGCAGGAGTGAGAAAGAATTTGAATCCCCAGCACAGCGGATAGGGTTGCACGTACTTGGCAAACGGCATCCTCAGAAGTATCTGTTGACTAAAGAAGCTAGTCGTAGCGGAGAAGTGTGTCATCGAGCCGGCTACACTGGAGGCTTGAGCCACTGAATGGCCGTACGCAGTTATAGCTCCACTCTGAGCTTTTATTTTGGTAAGTCAGATCCACTGCCCATCTACAGCAAGTCACTCGTGCAGATGACAGAGGACGAGTTACTCCTCGCGTCTTTATATACACAAAAATCACCTGCCAAATGAAACCGTATTTTCCATTTTTTGTGCAGTGTACCGCTTCACTCGCTCATCAGATAAACCCAGGTAGAAGCAGGGGAGTGGAGATGAGATGAGAATAAGACAAGGATGGCAGAGAGTGGAAGAGCAGATTGAAAAATGGGCACGGTGGGGAAAAGAGAGAGTGAAAGTGGCGAGCACAGGCGAGAGAAAACAGTTAGAATAAGAGAAACCTATAAAAATAGGACGGATCAAGAGGTGAAACAATAATCTGGCGCAAAACAGCCAAGATGGACCTCTTGATTCGTTTAAATTTCTCTCTTCGTCTCTGCGGATCTTCTGTAATGGCCATGCTCAGACAAGCAAGGCGCTGCTCAGACTCTAACTCATTTTCTCTCGCTCCCACGACACATTTTAGGGGTAGAATGGATTTTAGACTCGGGCGCAGAAGCTTTTCCGAGACACAGAACTACTTTAACAGCGTGTTGCTGGTCTGCGGCGGCTGCAGAAGCCGAGGGGGAGCAGCAGCAGCAGCAACGCCTGACTGGAAACGCTCCTCGCGCTGGCTCAACATAAAGATAAGGCTGATCTTAGTTGTGCTTCTCGTATGGAGTTGTGTGTAATAATTTAAATCGCATTAAGAGAACTAAGGCCGTGTCATTTATGCAGGAACATTAGCCTCGTCTGGCGAGCTTTTATCCAAGGTCCTCTCTCTGCCGTCTGTTCAGCTTCATGCACACACAGACTTTTCATATTCAATATTCATGAATCTGTGCTGCCACATTATGGCACTCTGATTTATTTACTTTCAAGTTTCGGGTGTTTCTATTTGTTAGGTGCGGAATGTTTTTTTTTTTTTTCTTTCTTTCTTTTTTTTCCTGTTGAACGTCATAAACAGCATCAGTGTCACAGCGAGACAACACCATGACTGCAGCCCCCCCGGGGAGCAAGTAGGTGTAAATAACACAGCGGGAGGTTTCTAGGTTCAGGATTGAGCTCATTTTTGATAACCTCACAAGACTGCGGGGCTCCAAGCCTGTAACTAATCTGGATTTTCTATTGAATGAATCTGCTCTCTGGATTTAAAGACGGGTACTTATCAAAACACCCAACAGATGGTATATTTACCCTTTCACTGTTAGTATTTGTTGCATAAGTAATTAGAATAAACTGAATTTACATGCACTGTTCAACAAATATAAAAATACACAGACTGATAAAATAAAATAAAATGGTATTATTTGTCAATGTGGGACAGGTTTACACATATTGCAATAAAAAAGCAAAAGTGAAAAGCGGAGGCTCGATTCGTCTGCAATAATAGTTTGCGTGGGTGCTCAAGGAATAAAAATGGAAGTTGTTGCCCGGAGCTGAATGTTATTTTTAGAACAATGTATTTGGAGTTTTCTCTGAGACATTTCCGTGACTTCTCGTGGAGCTTTGAAACACCTGAAAAAGAAGAAAGAGAAGTTGCACATGATTGCAGCATGGTTACCCACAGAGATCTCACCACGCCAGAGGAGAGGCAGCTTCGGAATGGAATCTCCTCTTTCGCTTTCTCATTACAATGGTCGGTTGTAATCCTGATTTCTGCTGTTTCTTTTCTCTTTGAAGCTCGTTAGTCGTGTGGACTTCAGCATTCAGAGCCGTGAATCTTAAATCAATGAGTCTTGTTTTTATTCTTTACAATTAATCATTAGACAGTTTTCTGCAGTGTTATCTGACTTTTTATCCTGTTTTTGTCTTTATTAGTTTGGCATAAAAACAGAAATAAAACCCAGTTTTTATTACACTTCTCCCTCAGTAATGTATTAACACCCTAAACTTAGACAATGGGTAGACTGAAGACTCTGAAAATGTTTTTTAAATCTCGTTGTCTGGAGTTTTTATGCTTCAGTTTGTCATTTTAAGTGGAAAAGCTCTGAGATATCTATTACAGAAAAATCCTATGTCCTACACTGTCCATCCTGAAACCACTCAGGGGTCGCGATCTCTACGGCATCCTGCGTTTCTGAAGCCGTCCAAACCCACCTGCCCACAGAACTCCATCCCGACATGACCACAGCACGTTACTGTGCTGGAGAATCAGGCAGCACTTACAAACTTTTTTTTCCCCATAACCTTTATCACCCCCATCTCTCAACACCGTCCTGGCATCCTCTGTGACATCCACAGCTGAGTAATGGGTGTTATCTCAGGGTCGGGGGGGGTTAAAGAACAGCCTGGTCTTCAGACTGACTGTGGTCCTCTGAAGTTGTGTTTATGATGGAGGGCAGGGTCACCTTTAGCCGCTGAGCCCGCTGCTTGTATTTCAACCTTGTGATTGAATTGTTGTGCAGCTTCCTGGTTAAAAGCACCTGAAGATGTCTGTCGAGCAGCAGGGCCCGGCTCAACGGGATCATCCATTAGAACCGGATCGATGGCCGCGCGCACAAATGTTTCTGTCATATTAATAACGTGGCCTTTTGAAAGCAGCTGCAGATAAATATCTGAAAGAGGTTCCGTACAGAGGATCCTCAGATACAAAAACATCTCATCTGATCAATCCGCCCCCCCCTTGGAGGTTTATTTTGGAAATGATACTGCAGATGTACTTAATCAATAATACCCTGCAGGCTTTACACAAGACTTAAAAGCTTTGACATCAAACCAATCGTGGGATTTTTTTTGTGCTGCTTTAAAAATATGTATCATCTGCAGCTTTGGTTTAAAAAAAAAACATGGCCTCGGACATTTTAAATGTTGTTATTATGAAAACATAGATTAAGCCGAGCCAATCAATCTCTCATGCAGGATTTAAAGTTTAGGAAACATGATTAGATTGATGCTGTGTTTGAGACTGAAACCATTTTTTTTTTCTCTAAATTCACCTTAATTCCTTCAGCTGCGGGGTCAGTTTGTTTCATCGATAAGAAATAAGAAAGCTAATCCAGAAGATTATTTTGAGTTTCTCCTCATGAATAAAACATATAATATTAGAATTGAGTTGATGCAGTCGTGAGCCAGGACATGTCTGTGCAGTTAGCTATCTGTATATTAGCCTCATGTTAAGTTCAGAAATCAAATGAATTGTCCCAGTGGGACTGTTGTGCAGAGCCAAGGTGAACAAGTCCCGATGGCCGGTGTTTCTTTCTGAAGGACGTGCTTGTGTTTTGGTTTTGTAACTCTCGGCAAGTCAAGTATATTGGTATATAGCAGGTAACTGAAGGGTTAATACCGGTCAACAAGTAAAGACCGATGTCTCTGCATGCTGATTGGATGTTCTTAAGACATCTCTTGATGTGATAATATTGTCATGGCGTGCTCAAAAGCTTCTGCTCCCCCTGGGTTTGAACTGGAGGTGATATTTGGGATATTTCTCGGATGCAGGCAGAGAGAGACGCTTAGTCTCCTGTGAGCGCGGCGGAGGATAAGGAAGTGCGGGGCGTATTGTCAGCGTATTGAAATTGGCTCTTTTCTGAGTTGGGATTTCATTAAAGTGAGAGAATTGGGCTGTCAAACCATTCTGCCAAGGTGACTGATGTCCCGCTGCTTCCTCAAAGGCAGAGAAAAGGAATAACTTTCCTCATCCTGCATTTATGGCCGAGCAAATATGCAACCCACATTTTAAATTACTGCTCTCCGCTAATGATAATAAATTAAAGAACTCATCCTCCGAGAGGTTATTCTGCTTATCTGTACACGTGGCGTCTGCAGGCCCCCCCGTCATTAAATTACAATTTAGGAAGTCAGTTGGTCTCTATTCTCTCTCATGTAAGGCAGCGCTTGGCTGTTTTATTCATTTTATTAAATGCTTCTGTTATAATTTATGATTTGGAGGCTGGTGGAGAGTCAGGCATTGCTGGTTGTTGTTTCTGTTCAGATAAAGAAGCAGCAGTCGATTTGTGTTTGGAATATAATAAATTCCAGCATGAGTTTTTTTTTTGTTTTTTTTCTCTCAGTCCTGCATTATACAAATCAAATTAAGCAGAAGCCCAAAATTGAGTCAGTAATGTAATAAACATATTGGATTCATTGCTGTTTTCTCTGTGGATGCCATTTTCAGAAGGAAACTAATTCACCACCGACAGCGTTCGGTATCCGTGTCGTTTTTTTTTCTTTCAGCTCTGAGGATTCACTAATTTGAGATGAAAGCGCTTGCCTGGTCGACACACTCCTGACGTCTCTGAGTTCAAAGTCTTAGCTCAGTGTTTGCAGAGTCAAATGGGAGAAAGAAGATGGCCCTGACACCCACTAGTTGTGATTATTTTACAGTCATGGAAGCAGATTCAGCCACAGTCTGTCATCCTCTGTGCTCCTACCAGTCCGCCAGGTAGGAAAAAAAAAAAAAAAAAAAAAAACGACCAACATTGTCATTTGCACATGGTGACAGGTGGTGACAGGATTTCAGGCTCAGCAGGATTGACACTATAAAAAACAGGTCAACAGCCTCGCTGTAAAAATCCCGCTCCGCTCATCTTACCTCGATAAATCTATTAATGGCGCTCTCCTCTCTCCCCTGGTGGATTGTACGTAGACCTGATCTACTTGTCTTGGCTTTCTCTGAAAATAACCTCTGATAAAACTACTTCGGTTGATGTAGAACAAGAAGAAACGCAGACAGTGGAATTGTTGGACACTCTTCTTTCACTCGTACTCCCTGAGCTTCTTTACATTTTTTTTCAATGATAAAAGCTCTGTGCTTGTGAGTTTACTCTCGCCATGCCTGCTATTTCGTTCTGAGTTCGATCCTGAGGAGGGCGAACAGTGAGCGGGGGGACAGCAGCGGGTTGGGTCTGTTCTTGTAGAATTTCGAGGTACATTTGTTGTGAAAGTTCCAGTTGCTGGTGAACTAAGTTAAGAGAACGCTCAAGTCTCCACTTTGTCAGATCCCATCAAGCTCTCTGGCACGGGCCTGGTGTTTTTTTGTTTGTTTTTGTTTTGTTTTTTTTCCCGGTAGCGGCTTGGTGGTCCCAGCAAAGTGAACGGACTGGAAACTGTTTGACTGGAGCTCTGAGAGCTCTTGTGCAGACAAACATTACTTTGAAAAGTAACACGCTGACTGCATGAACTAAATTGCAGCTTTAGGGATGCAGACTGTTCCGTCTCTGTGTGTGTGGCATTTATTTCTAATACTGTCGTGACCACTACAGAGTTACCTTTACTGAGGAGGTTATGTTTTCACCCCACTCCAGTTGTTTGTTTTTACCTCAAACTACTGGACGTATTCCCAAAGAAATCAGCGGCAGGATGGGGTGAGATTTGGCCTTGGAGGTCTGTGATCTCCCTCTGCCATATGGGGTCCACTTGCCATTTTGTTCACTTCCTGGGGTTGGGTCAAGGAAACGATCCAAAGAGTCAACAAGAAAGTGTTGGACTGAGGAATGAGCTTGAAGATGTAGTTTAGGGGAAACTGCAGGGATTGAGGATCGTTTTCTGTGGGTTCATCACTCTAATCGAGCCTCTTTGCTTTCCATCTTTCATCATTTCCTCCATTGGAAAAGATTTAGTGCAGTCATTGTGGAAATCTCTGAAGCAGCAGTTTGTTTGATGCCCATTAGTCACTGCCTCAAAAATTGATTGATGAAGTCAGCACGTCCCATTTTTGGATCCAGGCTTTGAATTCTAGAAATATTTCCCTGGTAAAGCTGCACGTTGTTACCTTCCTCTGTTACCTGCTTTGTGTTGCTGTTTGGTTCGCTGCTTGTACCCCTTGCTTTGCCTGTTCCCCTCGCAGGGGTCAAAGGTGACACTGAGGGGTAAGACTGTCTTCCCAGGGTTAGCGCAGACCCACCTGAGAATCGATGTGACACTCATCAGAAAGAGGCATGAGCAGCTGACTTGACAGTTCCTGCGCCTTCAAAGTTATAAATTAGTTCTGTGAACCTGCCACATTGTCACCAAGCCCCTGTATTAAATAGCATTCAGATTTAAACTACCTTGAGGGGGAGTTTTGATGCCGTAGTAAGTTCTGCTCACTACTCCACTGTCACATCTGCTTTTCTCCCCACTGATCTTCCACGGGCCCTGCTGGGGCCATTTAGGCAGGGTAATACTCAAGGTCCACCTCCATAACAATTCAAGACCCGAGTCCAGAAGTTTTAATAGGCTCCTTGTGGTGACTCTCCCTCTCTTGGAATGAATCTTTCATGGTGCTTTGGAACCTCGCTAAACCCACCGGTGGCAAGCGCTAAGGAGACTTGGCACGGGCACCATCTCTCCTAATGATCGGTTCTGGAGGGAGCGATGAGGACACCTGCCAGAGAGAGACAGACAGAGAGAGAGAGAGAGACAGAGAGAGAGAGAGAGATTATCTATGGGGACACATTTTTGTGCAAACATCACCATGAAAACGAGCATGGATTATGATTTAATTAGACGAGAAGTTTTATACATGATTAGACACTATTATGTTATTTCCTGAAGCTTTTGCAAATTGCCGTCTTGGAAATAACACATCAGCGAATATCGTCATTTAATCATGGGGAAGCTCACTGTCGACGGAAACCCGACAAACTCAAGATTGCAGCATGAATCCAAGAATCTGTTGCGTCTCGAGTGTGTGAAGGCTCGCTGACTCAGTTTTTTTAATTACAAGGACTGCGAGGACATGCTCCAATCAGGGGTCTGTTGTGTGATTTCGGGTGCTCTGCTTGCTTTGCATATTTTCTAGCTTATTTAAAAAAACTCTAACTGACTGACTTCACAGTCCTTTTCGGAGCAAAGAACGGGCCGCACTTCAAGACGGCCGGTGTTTCTGCAGCACTCGAGCTGCTCTGCTGATCAGCCGGTGTTGATATTAAACATTCATTAATTCCACGCATGGCTTAGCTGCCGCCCAGCGCCGCCCGCCTGTCCAACTTTGGCTATTGTGTTGGGATCGGCTTGTAAGTGACCACCAGTGCGGCGCTGACTCAGGATGAGACGTCACTGGAGACTTACTATGCTCAGTGACCATGAATGGGCGTTAATAGGTTGGAAATGGCCGTTCTCTGGGGCTGGTTTAAGCTCTGGAAACAGGAGGGAACGTGTAAGGATTTGTGTTTGGGGTGAAGTAAGAAGGACCGAGGTGGGAAGTTCAGGGGGAAACAGTGGGAAAGCTGATTCTGGGTTTCCGCTGCCAAAGGTCCCCTTGGTTCCAGGCGATGACACAGCAGCTCATTAATGCGGCAGCGTGCTGGGGCGTGATTTATTATCCCACATCCACCCCGAGCCTCCTCAGATTAAAGGGACGCCTCGTGGAACCAAACATAACATCTGCATCGGGAAGCATGCAGGGTGGGAGAGCGTCGAGCACTTTGACGCGCGCCTTCCGTGCAGTCAGAAGATCCTCGTACACGTGCAATGAAGTTGTCCGTGGTGTTTTAGCTTGGGGAGATGCACTGCGAGGTTTACTTTGATACCAGTCTGTGTTTTACGTTGAGTTTGGGATCTCACCGCACAAGCATGAAAAACAACATTAAAGAATGGATCCCTCCGTGTCCTCAAAGGAAGTTGTCTGCACTGCATTGGTCATAACCATCGTCTTCTGTCCCATTCAACACTTATGTGTTATGTTTTCATAAAATCTGGTCACAGACTTTATTATATTTCTGTCGTGTTAAAAACCAGCTGAGTCATCAAATCGCCGCGGTTTGAACGAAACTAAGGATCAAAGTGATTGCCTGAAAACAGCCAAATGTTCCAAATCTGACTCAAAGATGGCAAATTGTTTCATTCAGCCGTTATCAGATTAAGGCTGAGTGCTTTCTGAACAGCTGCCCTGCTGTTGCATAGTTTGTTTTCACAGCAACAAACCTCAACGTCTCATGTTGTGATTGGCGTTTCATTAGAGCCAGAGGAAATCAGAGTGATGTTTTTTGTCATGATGGATGGAAACGTGGAACTGTTCTGTACTGAGACCGGGAGGCTCCTGCTCTCTTACCACATGCTGTTTGGCTGATGGCCCCACACTCTCAGCATGGACGACAGCCATGTTTAATTTATTCCTGTTATCATGTCGATTCGTTTCAGCAAGTACTGTAAACCAGCAGCTTTGCTCAGCACCAGTTTAAAATGAAAAGCTTCAGCAGAGTGTTTTCTAAACTGTATTTCTAATGGTTTTGATCAGTGATTCCTGCTGTGAAAGCTCAATAAACCAGTACCACCAACGCTCCTAAGACATCAGCCACCCTGAGGTTTCACCGTGCATGTCGTCACACGCCGGTTTGTGGACGACCACTCTTAATTAAAACGGTGTAACCCAAGTGGATGATGAATGGATGTAGTGGACAGGCTGTGAGCTGCCACAGCAGATTGCTTTGAGGAGACCCACCGCTGCAGAGTTGTGGTGGTGTCAGGGCCGTTGCTGCGCCTGGCGCTCTAATTAGCTGTAACCTACAGATTGTGCAGCTCCACATTTGATCTCTGTGTATCTGCCTCTCCCGAGCCACGGGGGCCGCCGAGTCCGAAGCCGTCTGTCAGAACTGTGTTTACAATGAGCAGTGCAGGGACCTCACTTCGGCTAATTAGCTACAACCACAGTGAATGTGAATTCTCGTGGCAGTTTTCCACAGCTACACATATCTGGACTTCATTATGTTCAGTTACTTTTCTGCAAACTATCCACATTTTTTTTGTCCAGCTTGATTAAAGCTGTAAAGCCAATAAACTGAACAGAGCTTCACAGGAATCCAATCCTCAGATCCTACTGATCAGGAAACAGCTCTCATGACTCCAAAAGAAATGAGCCCCATGGGGAAATCTCCCTTGCATTTGTCCCTGGCAGTCATTTCCTTTTATTTGCATTTACTCTGGATAGCACTTAGTCCGATTATTGAGATAATAGCACATCTTCATTGAATCTGTCTAATCTTCAGATTCATGGCTGCAACATCTCAATATAGAATAGAATAGAATGCTTTATTGTCATTATACACACTGTACAACGAAATTAAAGAGACAGCTCCGGTGGTGCTAAAAGAAAGAAAGATAAAAATAAATAAATTACCCGTGGTGATGCAAAAAGTATAAAAATATCAATATATTTACAGCAGCAAGAATATAACATACACAATGTGCAGCAGAGAGTGAGCATGAGCATGACAGCCGCACTGAAAATAAATATATTGCACTTGAGAACATGAGCATGACCAGTGACTGGACACTTAACTGTTGAGAAGCTAAAGTGTGTTCAGTACTCTTATTGCACTCGGGCAGAATGTGTTTGCGAGTCTCATTATTCCGTTTTATCCCCTATGATAGTGTGTGTTATTTGTTTTTTTCCATGTTGCCTCAGAGACACATTTCTTCCGATTGTCTTTGCTGCGTGTCATCCTTTGAAATTATTAAATGTGGCCCTCGTTGGTAAAGTCTTTGCATTGATGGATTACAGGAGCTGTGAAACATCCCCCAGTGTCTGTCCTGCCTGGTGTGCCAGTGTAAAGATTCAAAAAATCCATGGTTTGAGTCATAATTTTAACTTTATAAGAAGCTTGCATGCTGGAAAAGTGTGAGCACCCCTGGTTTAATGCGTAATATTTGCAAAATACACATCTTGCTCTAATTTGAAATGTTTCATGTTTGGGGTGTACTGGCATCTCTTTGTTTATTGTAACCAGCTGAATACTTTTCCAGCATGAAGGAGAAGCTGTGGTGTCCTTCAGGTGTCATAAATCCCTCTCTGGATCCAGCTCTTGGCTGCGCTGTAAACACTTGGCTCATTCTAACAAAAACACAATAATTCTTCATTTGGGCTGAAGATACACGGTTAATAAACATAAATGTAAATATAAATCTGCAGTAATCCCTCACACTAGACACTTGAAACAGAATGCATATTCATGTTTACATTTGTTAAGGTATTAATTGTATAAGAGTAATGCTCTGTTTACAGAGGCCCAGGCGCTCAGGAGGCTGCATCTGACGTGGTTGTGTTGCAGTTTCATTGTTCAGTGCGTTGTTTCAGAACCATTGTGGCACTCAAACATTGTTCGCCTGGATTCCACCTTCAGACACACCACCTCTCGCTATCAGCCGTCCTCTTGCAGCCCCCCCGCCCTCCTTCCTCCCATTCTTTCATGCCTTTTCACAAATTTACATAACAGCCCGTCGCGCAGTCATGGGCAATCTGTGCCGATGCACCTTTGGAGAGGCTGAGTTTGTACTAATAGGAGGCAGCAGATGTGCTTCCAACAGACGGAGAAACACAAAGAATGGTTGATGAGCGCCTTGAGTTTTGGAAACACGCAGATCCATCACCAAAAAAAACTACCTTGTCCTTGGAGTGCTCGAGAGGCAGATGCACGTTCAGTCGAACATAACCGGCTCATATCAGCCAGAGTTTTCATGCAGAACTTTGTGGAAGGAGAATGTGGATTTCTAAGGCTTGAATTTCATCCCCGTTCTTATTGGTAAAGGTCATGCGTCCTGCTGCGACTTTGAGTTTTCTGCCTTGAGAATCAAATTATGGCTGTGGAAGAGGAAACCCTGCTGAACACCTCAGGGCCCATGCTGGTGAGGAAAGACATTGAGATAATAATGGTGTAATGTCCTTGGGATGTTTTACAACTTAACAAGGAGGCGTACTACATTTCTACATCATCGATTCAGAGCGACTCTTATGGCCCTTACACAGCGTTGATGATTACCGTCACATTATTTAACCTGAACGTGATTTGTTGAGAACACCATGAACCTTAAGGATGAACAGCTTGGATTTGGGTGAACAAAGGTCAGGGTGACCTCTCAGGAGGTGGCCTCACAAATCCTGTTTTTGGCCTCTAGAACTTTTCTCAAGTCTACCTTAAGGGACCTTTGTCAAACTGTGGCCAGTTCTCACCTGGATACAAAGATGAACTATAAGAGTCTGGGAAAAATTGAAAGAGAAGATTGAAAGAACACTGTTTCCTGGCAGACCCAAACGAGCAACCGAAACAAGTAAAACGATCTGGCCGGCGTTGAATGACCTTTGACCTACAGTCTCCGTATTGAATATTGTCTCTCCCTGATTCATTTAAATGGCTGGCTCCTGTGTTCTGTTATCGATCGTTTCTGCCCAACAACCAGCCAATTATTTCCACCGAGGAGCTGTCGGTGTCCTGTCAGATCATGTCTGCAGTATTTTTTTTTTTGTTCCCCTGAAAACGAGCCGTTCATCCGTTCGCTCTATTGGAGAAGTAGCTTCAGGGGTGATACGCTCCAGCCATTGATTAGCAAAGTGTGTGTGTGTGTGTGTGTGGCGGTGGTGGAGATGGGTCTGTACATCAGCGGACCTGCGGCTACGTGACCTTAGTCCTCCCACACTTTGACCTTTTGCTTTAAGTAGAATGTACTGTAAGTAAAATAGTGAGGCACATATAGCGCTTCACTATTGGGATTTACCCAGTCCCGAGTTTTATGCTAATACTTTTTTCTATTTGTTTAGAAAGGTGACGTAAGATGTTTGCACGTTGGCGTCGAGACAGACAGAAGGTTCAGTCAAGTGGAGTCAGACTGGCGGCGGATGTTTTTGTCTCCTCTGCTCTTTCAAAAGGGAAAATAATTACCTGTGTGAACATATTTCCATCTCGAGATTCTTTGATGCTCTGCCCTTTAATCATATTCTGTGCTTGTTTTCTCCATTGCGTTCAAATTAATGCAGTAAACAAGGTAGTTTTTGTTTGTATTAATTCAAGCCGTTCACTGCGTTCGCAGATTTGCTGCCGTTCTCCTGATAAAGGGAAGTACAAAAGAAAACAACAAAGGTGGCACTAATGTAGATTATGTTTTATCTTCTGCATCTACACGCGGTATTTCAATAAGTACTTCTTTTATGTTTGGTGCCGATGCCAAAATCACAAATGGAGTGAGGCGCTTCCTCACTCTCTGACCTGTAGCGAGGGCGCTTTGCGACTTGAAGTCTTCTGTCTGAGTTCTGAGTCCTGAGTTGTTCTCGTGTGGGAAAGGGCTGCAGCTTAGTATTACTTGAGGTGTCTGTAATGAGCTTCTTAGGGTGAGAAGATTTCCAGCTGGAGGCCTCGTCGCAGGTAATCGGATTCATGTTGTTTTTTCTTCTTCTCAGGCTTATCTGAGCCTGCCTCAAGAGAGCGAGGAGTCTCTTGTAGCAATAATACAGATGACATCGTGTTACTGTGAAATCCAGGGAGGGAAAAATCTAATTCAGGTCTCTGTGTCCATCCCAGATTGTTCCGAGGGAACCGGCTTCTCTGTGTTGGTTTCATATGCTGAAGACAATATCATTTACTCAGCTTGATTCGGACTAAAGGAATAATTCTAACTCTCAGGTGCACATGAGATGATAGCAGCAGTAAATGTAAGACTACTTACTCATGTCATGTCTGCTCTTTAACGCCGTAATCATGTGTTCACTGGAGATGTGTTGTCCAGTAAAATATGTCCAGATCCTGGAATCATACTGGAATGATATTGAATGTCATTTTTGATTTCTTGACAGTGACCTCTGCACTCTGCCAATAGTTGTGGGGAAAAAAAACTGCAGTACTTTACGTTCTGACAAAATATTCATGCACTTTTTTTTTATGGATAACAGCAAACTTTCCCTCAGCTAATCTTTTACTGTGTTTCTATAAAAATGTGTCATTCAGCTCTGGACTTTCTTTCTCACTTGCATCAGAAGACAGTTGCCCTCTTCTTTACCAAATTGCATAGATCACTATTTTTCATTATCAGGAGGGAGGAGAAGTGAGCACCCCTTTTTTTTTTGGATGCAGTCTTATCTGACTTGTTTGAATCCATCAATCTGTAATTTAGGAGGAGGAGTAGCTGCAGGGGAAATGTCAATCTTATTGTTTATGTGTGATAATTGCATGTTTGTCCTTAATCCCTGTCTGATCAATAAGCTATCATTGCCTTCGCCTCGAGCTCCAGCTACATAATTACATCTGGGTTCGGGGGAGGGATTCGTGCCTGTCAGTCGAGTGACCGCTGCTCCTCTGCTCTGTGTTTGTTGCAGATGATGAAGTTTGCCTGGGACAACTACAAGCTCTACGCCTGGGGCAAGAACGAGCTGCGGCCGCTGACAAGAAACGGCCATATTGGCAACATGTTCGGTGAGTGTCTGCGCCTTGGGGTCATAGGTCGTTCGGTGGTCATCAATTTGTCTGTGATCTATGGACCTTTGTCTCTGGAAGGTTTCAGGCAGGACACTGGAATGAGACTAATTATTTGTGGAGAGGCATCTTCATGGCGTGAAGTGGAAGAAGCTGCCGATTTCATACTTTTCAAGAGTAACGATTTCTCTCCGCCGCAGATATGCTCCCAGCCTCAAACCAGGGGATTTAACAACGGGATTTTCCAAATGAACAATCGGTTTCCGTTATTACTCGAAGACGTGTCAACAAAATCAAATCAGCAGTTTCTCAGTTTGACTCGGCTCTGACAGGCTGGCGCAGGTGGAAATACTTGAGAGGGGAAAGTGAGGCCGAGAATCAAAAAATAACGAAGCGCGCTCCCTGAAGGTGAATGTTCTTCACAGCAGTTTGTGGAGTGTTTAAGTGATAAGACTACACCTCACAAGGAAACGAATCAAGCCACGTGAGGAAAAACAAACCATGCACGCCAGTCTTTAAGAATCTCTTTGGAATAAATAAGAGGAACAATAATGCGCCAGTGTGACGGCCGCAGTCACTCAGCTCAGTTGATGAGTTAACAAATTGGTCAATAATAACGTATATTAACAAGCTTGTTTTTACTGCAGTCATTTTCTTGAGAAAGATCATTTTCTTTTGACGAACCTGTATTATTGTCATCGCTGATACTGAGTTTCCTCACTGTTGAAAAGAGACAATAGCTTGAATATGAAAACACACGCCGACAGCCCGACTCAAAACAAAGCGCGATGGAGTGAATTTTGAAAAACGTTCTCATCTCCAGTCTGTTCTTGAGCCGTCGGGTGAAAGGTATCCAGCCGCACCTGTTCGCGCCTCAGTGAGCTTTTGTCACCGTAACGTTCCTTCCTTTCAGTCGGCACGGGAAACTTCGCTACCTGCCAGGCGTGTCGCGGGTTCCAGCAGCCTCTAATTGGAGCCAGATCCTGCGGGCTGCACGGGTCCTCTGCGCTGGAGCATATCAGTCACTTCACGCTGCCGAGCCAGAGGGAAATACCAGAATAAAGCCCCTTAATAAAATGTGGATCGGCTCCTAATAAGAACTGGATGGTACTATCCGACTTGGTGCTGCGTTCCGCACCTGAGGTCTCCCTCCGACACATCTGAAGGGATTTGGGATTATTGAGGCGACGATGCAAGCCGCCTTCAAATGGCTTGTGTTCTCTTTGCTCCCATCATTACCCCGAGGTGACAGAGGTCTTAGCTAGCATGAGTCCTTTACTTTCTGCCTTCCGTATATCACGACAGATTAAACCGATTGACGCAGACTTTTAGATTTCGGATAAACTCTCTGAGATACTGAGACAGTCAGTGATTTAAATGTTTCCGTTTGTGGTTGTGGCTTAAAGCAACACCCTGTTCCCGCTCGCTGAAGTTGCGAAGAGCAAGAGCAGAGATGCAGGATGAGGCCTGGGACCGAGAGCAGCGCTACTCTCCCCATTGAGTGAATCTTCAAACCAACTTTGAAGCTGCTGTTTGAAAAGTTTTATGATAAAAGTTGCTCTTGTGAAACATACTTGGTAAAACATTTGTTCTTCCATATCTAATGCTTCACTTCAGAGACGACGTCTATTATTAAATTTAGGTATTGAACTGAGCTGTTAATGAGTGTGAGTTAGAGGGGAAGAGGGGAGCGATGCTGTTGGATAAATCAAACTCTTGTTTTAAAAGATCAAAGTGCAAAATACTCTTATATGAGGGAGAAAAATATGAAGGTCGAGAACTGTAGTATCAAAAGAATCTGCGGTGACTGTGATGCATTGATTGAAATTAAACTGGCCTGATATTCAGCTCCAGATGGTCCACCTTATTGAATGCATTTTTAATATGCAGTAATGGCGATCTCTTTTAGCCTCAGGTGAAGTTTTTAAGATGACTTATCTCGACAGTTTCTACTTGCATCACTCGTGATGTAAGGCATCATCTGGAGAGGGAATAACAGCCGAGGACATAAGAAGCTAATGGGCTGTACTGTTGTCAGAGTTAAAACTTGAGGAATGATGAAGCAGCCTGCCTCATTCTTCATGTTGATGGAGACAGTCGCAGTGATTTGTTTGCGTTGAAGCTGCATTAAGCGTCTTCAGTCTGCTGGAGGGCAGAAAGACTCGGAAACAGACTCACGGCAATGAGCCTTGATATCCACTCATAAAACTGTTATGGCGGCACATTAGCGAACCATCACTGCATATTACTGAGTGATCCAGTACCGACTGCTTGTGTTTCAGCTCTGGTTCGGTCCGTTGAAGAGATTAGTTTATGGAAAACAGATCAAAATTGATGATTTATAATGATCACATTTATTTTCATGGCTACATCACTCTTCTTATATTTTAGCTGCAAAAATTCTTCTTTGACATCTTCTGAATCATTGATGATTTCTTAAAATATATTTAAATAATATTTATTATATCCAAAATTTCTTACTCCTTGTAGAACCCATGTAGGCTGGTTTCTGCTCGTGGTTCATGTATCAGATAGTCGCCCTTTAAATCTGTGTTATTGGCTAGTTTTATGTGCAGGGAGGAACATGAGAGGCAAAGTTATTCATCCTCACAAACACGAGTAAAAACTAAATGTTGGGAAGCATTTAAAATGTGCAGTGGGATACACAGAGGTGCATTAACTCTCGGTGGGCTCAGCAGCACGAGCAAACCTTTCACATTAGAGGAAATTATTTAAAGCAGAGCTATCAGTGGTGGGCCAAGCTTCTCTGAAATGAAATGCTAGTATCAGATTGATGTGGTTCCTCAGCGAGCTTCTACAGGACAGATAAAATGTGTGTGTTTGTATTTGTTGTGGATCCATTTCAAATCTATAAAAGCTTCCCTCTTTTATCTGTGTTGCTCAGCTAACCACTTAACATGGTCCCATAATTCAGATGTAACCCGATAGGCAAACAATAAAAAAAAAAACCACACACCAGAGTGCGCATGCTATTTGTCTTTGGCAACATGGCAACGTGTGCGTGGGGGGAGGGGAACGGCTTCCCTCCACCCTGTGGTTAATCCCATCCCATCCCAGCCAATATACTTCCATTCATTGCAAATCAGGCCTCCATTCTTCCTGCTCCTGTCTTGTTTGTTACACAGCGCGAGACAGGAGCTAGAGGGAGGAGGAGAGAAAGGGCATCATGCTAGTGAGTACATGTCACAGTGAGAAGAGTGGTGCAGGAAGCCAGGTATGAAATTGGATGCTGTGTTCTCTAATTTAAACCCCAGAATAAACAGAGATGCGGCGTGATTGGATCGACGGTTAGCGTCGACGTCAGGCGCTTGTCAATACGCTGAGAGCCGCCGGAACATTGTCATCGCCGCTCCGCACACAAAGCAGCGCAAACCAAAACAGAGGAGAGGGAGAGCGCGTCGCTTTCCTCCTCAAACAGCTTCTCTGGCACAGTTTCACACGACTGTAATCTCCCTTTGAGTCTTTCCCTCAACCCCCTATTCCTTTCTATTTTTACTGTAATCCCTCTCCTCTCTTCTTTGTCATGACCCTCAAGGCTGAACGCAGCTCCCACTTCACTCCTTGCTCTTAACGTTGTTGATACTCTATTTCTCACATTTACTCTTTGCCGTTTCAAAAGCAGTGTGTCTTTAGAGCCTGTTAAAAGTTGATTTTTCTTTTAGAAAGAGCAAACTGTACTCTGATGGCTACAATCACAGCCAATAACTAAAAAAAAAAAATGTTTTTTGATTTCAAAAGGAATATTTTAGTATTATCTTCATGTTCAAATATTGTAAACATTAAATTTTAGATTATTTTTTTCTGGTAGCTTTACTGTGGCGTGTCTTTCCCTTAAATGAGATTACGTCTTAAATCTCAATGATAATGACATAAAGGAGGGCAAGATGATGAGATCAGGTCAAGTTCTGGTTTAGTAGAACTCATGGATACATTTGCTTTGTCTCATTAGATTGAAATCTTACAGAAATTCATGAACTCTGATCCACGGAGGAGGAGCATATTATCCTATATTCCATATCATCAGTCCCAAAAAGCACTGATTATTTGAAAGAGTTTAAATGCAAATGCTAATTGAAAATTAGTTCTGTTCATTAAAGCCAAGTTGACCCTGTAGGAGAAGTTAATCCCTCCAATGATTAATATACAACAATTTATCATTAACTCCATTTGCAGAGGGTTAATATCATTAATTCATACGCTATGTTACTTTCCTCATTATAAACCTCATCAATATATTGATGTTCAAGCTTGAGAGAAGGATCATCTGGGACCCACGTGGATTTTTTATTTGCATAGTTAAGGATTTATTATTTCAATTTTATGTGTGGGTGGGTTTACGGATTAACTTCAGTATTTGCTGCTGATGTTTTTCACTGAGTTAAATCTGCAGAAGGTCAAGAGGACGATGTGTGAGACGTCTCGAGAGCTGCTGCCGAGAAAAAACATTTATAAAGAGGATGACGCGGCTTCACTTCCATCATGGTAATCCATATATGAGTCCGACCAATCACCAGTCAGTCTCAGCTGTCAATCATCAAGTTTCATCCCATCTTCATGTCATCAAATAATCAGAACTTGAGCACGTGTCCCTTGTATTAACATGGAGAAGATACTCCTTAAAGCCACTTAAATCATCACTGTTTATACAGAGCTGCAGAGCTCACTGGCATTACGCTGCACCTTCCGTTTGTTACCTTTTTTGCTTTTTCCTCAGCCTGTCGTCTCTTTACTTTGATTCACTCTGACTCTCTTATTGTTTGTTTACTGCTTTTTGCCTCCGCTAAAAACGTTCTCTGTCAGCGAGATCAAGGGCGGTGGCTTCACCATCAGGCATCAGTTCACGTGGAGGCAGATGACGGGCGGTGAGGGAGGCGTGGCAGGGTAAGGAGAGGTTGTCTTTATAGCTCGGAGCGGAGGAGGTGTTGATGATATTGAGAGCGTTTAATGATTTCAGGCTTTTTGAAATAGACTAAGGTCACGTGAGTAGATATGAGCAGATTTAAAATGAGTGTGGGAAAATGATGCAAAGTCGTTTTGGGAGACTAGTTAACCGTAAGTCTTGCAAACCTAAGCCCTCAGTGCAGTGAATCATTTTCAGTGTTTGGCTCCCAGAGCTCTCTTGACCTACTTTTATGGTGGAGAGCATTAACTAGAAGTATCAGTGGTGATGGTTCCGTGTTTCCAGCTTATCTCAGAGCACGACAGCAGGACGCCCTCAGCCTTGAATTTAAATGATGTTTAACACAAGCCGTGCATTATTCTGAAAAGGTAATTTATGGTACATGAAAGCAGTACACATCTATGATTCTCCAACAGAAGATGCTAATCCTGAATTGAAAGCCTCTCCTCCAGCCCAGAAATGAATCGAAGCAGAGCCAGGATGCGTTCCTGTGCATTCCTCCACCACTAGGTAACTGGACGTGAATCAGGCTGGACAAATTGTTTATGGTTTTAATCTTTTATCATCACAGAGCTATAAGCCACGGTGTTGTCTCTAATCTGAACAGAAAGCCGATTCAGGAAAAGTCCATTGTGAAGGAGGAGGGTTTATCGCTCTTGGTCAGTCTCCCAGGATGCATTACTCTTCTTTTTCCTTTGTTGCCGCTCTGGGAAAAAGCTCCAGAATGGGTCTCTTATGTCAACTCCGTCAACCAATTCCGAGTCCTTGAAACCTTGAAAGTACTTTCTGTGCCTTTTGGATGCAGCAGAGTTGTGGGAGGGAGAGATGAGCTCTCCTCTTACGAAGTAGCTGCATGAAACAGAATAGGTGGCACAAAACAGCTCCTCAGCGAGTCACGAAAATCAAATCCTTCCTTTGTTGTGTCGCCGCACTTTAGAAACACAAGGTGAGAAGCCGAACAAGGTCCCTCTTTGAGCTCTGGGTGTGACGTGAATCACCATGGACACCATGTTGCCTTTGTGGTTCCAGAGTGTGGTTGCATAATCATTTCAGAGACATGGAGCACATTCTTTGCCTTTAACAACCCTTCGCATGATTCTCTGGTTAAATATACATGGGGAACAGAAGTGGTCTGATTACCTGAATTATTTAAATGTCGTAATGTAGACGGCGAAAGTCAACATGATTAGGTTTGCGTTCAGTATATTTGACTTTTTACAGGATGCCTGATGGGTTTGTGTTGGACGCCCCAGGCCCCACCCCTCCCACATGTTTCATAGTTTTGAAAATAAGCTGATTGTGTTTTTAAATGAGAACAGTTTGGTTTTCCATTGGCGCGTCATTGCGACCTTTTTT
The DNA here is from genome assembly GCA_016785235.1 of Pseudorhombus dupliciocellatus. Taxonomy (NCBI): domain Eukaryota; kingdom Metazoa; phylum Chordata; class Actinopteri; order Pleuronectiformes; family Paralichthyidae; genus Pseudorhombus; species Pseudorhombus dupliciocellatus. The sequence goes on from JAFBJW010000280.1 coordinate 3,794,843, forward strand.
TAACTTTTACAGTTTATTGAGGAGTTGCAGGAGTTTCCCGCTGCAGCCGTCTCCCGCTGGAGCGTTTCATTTTCACGTGTCAAAACATCTTAATCAAGGTGTTGTAATGTCTGTGTGTCTTCAGAGCGCCACAGAGAAAGCCACAGCAGACAATGTGCGCTCGTCCCTTATTAGAGCTCTTGTGTGCTGTATCACTTTCTGCCGTTTCTCCAGAGCGAGGCGGCGAGCGGCCCCGGAGCCTAAATGGAGGATTAAAGAGATGTTCATCCCTCTTTGAACGTCATTACTCTCGTGCCTACATATGTGGGTCACTAACTGAAGTGCACGGCACATTAAAAGCCAAGCTGAACGCATAGTCCAACAGATGCTAGGGACAAGGCTTGTGTTTGTAATTAAAGAGAGAGAACATTACATGAGGTGTCACAGCTGCCCCTCCCTCACTCCAGAGGTTTTTCATCAACAATAGAAGTCTGGGTGGCTGTTAAGGGGATTGGCCTCAGGCTGCTGTTCACATTTTGCCCTCTTCCCCTCTGAAATCAAAGAGTAAAGGCCCTCACACGAGAAAAAAAACCCACTTTTTTCCTGCTTTAATCTTATGATTATATAACCTGTTCCTTTTTTTAATTTCGTTCCTTCCCCCACTTTGCCCTCGTTTCTATTTTTTTTCCTTTTCTCTCCTCATCCCGAGAGGTGCAATTAAAGAGCATAAGGTCATTGGTTTTTGCTGAGAGCTGTCCTGGAATGCGAAATGAGCCACTTCTAGCAGTACAGGCTGAACCCCTCACCTCTTCTCTCATGGTTTGCCCGGGGACCGTTTAAAACCAGTAGCGTTTATTAAAAGATCCCAAGGGCTCTGGGGATGATGTGAAGCTCTGCCGTGTGGGCAACACAAGAGGAGGAAGGGGGAGGGGTTGTTTGGACTCTTGATTTAGCTTGGATCATTGACCTAAATGATGAAACATGAATATTTATTATTTGCTCATGTGGGCTGGAGGGGCCCATTGAAAGGTGGGCTATGTTTTTGCACGGCAGCGTGTAGTTGAGCATTCTGGAAGAAAGCGAGCAAAGCCCAAACAGAACTTCTGAAGATACCGCGCAGACAACGATCCTCACAGAGAACCCCTCACATGCATGTACCAACCTTGAGCGCCCCTTTCATTTGCAATCTCCTCCTCCCCACATTATCCAAAGAACGTTTTTATTAAAGGCATTCCGCTGGCAAACACTTCCACTCACAATTGCCTGCTCGCCTCTCCGCCCACATATTAGACAGAGCGGAAAGGTTTTTTCCCTCATTCCCAATTAACTCACAGTGGGCCCCGAGCGCCTGGTCGTGAGCGCCGAGCAGGGGAGGCAGCGCTGACGTCCCTTATCATTGGGGTTAAAGCGTGGCTATCACCCCCCTGTCACATTAGAGACGCAGAGTGACGCGTCGTCACCATCCAGCACCCACCCTCGTTTCTACCGCCTTCCACCTCTGTGTCCCATGAGCTCCATCATCGGTACAAATCATCTGTCTCCATAGCGACTAGTGCTGGTGACGAATCAGCCTGACCTGATCCCCTTTCTGGAGAGCACTTCCCGACCCTCCGCTCAATAGAGTCTATTTGTTCTGGAGCCGATGAGGCTGGAAGTCTTGACTCATCACATGTGGCAGCGAAGGTGTGTTTCATCATCCTGTAAATATCCAGCACCAGTGACGGATGGGAGATGATTAACTCACACAGTAAGAAGTGACCAACATGGAATAAATTACAGAATCCGAGAGATTACATAAGAATAAATTCAGGTGAAGAAAAACACATTTCAAGATGCTCTGCAGATAATAATTTCGGCCTGGGTCTTCAGTGGGCTGAGCAGTGGTGCGTGCGTTGTCTGTTGAATAGTATAACAGCAATTTTCTTTTTAAAATCTACTGCAGATACAGTTTTACTCTCGAGTCATGGAGAGCATCTGTTTTATTCCGTTTGTGCATCCTATTGAAGATATATTTAGCTTCTTATTCAAGTCCCATTCAAATGCTCAACAATAAAATAAAGGTTGTGTAATTAAACTGTTTTATAAAAATTTCTTTACCAGGATTGTGGAGGCTGAGCGTTGGAGTAGCTACATGAAAAATGGCGATCTAGCACTGCTCAGGGTTGGGAATCATTATTATGATTTTTTTTTTTTTTCTGATCCTGGCGCTCAGGATAATCAGACTCAGAATTACTTTGAGTAGTGATACTTTTGAAAAGCAGAAAACAGCAGTCAACAGTGAGAAGAGCTTTGACGGCTATCGGTGATATGAGGATCAATGTCCCATTTGAGACGAGCCCATTATCGGGTGAACTTATTCTACTCACATCAGTCTAACTTGCTAATGTTGGAGCTGGTTCCCACCCGACACTTCTTCTCACTCCCAGCCGGGCTGAGTCATCGGCTGCAGCTGCAAACTCAATACTGTTCATCCAGCATTATAGATATAGATTTGAAAAAGGTCTGGATCTTGCACTCCCTTAGTCTCTGGTCTTGTCTTTCTGGTTTTATGACTATAAAAATCAGCAGGCTGCTGAGGGGCTGGTGTGGCTGTATCCGTAGAAGGGATATTATAAACTATTGATTGCAGCAGTTGCCTGGAATAAATTAGCAGCACCATTACTGTCAGTCACGATCAGACCATTATTCCCAGTGGAGAGAACTCTGGTAATTTTTATTCTTTCAGTAAACAGTAAAAATAGTCTTGTGCATTATAAAATGAAAGGGTCTTGAAATGTCATGTAAAGGAGGTTAAGTGCTACAGGAAAAGATGGACTGGAGAACTAGTGAATATTATAATTAGTAAATAATTCCACAAGTTCAAATACATCAAAATGAAAATTAGAACTCTGCATATAAAAACCTTCAAAATGTATGGTAGGATATATCAGGATTAAGAAAAAGAAGTGACAGTGTGATGGGTGTTTCAGGATCAGTTGGGTAAGTGTATTCAATGATCTCATTTACATTCAGCGATGACACAGAGGACGGGAATAAATCAGCGGAGCTGCGAGCTGCACGCTGGAGCCGTTAAGGTGCCGGCAGATGTGGCTCTTGACAGCGAGCCTCTGATAACTCACTCTAGGGGACAAACCTGCTGTCAGAGCAGGTTTCGGTCCCGGCTGCATCGCCCTGCACCTGCTGGCACTGCAGCAGAGACGAGGGCCTGGAGATCAGAGCGCACCCGAACTGGGCTCAGTCGCTGACAGGGTTAGAAAAATGTTGCAGCGTTGAGATCACAAGTGGCTTCATATCAGTTGTGACTGCATCAAGGAAAAATACGCGCGGCAAGAAGAAAGCGGAGTTGAGAAAACAAGTCAGGGAAGTCAGGCTCGTGACCTCGAACAGCTTTGCGATGTTTTATTTTTATCTGCATCACTTTGTTTCAAACTTAGACAGTTTTTAAAGCATTCAAACAATCACCATCAAGTCCTTTCATAACAGAGGACAGGAGGACCTCAAATTGGAAGCCATCTTTTTTTTATTATCCACCAAATATGTGCTCTTCCCTTCTCGGATTAGAACTAGTCTCCCTCAGCGGGCACGAAGACGTCATCAAGCCTCTGCGCAGGGATTATAACCAAAATGATGAAAAAACTGGTCACAAAATGTACGTATGATGAAGCAGGAGGATTAGAGGGGATTTCACTCTATTCTACTGTAATGATTCAATCGCAGGCTGATGGATACCAGGGCCAAGGTCAAATATAGCGCATCCGCCCCTCCGTTGTGTTCCTCCACGCTGCTCGTGTCGTCTGGGCTCACCGACGCCGTGGAGTCACTCCGGCGATGACGTCCCTGCAACGGGAGGCATGTCGCTCGGAGTGTAGTAATCAAAGTTTGGCTCTTAATCACAAACGTTCCCTGCCAAGCTTTTAAGCTCATGGAAGCAGATTTTGTTTCATTCACTTGTTTTGGGGACTATTTATACACAGTACTTTTTTTTTTTTTTTTAGCTCTTCCTTATTACAGCCTGTCACCACTCTCAGCCTTAATATTTCACTAAGCCAAGGAGTCTCACACTAACTCCTCCTCTAAGTGCTGAGGCCACTACTCGACTTTTCATTCATAATTTTTGTTCCACTCTGACTCATCAGACCTCCAGGTCTCTCTGTGACGATCCGCCGCCTTCCTTTGTCCCCATGCTCGTTCATCATTCAGCACAAACTCCTCCTCCTGTCGTTGTCGTCCATGCTTCATGAAAACCGACAGTCCTGTTTACGTTCCAGAGTATTTTCTCGCTGGATTCCTGTCAACCACTGTTGTTTTGCTCCTTCGCTCACCGGCGGCCCACAGAGCAGAGATCATTTTGTTCCTGCAGTGAACATCATAGCTGCAGCTATTTGGCTCTGGGTGCGGCGCAAAGACTTAAGAGCTGCACAGGTTGACCTCTGCTGCCTGCAGTGTCTTTAGAGCTCCTGCGCACATGCACTTTTACCCTCGCTCCCTTTTTTGTGCATGCTGCAATATCTGAGCCTAAAGAGATCTCCTGTTTCATCACCACGAAGTTGAGGCTCAGATTCTCTGCATTTCCTATTTTGGTGAATAGGAGCGAAGGAGGAGGTGACGAAATGAAATGAAGTAAAATTGCATGAAATAGATTTCCTCTGTTGTGGCGTCCTGCCGCAAGGGTTGGAAAAACCGAAGCACGTAGAGTCTGGGCCAAACTTCAGAGGTGGTGCCGACAGCCTGTGGAAACTGAAGAGGGTGACACTGGAAAATAAGAGAAGGAAGAGTCGACCAGTGAAATGGAAATTGATATTGAGTGAAGTGGACAAGTGTTTCAACTCGTCCAAATCACATTCCTCCAGGAAATATTCTTCGAAGGTTTGCATCCCCGCTGTAATTGAGTGTGAAATTGCTGCAGTACCTTTCAAAGTGCAGTACCTTTCAAGTGGTCTCTAATTGGATTTTCTTCTGATTGATTAAAAATGTGGCAGAGTTCACGTCTCTCACTTAATTAAAATCATTTTTTAATGTTCCCGCAGTTTCGTTTAACCGCAAATGCCAGAAGCTACGACGACTGCCTCGCTGCCTGATATAACCCGACAAAGTTGGACTGTCCTCCGTACAAAATGCTAAGTGGATGAGCAAAATGACGCCTTCGCGTGAACAAAAAAGGGAACGCGCGCACACACGTATAACATGCATATCACGCACACACCTTCCTCAAAATGCCTGCAGGGCTGCACAAATGATGCTGAGCGGCTGCTCCTCTAAGATGGCTGGTTTAATTTCTCCAGCTGACGGGGCCTCTTTGTCAACAGGTTATTATAGCTCTCCTAAATTGGCTGGGCTGCACATTTTTCAGTGCACAACTAGTGAGCCATAAAGCTCCATTCAGATGAGATAAAGTCTGCTCGGCAGGGTGGGAAGCGCTGCCTTGTTTTATCTCCGGCGGAAATCGGAGCTTATACCTGCAAGGTGGATTTCTGTCAAGGTTACACGTGGAGCCCGACACGGGACATTTAATACGATCTTAAAACCTGCTCAGCCATCCAGCAAAAGGTGTTATTAAATACAGTGGATATTCTCTACTTATTCTGTTTGTTTACTGTCTGGATTCGAGTTGACCCGAAGTTCTGTTGAATCGTTGCCGCGGCGCCGCGGCTCAGTGTCTTTATCAACTGCCTAATCACAGCCGCTAGCTTTAGCTGTCGTGTCCAATCAGGTTTTGTGTGTTGACGCAGCGTCAGATGTGTGATTCTACGCTCACAGTGCGTTGGAATGTCTGTTGATCAATGCTAGAGAGAGGCTTTTGGGAGACGCGTGAGACGAGGGGTTCAATAACACTGTGTGCGGTGTGTAATCTCATCTGAGAGGCTGTCATATCTGACAGGGCTGCGGCACTGACACGCCACACACTCCCACAGTGGCAAATTAGATTCCTGCAATTAGATTGACGTGTGTACCGCTCAAAGTCTACAGCCACTCTAATCATCTCTGGACACATTTGTTTCTGATTACATTAATACGTGTAAAGGTGTGTGCATTGGCTGCTTAGTCTTTGACACTTTGGTGGCTTATTGATATTTCTCGTTGAATCAAACTATCAAATATCAAACGCTGTCTGTAAAATGATTAACCAACAGAGGAAACAGTCGAGTGTCACAGTTGGAGATGTTTATGTTTATTTATCTGTCGGTCTGCACAATAGATGTTTATTTCCATTTTTTTAGTTCAGCACAAAGTTTAATAGAGTTTAATATGTGATCTTTTTGATTTTATATGAGTTACATATGTCCCTGCTTTTTATTTAAATGGGATTTTTGATTATAGATAACTAAAGAACCATAATGCATCCAAAAATAACTGCACAGTGCAGAAGTAAGGTGCTCTGAGAATACACACCTCCTCCAACGCCACGTCCACCCACTGAATCTCCTCCAACATGTAATACCTTTGGTGTGCTACTGCAGTGTTTTTTTTTTATTTACGTCTATCCAACAAACAGACAGAAATGCAGTTTGTGCGAAATAGATTATTTTATCGTTATCCTCTGACCAGTACTCATCAGCTGCCCAGCACACAGAGCCCGAACACCGATGTTCTTTAAGATAATCGAGTCCAGCCTCTGCCTCTGCCTCACCCCCCCCACCCCCCCTCGTCAGACCTCATAATGGAAGAAATTCATTTTGACTCTACCGATGTTCTTTAAGATAATCGAGTCCAGCCTCTGCCTCTGCCTCACCCCCCCACCCCCCCCTCGTCAGACCTCATAATGGAAGAAATTCATTTTGACTCTGGCTTTAATCTGCCTTGATCTATCCATTCTCTCCCCCCTTCCTTTGTCTCGCCAAGCGAGCGCTGTGACACTGAAAGGCACAAAGCACCATTAGATGTGAGTCCTTTGGTCGGGGGAGCTCAACTGTGTGATTACCGTAATGGTGAAAATGGAGGGATCGAGCGGGAAAGACAGAGGGATGTGTGTGTGAGGGGGAGAGATGAGATCAGATCCAATCAGAAATTGTTCCCTGTAATTGCATCCACGTGGCTCACTCTGGGAACCGAGCGGCTGTGCAGTGTGACATGTATTTTTGTTGTTAGTGTACGTGCTCACATGCACAGCACTGGTGTCCATGGCAGCACAGCAGCCTCACAGATGCATCCACAAAATAAAGGAGTGAACCTCATGACATTCAGTTCGGAGTTAAAGTCAAACCATGTACACCATTATATATTTAAATTCACATTTAGCCGTCATATTATACATGACCTACCTGAGGTATTTAAGGTACTACTGAAGAGTAGCAGAATGTAGACTAATGATGATAATAACAATTATATAATAAACTAATGTTTTCAGTTATTTGATCATATAAAAACCAATAGCTCTGGAAAATTAACCAGAGGAGGGTGTTAGTGAGACAACAGCTGTTTCCAAGGTCAGAAATTAAATCTCTGCTAGAAAGAGAAAGTCGAATTCGTAATATAATTTACTTTTTAGTCGAAAGCAAACTAATTCAGAAATACAACACAATGCAAATGGCGATGACCTCTTGGAATGATGCCATAGAAAGGGGCGGGGCAAGTGAAAATCAGAAGCTTTTGAATTGAGAAATCTGTCAAACCTTGGACCATGTTCCTTATTGTTATCAAGTAATGTATTGAAGCAGCAACCTGGGCACTGAGCTGTTGAAAATGTGTTTTAGTTTTCCCACTGGATCAAATGTGACTGATGGTGTGGGACAGCATGCAAAAGCTTCACTGGCAGAGCTCATGAGGCTATGACATCATCCACAGGCCAGGACACAAATCACTGGTCCAGCAGTTATCGGTTGATATTTTTCTCCAGCGAGAGCTGGGCTGTTCTCTGAGTCATCCCTCCTCCTTTGTTTATCTTCCTCTGCTTTCATCAGGACAGCGGTGCTTCATCAATGTCTCATCCACAACACAGCTATGCATGCGGCGTGAAGCGGGGTCAGCTCTCCGTACCCTCGTGATCCAAACAGTGTGTCTCAGTAAACAGACTTCTTCTAAACTGTCTCCGTGGCAGCCGGCTCATCCAAACACTCGTCAAACACAGCTCGTGTTCTTGTTTGCAGAAACATCGCAGTGCCGGGCGCTGAGTGATGTGTTGCACCGCAGCAGAATCCATCGCACACTTTAACTCCGCTCGCTGTGCAGTATTACTCCGGGCTGCATCTTCTCAGTGGTTGATCTGAAGACGTGAAATGCGTTACAGGCGCAGATAGGCAGACGAAAAGAGAACAAAGTCAGTCTTGATTGAAAAGAATCACCGTTTAATGTCTGCTCCTTGTTCTGCTCTGTTTTGGAAGTCAGTGATTATCAGTGGGATTAGTTTCCTGCTCTTACATCTTGTGGTGAGGACACGATCGCATCTGTGAGTAAGGATCTTATATTTGCAGCTGCAAGAGAAGGTCTTTAAGTTCCCTCTTACAGTAGATGGTCTCAGTTTTGAATTCCGTGCAGTCAGAAAAATTAGGCTTTTATTTGGGTAACTGTAAAACATGAGAAGTTAAAGCTCTGAATTAACAAACCAGGATGGGATCTGACGAAGGGAGGCCTCCATTTGTCATCATCTCACATTGTGCAACAAGACACAATGTGATTGAGGCTATTTTGCGAAACCTTTCTCCCAAATGTAGCTACAGCCAGACATATTTTTACCCAGCAATCATGAACCTCCAACCCTTACCAGACTTTCCGGGTCATCTTATTGCCAGCTGTTCTTAGCTTTACAAACCGTGGAACATTGGAAATCTATGAGCCCTCGCAAATCAAATATCCTTCACTGGCCCAAAAACAACCAGACCAGTCATGATAAAATCTAGAGACCGGTACAATGACTACTTTGTTAAACATACGAAAACATTGTGGTTTGGGTTTGGGTACAACATAGTCATAGTTACAGGAAACGAACAGTGACGGTCTCTCTGCTTGGGCCTGTGTTTTGTTTGGCTCTCCAGTCCGACCGTTACAGACGAGTCATTAGGACTTGCTTGACTCTGCTCACTTACTCGCTTCCGACAGACAGTAGTCATTAACAAAAGCATCTGTCGTTCTGCACAATTTGCTAAAATGAGTAGTGCTGCTGTTGTCCCTGCAAAGACAGCCTCTGATTGTTGGCTGTAATGGGCCAAGACACCTTACACTGGCAGTGATCTGAAAAAATAAAATCACTTTTAGTGGGAGGTGGATTTGTCTATGACTTCAAACCTGCCTCTCATTAGAGCTCTGCAGAATGTGCAGGATGGTAGATATCACTAGTTAAGTCGATCTTCCCTCTCAATGCATATCGCTTGTCTGATCTGTTGCCTGCTCTTCAAGGTGCTGATGCTTTGTGCTGGTGTTCCTCTCAGAAAGGTTCGCCTTGATTGACAGACACTCCATTAATCTGCAAGTTTTTCACATTCCGCTCAGTTGTCCTTTAATCCTGCTTCCTCTCAGCCTCCTTACCTTCCTCTATCGCTCTGTGGGCGCCATCCATCCACTCACCTACCGAGTCATCTCCCAGCGCACTTTATCTGCAGTGCTAACCGCGTGACCCGAATAGCAAGCAGCTAGATATCATTAACATCACACAGACGAACCGGCTCGCTAACCCTGTCTCTCTAGTGCCAGGTAGCATTAGCGCTAACAAGATGCTCATTGCCCTGGCGATTGATAATTGGACACTGGCAACCGCTGGTAACAGGGCAGTGTAATTAGTGCGAATCCCTTCGTCTGGATCAATTGGCTTCACACTTTGATGACACAGTGAACGGGAGGAGCTCATCATATCGTATCTTTACCATATGTTGAATATTTTATGCCCGTGTCTGTCTGTGCCATGAGTCACACAATGAAATGAGAGGCGTGGATCTCTCATTTAACTCCAGTTTTCCTACGGGACTGAAATCTCATCACTTTTACTCCGGTTAACTGTATTGAACTTCGTGTAGTGGCTGGAATTTACAATGAACATCATGATGGCATTTCAGGAATCCCGGCATTCATTCTGTATGCACATTGTCCACGATCCGCTGGTTAAATGAAATTAGAGCAGAAATGTTGCTGTTGAACCAGGCCCCCGGGGGATGGCATTAACGGGTAATTGTCTTGGTACATATACATCAGCTGCAGTAAGTATGGCCGTTGAGGGGGAAAGGGAAACAGTGTGAGCCGAGCGATATCATGCTGGGTTTCCCTTAGAATGCAGCTGGAGCCACCCAGATATCAGGGGCCTTGCTGGTGGCTTTTCTGTGTATGCTCTGAATCCCGAACAGGTTTTAAGAACCAGAGAGAAACCGGAGATGTGTGCCCAGTAATGAGTAGCTGCTTACAAACTTGCAAAATACACTTTTACGAAACATTATGAGGGTATGATAACAACATAAGTTGATATTCTGTCGTCGAACACGATAAAACATTAGTTTTAACCTCTCATCCACTCTGCTTTTCTCTGCTCTAGTAAAAAATCACAACCGGCAGCGGTGTAATTCCACTGTTTGCTCCATTTCACAGAAACTGTCTCTCGATACACAAACAGGCCGCAGTGAGTGATTGATCGTGTGGAGTCGGGCTGTCGCATGTAACCCCCCTGACCAGCGCTGACTGGCCGGTGACAGCCGTGATGAATGGACATCCAACGGCCAATGTCTCACTAATGGTTTTCCATGTTCTCCTCTCGCCTACACACACATTCACTGATCAGCCACAACAATAAACCCACTTGTGTTATATTGGGAAGGTCCTAATTGTTGGAGCCCAAACATTAATTACCCGATGAGGCTTGGAATCAACACGACCTATGAAGGTGTGCTGTGGTTTTAGAAAACAAGATGATGCCATCAGTGGATGTATGTGGTCTGCATCGATACTAGGTGTTGTAATAACAGGACCCATGGTTCTCTTGGGGAACATATTCAAAAGCAATGTGCTGCCTCCATCATCTTGCTGTCTTCCCCTATAGCATCCTGCCACTATATCCGACTAGCACCTGGTCGTCTGTATGATTTAATATCCTAAGACGAGACGTTATCTATGAAACTTTGTAATTAAATGGTGAGGTATGCTTCACAATTTAAATTAGCAGTCAATCAAATGTGGTAAACCTAAAAGAGGCTCTCAGCTCCCAGGGAAGTTTATTCAAGGGCTGGTACACCCTGTAGAGAAGTCACAGCTTTTCATAGCCCGGCCGACAGTCAGAACTTGTTCATCCCTGTTGGTTAGTAAGTTATTATCCGAACGCTGTTCTGTAAATAAAGATTGTTAATTGTTTTCTTGTGCGATACTAAACGCACTGAGGACATTACAATGCACACAAATGCAAATTTAGAAAGGTCCTCACTTGATGTGGATTCATTGCGAGCATGTTTATCACACCCACTGCTGCCTGTCTTCAAATAATCCCCCATGGTGCATTCCATTTGTTGCAAAGGGCCACAGAAATAAATAGGGTCTTAGACCATGGAATCCAAAGGAGTACTCCATGATGGATTGATCTGCTCCGTCTGTCCTCAGAGTCAATCAATCACGCAGGTTTGGTTCTGTTTTCAAGAGGAATTTTCCACATGGCCGTTTGCCTGCAGCCACAGCGACTTACCTCTGGGGTTAGATAACCAGAGGGCATTAGATATTTGATTACACCTCTCCTCTCAGTTGTCACCTTCGCTATTTGTGATTGAATCGAGATGAGGCTGCTCCGTGAGCAAAAAAAAAACTCCCCAAGTCTGATTCACCGCTGAGAATATGCAGAATGTCCTCCTCCTCCTGTAACATAAGCAGGAAGTGTCCCTGACAGAATACACCAACATCCATCTGACAGTGCATATGTAGCAGAACATGGCTGACAACCTCGGCAGATGGTGCCGTGGAGTAACGTTGACTACATGTGTCTGGCTTCAGGCTGGCACTGCCCTCTCCCTGGCTGGCTGAGGCCTGAAATGTGCAATTTTGCATTTGGCCCACAAACTGCAGAGGGAAACATGTGGTTATTTTGTTGTTAAATGCTCGACTGTGCTCATCATCTAGTTGTTAACTTGTTCTGGCTGCCATTATGATGCTGGCAATCAAAATTTAGAGCTTTGTTTTGCTAAAAGAGGCTCCTGCTGTTTTAGAAAAAAAAGCAGTTGTGAGATGGCAAACAGTGCTGCACAGACTATAATTAAAAATCAATTGGTTAAATTATTCTGAAAAAATCTGCACAGATCTGGGAAACTACAGTTTATCGTTAATATTTTCAACAACGACAAATAAAGCCAATGACGGAACAATAGACAACAGAGCCGGATTCTTGTTTTATTCCCTCATTCTGTGTTTCGTTGCCCAAAGGTCTGGTTGTCATTAGCATTTTTGGTGCAACATCAACTCCTGATAAAAACCAAAGACTTTAATGTGTCAGGTTGCTGTGCGGTTGCATCAGATCAATCCAGCCATCGACTCCAGGCTACGTTGTTCTCAGGGATGAACATGAGGATTTTTCATCACTTTTCTCATTTAACCGAGTCAGTTTCCATGCTATTGCATTTCCCCACATAATCCACAATGTGGGCCTGCGAGCACTTTAATTCAGAGCCTGTTTAGTCACAGTTTGTTGTTATTAAACTTCTCAACCATAACTTGCCCTTGAACTCTTTTTTTTTTTTTTTTTTTTTTTTTAGACTAATTCATTAAGGACATTGTGTTATTTTTCCTTTGTGTGTTTCCCTGTGAGCTTCAGGAGCATTTGCATAATATTTGGTCATATATTTATGAAAGAAGGCTGTGAAATCTCTCATAAGACCACCAGGATGGGATAAACACCCCACAGCATTTCCCTTTTTTTTTTTAAAGAAATGAATGGCTACAAATGGGTTTGGCTTCATGGAATAATGGATATATGATGATGGCTACAGGCTACATCAGTGAGTGGTGGTGGGTGGGGAGTAGTGTTATCAAAGTGCTGTGTCCATTACAGACTGAGAGCACGGAGGAATGTGTTGGCGTAATAAAGGAAATCATTTAAAAAGGAATTATCCGCGATATAATAAAAAATATGCTCATAAATGGCACATCCCGCAAACAGGTTTATACTGGAATATAAAACAATATCCATGACTAGAGTGGAAACCAGCAGAGTGCACACTTCCACCAAAGCTCATAAAACCACAGTTATATTCGCTAGACCCCGATTTTCATTTGGATCAGCACCAAATTGCACACACTCATCAATCCCCCGTTTTCATCAAGATACAGGAATTATGATCAGCGATTTCGACTGAAATTTAATTCCTATCTTGATATAATATTCATCATTATTGCTGAGCACTTCCCTTTTGTTTTACTGGCTCATCCACTTCGGGCAGGTTATGACGCGACGGAGCGCCATCGGAGCTCTGCTCTGGGCTCGACATCTCGATGTGAGCGTGAGCCAGTGGATATTACCAACGGCTCCGTGTCTTGCCTTTCCTGTTTCAGAGGCTCACGCCTTTTTAGCGGCTCCTTTGGGTCTCAGTGAGATGTTGCGTTTCATCTGGGCCTTACAAAGCTGTTTGGATATCATCCTTCAACATCTCTACAGTGATTACAGGAGCTCAGCGTGTGAGGGACTTTTATGTTTGCCTTTTTTTTTTTCCCTTTTTTTTTATATCACAGATGCTATCAAGTTGCCATGGCTAATCAGAACATAAAAGGTTTGGGGTTAGATCTGAGAGTTTACTGCCTTCCAAGAGCTGGTCTTACATAACAGCCCATTATTCACTGCACTTGTTTGAGTGTTATAAATCTTCTACGCAGGAAGCATCATGTGAGCGACACGTGTTTGATGAACGGGGCTGACCTGTGTTTTGCAGGTGGCCTGAGAGGAGCATCCATCATTGACTCCCTGGACACACTGTATATAATGGGCCTGATGGAGGAATACAACGACGCCAAGGAGTGGGTGCAGAGCAGCCTGGACCTGAACTCGGTAAGAAACTCCTTCTCGTCTCATTGGACGGTTTATTTGACTCATTTCCTGTTTAGTCTGTTACTCTCTTTTGAAGTTCCCTGCTCCAAAATGAGGCTCGGCTACACTCTGTCCACGTTAACATGATGAGGTTGTCAGCGGTGACCTTGCATGCTGGATTGATTTTTAAGCTTTTGTGCTGCAACACAAACGCTGTGAGTGTCCGCGGAGCGCGACCGTTTTCCAAAGCTCAGGACATTCCAGCAGGAATCAAAAGCTTCCTGTGTGGCCAGGGGACACGCCGCGTTACCGACTGATGGGATTGGGTGCCTCAGTGAAAGGTCTCCGAGGGGCAGAAAATGCGATAGAGCGAAGAAAAGCAGGAGAAGAGGGGTTGAAGCGGGGTTCCGTATAGAAACGGCAGGAAGGGGCCACTGCCCTTTTGCTTGGCCAGTGTGCACCGATGGATTCTGCAGCAGCTGAGGGTTTCATGCTCTGACGTCAAGGGGCCTGAGTCATGGCGGCTCTGTCTGTGGTTCGCTGCTAAGAGTCGAGAGGCGGCCTGTTTGTTTGTGGCTTTGTTAAATGAGCGAGGTCATTTCAGGGCCACTTCTCTGACAAGTTTTCCAGCATGTGGATAAATGGTGGTTTATGTACTGGTGTGTAATTACATGAAGTTTACAAACTGTTATTATGACTGTCAACTTCGGGCTTCAGAGGCAGGGCAGTAATTATGTCGAGGCAGTAATGAGGTCTGATCTTTGGGATGTGCCGTTTGGTGACGAGATTCATTTAGAACAGAAATACTCGTTAGTGGAAATTCCCGACTGACTTTGACGTTTGTGGAAAAGTACACGGACCGATCCACCTGTCAAGAAAGAACAATACACAGTCCATGCTCGGTGCTGGACACTGATGAATGTGCCACATGATGTGGACCAACACACAGCGTCAGAGGCAAAGAATCCAATAAATCCAGTGTTTCCTTTTTTTCTTCTATTGTTTCACGATGTCCAAAAAAGTTTTTACACTGGCTCTATTGTTGTCAGTGGGTTGTTTGTAGGCGTGAAAGAGCTTTTAAACTTTTTTATACTCAACGCTCAGCCAAAAATGAAGCAATCCGCCATGTGGAGCTGTCCAGTAGTTTACAACCAGCGGGTTCACGCTGCTCTGCTTTAGTAGACTGTGAAAGGAAAGGGGGCTGGGTTCGAACTTGATCCTCATAACTGACAAACGTGATGTGCTTAACGCGGTGCTTATCTCGGAGCACCACGTTGATCGCTGCCAGTTTCGAGGTCAATGAAATGCACGGCGAGTGTTGACACGTCAAGGAGAAGCTTCTTTTTTTTTTTTTTTTACTGCTGCATTACTCATTCGTGGCAGAGACACACACACACAACACCCCTTCACATACATACGCAGAGTGAAAGGCAGACATGGAGAGAGGCGTGATACTCTCACACACACACTCCCAGCCTCCCTGCCTCTCTGTGGCGGGTCTATCCCAGTGAATGCAGACGACTATTAACGTGGAGAGGAGCAGTAGCTGCCGGCTGTGGCAGCTGTCAGAGCCTGAGTGCGTAGAGGCAGTAATGGCAGCCACTGACAGGCAGCCACACAGTCACCAATCATAAAGACAACAAATGCAGATTTACTCTTCACACTGCACTTTGTCATGGGTGTGATTTGCCACAATCCATCAGCGTCACTCCCTCATGCATTTAGCCATGGTTTCTGAAGGGGAGGGGGGGGGGCGGGCTCAGGCAGCTTCTTCATGTCCTCTGAATTTATTTTGCTAAATTTGTCAATGCTCCCAATATTCCGAATAAAATAAGGCCAGTTAATTCACAAGTCGAAAGGAAGATTCTGTTTTTTTTTTTTTTTTCTTGTCATCGTCTCTGAAAAGTCGCTCACCCAGTTTTACAGTAGCTCATCAGCATTCGTCTGAGCACAGGGAGTTTGATGGGGCTGTTTTCTCCCTGCATGGTAAACGGAGTCATGACTGAGCAGTGTGAGAATGGGGATGGAGTTACGTGAAGCTCTGCGAACGTAGAAACGCGCTGACATCACACGGACAGGGGAGTGCTGTGTTTAGACCTCACATCAGTGTCACGCCTGAGACTGTCTGCACGGTGACTGACGTCCTGATAGTGAAGCCCCGTCCACAGGCCTGCTGCAGACGCAGCCACTGTCGACTGATGTCCTTATTAAATCAAAATACAAAAATAGCGGAACAGGAAATAAGGAGATACATTTAAAAAAAAGTGCAGGCTGTTTCTTATCGTTGTCTTGTTATTTGAACTGAAATGAACAGTTATTTGTTTAGTAGTTGTGCGTTGTGAATGCAGCCGTGTCCAGCTTCCTGTCATAAAGGCAACTTCATAGTGGCATGAGGACAATAGAGGGAGACACGTGCACAAACAGGGACTTCCATGATAACGTTATTCTTAGTTACATTACATTACACGACGTCAGGCAGTGGCTCTCTCTGCAGAGCAGCGCCTTACATTCGTCTATTCAGGCCTGTCTGTCGACCGGAGCTCCACACAGAGTGACAGCCGCTCTGTAATTTGTCAGACGGGAAACAAGGGCAGAGAAGACAAGGACGGCGTTACAGTCGTACAGATGTGACAGCGGTTGTGACACGTCCTCCTACCAGGAGGTTTGGACGTCGGCCGCCGCTTGTCGTGATTTTGCTTTCACAGGAAGTCGATCTCTCTGCGTGAACTAAACCTATTTGCTTAATTTCCCACTTTTCAGATTCCAGTGAGGCAGAAACAACAGCTTTCTAAGCCTGTCGCCAACGGAGCAAATTAAGGTCTTTGAAATGCATCTTGACCATATGACTTTGAAACAAAGAGTTAAGCTCCTGATGCAGATCCTGATGAGCAGCTCAGCGGAGAGACTGGACCGCTCCGGTTGCGCTGCCAATTATCAAGACAAAGGACGCTCCGGAGGGTTTCTGCCAGTCTTGGCGATCGCCGTATTTACGCTCAAGCTGCTGTTGTGTAAAGCTTTTATTGTTTCTGCCATTTAGCATCATGTAGCTCCTCAGTCAGACAGGGCTTTAACTCAAAGACTGGGCGTAGGCGGCAGTACGTTTCCATCGAGCCGGTTTATGGGGCGCGTCCATCAACGGTTTGGACAGTGTCGTGTCACATGCAGGACGTGGTCAGGTGACTGTCTGCGGCAGGTCGTCACACCTCAGTCTCATTTCAACAGAGCCATGAGGAGTGATTAATGAAGACATTAAGATTGGATTTAATTCCCTGGAGTCGCCGTTATTACTCCTCTCGAAGTCCTTCCTTCCTCCTCTCTCTCTCGATGGTGTGATGACACCACAGACTGCCCCCTTGTCTGGGGACACCTCCCACACACTCCATGTCCCTCTCCCCCTTTTCACCTGCGGACTGTATTAGATGCTCAGATAGCGGCGAGGCTGATAGTCTCCCACTCTGTGTGTCTCTCTCTCTCTGGCCTGCGGCACGCCACATGACAGAACAAAATATTAAAACAATCTCTTTCCCTTGGTCCCCGGCGAGCCTTCCCCCTCACTGAGGTCTCATCTGAGACGGGGAATCACAGGCCTGAATGTTCTAATTATCGAATCCCTCTGAATATTTCCTGAGAGGAACCGGGACAGCAGGGCGGTGCGTCAGGAGTTACTGCCAGTGGATGTAACTAAAGATACTTCATGGGAATCATCTTCAAACAGAGCTGGCGCTTTAATCCACAGCAACAAATGTAGAGGCTCATTGTTTTCTGAGCCGCTGTTTTGAGTTTTGCCATTTTGTCCGGTGTCGCCTTTTTGAAACCATAGCAATTCAGAGGCCGATTTCTCTTGTTGGTTGCATTTACAGACAGCAAAATTATGAGAAATGTGTGCGTCCATCCCTCTGGCAGAAGAGGCCCAGTCTATCCCATGATGCATTGCAACTTGGTGACAAACTATTTCTCAAAGACATAGTGGCGGGCGGCAATACGTCTTAAGATCTTCTTTTTAAATGTAGGAACTCATTTGTACAGGTAACGGTGCCCATTGCAAAGAAAACAAATGTGTAGCTTTCCTCCTTTATCAAGCAAGGACATATCTCATCCTTGACTCTGTTGCTAGGCTACCGCTGTGAGGTGAGGTCAAGCTGAAGACCAGACTGTCTCATTCCGGTTCAGCTGCGTCCTCAGTCGGCTGAGGGGACGTCCTGAAGGAACTGTTTGGTAGCATTTTTATACTGGAGTATTGGTTGTGGCCGTTGTGCACTGTCAAGAATGAACATCTCCCTGAAACCTCCCAGGACATGAAATTACAGTCCCTCACATCTCCCTGAAGTGTCCTCTGTCTCCTTGAGATAGCTGGAGGTCTCCATTAAATGGTCTTGCATGAAGCATTTAGATTGAGAATAGCTCAAGTGTGTAATATTAAAGCCGTAATAATCCAGGTGTTAGTGATTTTTGGTGGAATGATTAAAGGTACATTACATTTTGTTGTTGCTGTTAATCTCTTCAACCTTAGAGAGAGACTGGGCCCAGAGGAGCGGTTTGCTGTAAAGTTTGTCAAGGAGTCGACGTGGGAGAAGAAGCTAGTCAAAATCATCGGCGAGCACCAGCAAAATGGAGGGAATTTCATTGGGTCTGTTTCTCTATTGACTGAGTGCAGCTGTGAGTTCATCTCAGGATGATGTGTGCGTCGGTTGTTGAGCTATCAAAAGCACATTTACTACCTTTAACTTATTATCATAATAGTTATTCATTTGCTCCAGTATCTTGTCACATTCCCGAGGCCGATTTTTCAATCTTGGTCCGTCCTCGTCTGGAGGAGCTTGTAAATGAGCCTGTTTCTAATCAGCGGTTATCTCACCCTCGCGTCGGAACCGACAGCAGCTGGTAATGAGGAGACCTGGAGCGAGGCTGCTGTTTACGTCCGAGGACCTGTTTTTTGACCTCCGATGACCTCCTGTCTGCGCTAAGTGAGACCTTGTCTTGGAGAAAAGCGGCGTCACCTACTGTGCCGCGGAGCGAGCGCGGCGTTGCCTCCGAGCCGAGGTCAAGCTGAGCTGACATTCCGTCTCGAGACGCAGAGGCCAGAGGACATTGAGTGTGGGTGGTCTCCTCACAGCAGACATTTACCAGGACGTCGTGCATCACTCGTTGTGCCTGCGGACTCATTCTGCAGAGGTAAATGCTGATGTGGATCCGTCTCCGATCCACAGGCTCTATTATTCATGTGGTCTTTCAAAACTGTCAATGAACGAGCCACAGGTGATGTCACTGTGTTTCCAGAGTTTCCTCCCACTGACCAAATATCTATAGATGCAAGAATTGGTTTATATTTCAACGTTCTTCTGTCACTTGGCAGCAAAACGAGCAGATGAAGGTCCCCTCTAATCACATTTGAAGGTTTTTGGCTGGTTTGTAAATCAACAGAGGCCCTGAAGCTAATTATTATGCCTTTTTATTTGCGTATTCTCACTAAGCGCCCGGCAGTTTAGCAAATCAAGTGTTAAAATAACTGCTCCTCTGGATAAGAAAGATGGAATCAACGTCAAGCAGCGACGACCTCCTGCTCCTCTGACCTGATAAAAATAAAATTAAAAAAAATACCAAGTGATCTGAATACATTTCCTGGTGGCTTCCTGTTTAAAGCTAAATTAAATTGGAAAAGCGTATTTTCCTGCAGCAGTTGCGATTTATTTAGATTCATTCAAGTGCATCGAAACAGAATTGTTAATAATGTATGCATTTTTTAGCTGGGTTAATTACCTCATCTAAATGAGCGGGCGTCCAATATATCATCGTGAATGTCGCGGAGCATTCGAAAGCTTTTTTTCTTGTTTACATTTTGGAAGCAGGCGAGACTCCAGTAAAAGGATGTGGCTCAGGCAGCGAGGGCAAATACAGCGGGAGGTATGTGATGAGGCTCAGAGGGGGAGATGGACGGTACCAGGGTGAATAATAAAGGGAAGACTGAAAGCACAGCAGAGTCCTTTGGGACCGGAGCAGCACCATCGAGGACTGGGTGGGGAGACAGATGCAGATTAACTCCCTGGGTTCATTACCAGGATGAGAGTGAAAGCGACAGAGGGATGATGGGTGGGGTTGTAACTCGAATTGAATTCCTCTCTCAGGCCGTATTTTATTTATAATTCTCCAGCTTGTTAATTTATAGTTGTATAGATTTAGCGAAGATGTTTATGAGGTATCCCCCCTTTGTGTCACGTGTGTATATGATGATGACGATCAGGGGGACGTTAGCCACTGATTTATTACCATATTCTCCAAGTTAAGTGTTAATCAGATAAATAAAATAAATTAAACTGATGAGAACTGAACCATTAGTTTATGTTAATGCGGCTCCACTGGGACACATCTGCGCTTGGTAGAAATGCGTAATGGGGGTGGAACGGGTCAAGTTAAGTTTAATGCATTTGAAAAATCTGAATCTGTTTCAGGAAGAGATGTGATGTTTTAATTGTTGCTGACAAATTATAAAGGGCTTCCCACTCAAGCCAACATAAGCTCTTCTTAATGAGTTTTTATATGAGTTGTTTTATATCATGTGCGTCAGTTAATCTTCATTAACTTCACGTGATAAGTTCAGCAGGAGTTTTAAGCAGTCTCATAATTAATGCACACATAAGCAGTTATCTAATGTTGTTGTTGTCGTTGTTTACTGCGGTTGTGTCACCACAGTGTCACCAACATCAGAAAGTTTCAATTACATCGGAGTACCATATTTATTTTCCTTCTACAGAATTCATGGTTAGACTGTAAAATAACAAACCTCATTAGCATTTCATTTTCATAAGAGTTTGATAACAACATCTTGGGAATCTTAACCAATTAAAAAAAATCTATCACTTTTTTTAATCAGTACTAAGTAGGAATCTAAAAATGTTTACATCAGCTGTTTAAAAATCCATATCTATGGGACTGTGGTATTGGCATGAGATGAAGAGCTGAAAGGTTTAGTGGTCATTAATCACAGCTTGGGAAGATGTCACGTCACCAGGAGCTCAGACTGGAAGAGATGGGAATAGTTGGATGCAATTGGTCCCTTATGATTTCTCCATGTTAATTAACAATGCTAAGGCGAATCACTGCCAGTTAAGTGTGACTCAGCACTTCTGGTTGGACGAGCAATCATCTCCCTAATTTCGACTCTTGGCTCACTGGGTCATGTTTTGCCGTCACATCAGTCTCAGTGGAAGCCCGTCGGAAACGCTAAGGGTCGTCTGCCCGCTGTCAATGACGCCTCCTCTTCTTCTTCTTTTTTTTTTTTTTTTAACAAAAAAGCATTGCATTAGCATCCGAGCGGGACACACCACCGGGTAAAAGTCTAGTCAGCTCCCCAGTTCAGCCTGGCACAACAGCCAAGCTAATCAGGCTCGGGTCCCAGGCCGGTCTGAGCCCAGTCCGACGGCGTTGTTTGCCACGACTGTTGAATACTCATTAACAGAGGAACCAGCGCCCAACAGTGTGTCAGGAACATTGCGTGGTGCTGCTGAGGCAGAACAGGTACACGGTGTGGCAGCAGTGTACGGAGCAAGTCATTACACTCATTAATTCACTTTCCTTTGTGCCGCCGCTGCCTCCTTCACAACAATCATTTAGGAGACAACAATGCATGATGTTGAACAATTAATATGGAAATTGTCCTGCAAGCATCGTTGTTGTCGTCATGGCTGCCAAACGATTTACACAAATGTATGCAGTGTTTATTGGTTGATGATCATTTCCTTAACACCCCGTCAACAGCCGATGGATTTGTTAGCAGCACCGCTTTTTGATTTAGGCTAAAATCATGCAAAGGATTCTGGGTTCACATTGATGTTGACTTGACAAGAGTACGAACGCAACACGTTCCAGTTTAGCCAACTCCCTAAACTACGAGCTGAAACCAAAAACGAAACGGATCCAGTGTAATCAATGTGACATGAACCACGTTCACGCCACGCTCCGGACTGCAAACGTTTATAGATCTGCCTCGTCTTCCTCCTCCTCCTCCTCCTCTCGGCGTTTACGGCTTGATTGACCTGCACTTCCAAACCATTTGATGTTTTCCAATAAACTCACCACGGTTCGTTCAGACTAAATCCTTTTCGTGGATCTGAAACTTGTTTTTCCTCCATGTCGAACGTGCTGGTGCAATGAAGAGTTTCTTTGATCCATTAGGCTTCAGCACTGCAGTGCATGTTTTGTTATGTGATCTACAGCAGCCCCTGAAACTCGAGAAGAGGCCTAAAGGTAACACCACCTCCCGTCACACTCATCCCCAGACTGCGAAACATTCTAAAAGTTCAGCCTTTGATGAAAGGGAATAATTTATGTTGACATTTCCCATAATTATCTCTGATCTCCTCTGCATTGATTTCCCCCCGTCATGAATATCCCTTTGCGTTCAGCCAGATGAAAGTGTTTGTTTCACGATGGATCTTGATCAATGTAATTTCTCAAACTGAGATACAATAATAAATTGCAGTTTGTCACACCTTAATTAGAATTATGGAGAGAAGAAGGTGCCGTTATTATATTCCATTTATCCACATCAGTCAGACGCAGTCTGCCCAAGTGCACAGCCAGCCCCGATGACTTTGCGATGTTATTAACTTGTGATTTTATCAGAATATAAACTTTGCTAATGACTAAAAAAACACTGATTTGTGCAAATTAAAATGTTTAGCCGCTCGGATCCAACCAGGTCTACTGAGAGGTTCAGAGTCAACTCCAATCTCCAGAGCTGTTTTTCATCCTCACCTTCTGTGCAGTAAAAATAAACACAGGGTTTGTGAGGAAAGGCCCTCGGAGGGCTCTGACATGGTTTTTAATCTTCCTTGATATCTTGTTTCTAATGATTTAACAGGTTTATGTCAGTGTGAGTGTGATTGTTTAACGTGAGCGTTCGGCGCCTCAGGCTTTGACGTTTTTCCCGTGGATTTAATAGAAATGTAAATCTGAGCAGTTTCTCCATTTACTACAAAATTATTTGTTAGTTGTGAGAAATACATCAGATTTAAATGCGGGGAAAAAAAAAAAAACATCTACAAACTGCGTGTCTTTGAATGGCTGCCTGGAGGGCTGCTCTACGTGTAAAGGCAGCGTGTTGGATCTACAAAACAGCGTGAATCGAAGTTTTATACAAAGCCTGGTGAGTGATTTATCGAGGCTGCGTTGGGAGGTAAAAGTCCAATTTGCAAAGCCTTTGTCAGCATTGCTTGTCCTCCCTCACTGTACCTTCTGCCTGTCTCGCTGAGCGCCACGATCACCGGTGATAAATAGGCGCTCCGCTCCTAATCACTGCCATCGTAGCACCATTACTGAATGGGCCTCTCATTTCAGGGCTGGCACCGCGGCTCAGCTCGGCCGCCCTGCCAGAGGCGCCGGTGCTTTGTCTCACGAAATGTCACCGGCGTTCCGACTTCAAGGAAAGGAGCCAGCACCTTTCCTTAGTGCGCGCTGCTCTTAGTACTTGAGTCACAGGGTTAGGCAACACATGACGGGGCGTTAAAGGGATGGACTTGAACCCAGGACCTTCTTATTGCGAGGCAGCAGTGCTAACCACTGCACCCCATGTTGAAAGTCGATGGGGCCGACATCAGAACGAGACATCACCACCACAAGGGCCCATTTAGTCTTTTATTTGAATTCAAATGGTTTGTTATGACAAACTCTTTTTTACAAGACTATAGAAAGCCGGTGTTCCAACTCTTCTCAAGTGTGCAAATGTAAAACTATTCCTTTAAAGGACCCACTTCATCAGCTCTTGCTAACCAAGCTGCAGAGATCTGAATATTTTCCGTAAGTGGTATTTTTCTGGCACGTCTGAGATGCAGATCACGAGATAAAAGCACGATGATGATTATTAATTAACAGCACGTCTAGTCAAACTAAATGGGATTAAGTAAATGAATATTTAGAAGCACAGATATATACGTGGAGATGAATGATCCAGTGAACAGATGCCAGTGACTTCTCCTCTCGATGCTGCTCCTCAGAGTGGAGCTAATTGCTCTCTCCAGCACCCAATTATAGTTTCCTTATCATCCACACTTGAGCTAGCAATTTCCTTCTCAATGGGTCTCCAAGTCAATGAGTGGCAGTCTGCTGCAACCTCCAGCGTGAGAGGCAGTAATTACGGTGACATATTGAGACACATGCAGTGTTACCTATTATTTCATTTTTCATTTACAAATAGAAGGAGACCCGGGATATGGAATGTCGGCAAACAGAAACAGCAACTTGGCGCAGCTCCTCTCCTCCTATGGTTTTATATCTGCTGACTTTACTGTCTGCAGCCGCGGCTGAGAGCTCAGTCCAAGTTGCAAGTCAGGAGGGAAATTTGTGAGAAACATTTGTTTGTTTCCATCTCTTGTTGGGTTTTCCCGAGTACGGAGGACCGGTCTCCAAACTGAGAAAAAAAAAAAAAAAAAAAGGAGCAGCAGAGCAACACATGACATTTGGAAACCACGCAGCAAAACGGTTGGAAATAAAAATCAACTGGAGCCAGTGAACTTACTCTCCCTGAATCAATATTGCTGTGCAGTTGTTAGATACTGTCAGACAAGAGGAAAGAAAACACTGGGGAGCAAGATTACATGACTTTTCTCTGCCGTGGATTTCTTCAGAGAGACAGATACCGAAGTCCACTGGTTTGAGAGTCGGCTGAAAGCAAAACAAAAACCAAGTGTGAAATGAGCGAAAGGGAGATTGAGGACTCGGGTTGGTGGTCCTGCAGGACTGAAAGGACTGAATCAGAGGATCATCCTCCGACTGAAAGTGTTTCCCAAAAAATCAACTTTTGTTTTAAAAAATGTTTGCTGAAAACTTCTGTTAGTTTTATGCTGTTATTGAACCTTTTTAATCGAGGAAAGTATTAACAGGCGACACATTTTAGGAACCGTTGTGTTTTGGGATCTCATGAGATTTTTTTTTTCCCAATATAATATGAATCCGTCATAAACATAAAACGTTGCTGTCAGTGCTCTCAGGGTAATGAGTGGTCAAATTAAAATCCAAGAGCAGGATTTACTTCATTATACGTCATGGGTGCGCTGCGATGTGGCTCCACTTCTCACAGCCAACTACATCATTACAGCCGGGATACCAAGTACGGAGCTGTCATCATGGGAAGATTAAAAACCATCAGAAACATCAGATGTGACGGGACGAGCTGCCGCCAGATTAGAACCATAGTGGACGACCATATGCCTTGAAGCAGTGCCACCTGTTTACAGCTGCTGACGCTGCAGGCCTGAGTCATCACACACACACATCTTTCAGTTTCGTCTGAAGGCTCTGGTGTCGATTCGGCTGCTGCTGCTGTGGTGGAGTTAAAATCAGGGTTATTTTTATTCTCAATCCTTTTGAGTGGACAGATGTTTCTCTCTTTTGTTGGGAGTCTTTTGAGAATATATTATCTGCTTGGTTTTTACCCTGTTGTACATTTACCAATCAAACTGAGTCTCTCCCGCCTCGACGTTAACTCAAATTGACATTGACAGGGCTGATTCCTTGATAATAAACAGAACAAAGTACTGACGACTGCACTGGGACATAATTGACTTCAACCTTTATCTCCTGGATGTTTTGTTAATCTATAAAACCTATAAAACAAGCACGCATTTCAAATTGGCTGAAATAAATTCTGTTCCCATGCTTCTCTGACATCTCCCAGCTGGACGTGAAATATTTATCCACACATCTGGGCCTCAGCGCACCCCGGAGGTTTCCAAAAACAATTGGTCTTCCGGCTCTGCCAGCTGTTGAGTTGTTTCCGCTCATAAAAACATCATGGCCAGAGGAAGAAAAACAAGGGAACCATTCGTGACGACGACAGAATATCATCCATGACTGCTGTGACCGGACCGACATTTAACAATTCAATCTCTCTCTCTCTCTCTCTCTCTCGGCTCAACAGAACGGCGAGGCTTCACTCTTCGAGGTGAACATCCGTTACGTCGGTGGGCTGCTGTCGGCGTACTACCTGACAGGAGAGGAGGTAAGATGAATGCACGCCCGTTATCCGGCTTCTCATTGGAGATGTGCTGCTTCCTTCATCCATAACCAACCCAACTCTCTGAATGATGCAGAGGCTACGTGCGTGTTGTGACCACCAGGCGTGGATAAAAATGAATGAAACTGTCCGATCTCGTTGTTCTGCCTCACGTTTCTATTTCTATTTGGATTTAAAACATTTGGTCTGTGTTGTGTTCACTGTGCATAAGTAATAGTAATTGAGGTGCTGATGTGACAAGCACTTCCCATAAATACCAACAACACAAATCATGTAACGTCATAATGTCATCGATCTGTTGTTCTCGTGGTCACTGAAAATTTGTCGCTGGTTTAAATCTGCTCTGTCTCTTTGTGTTGACTCACTGGTCCATGATTTGTTTGCATGTCACAGATGCTTGGTGGGGGGAGGGGGGGGGGGGGGGGGCAGCTCACTAGGGGGGGGGGGGGGGGGGGGGGGGGGGGGTGGCAGCTCACTATTACCAGGAGGTAAAATCCACCTCCCTGTGAGGACACGATCTTGCTTCCGTGCTGTGTTGGACGTTAGCCTCTGTCTGTAGTCCGAGATGACCCGGTCCAGTTCAGAGCCGTGTGCGTGCAGCTCGTCATCTTCACTCTGTGATGGGAGCTGTTTCAGTTCCCTGTGCAGTCACTGGGGTTACAGTCTGTTGACGGTCACCAAACACTTCCTAGATGTGGCTCTGCTGCTTATTAAATCATAATGTCTCGTTTATTATTCATGCATGTGTTAAATACAGAGGGTTGGAAGTGTGCTCGTGCAAACTCTGAAGTTATTTAAAGGCTGCCTTCCCGGAGCTGTGCTGAGGACTGGATGCAAAGAATTTCCCTTTTTTTTTTGTCACTGACTTTTTAAGTGTAAATTTTAATTCAGTATCAATCAGAGACATTTTCTATCTAAGTGACCTAACACGCGCTTGAGGAGTGAGACATTTTTGTTGCTGTATTTCTTCGCTTGTGGTTAAAGTTGGGAGGATGAGGAATATTCCACCGTGTCCTTGAAGAGGCAACACTCAGCCGAGGTGTGAGAGCCTGCGGTTATGATGGACAGCGTCCAAATGTGAAGCAGCAGAGGCATGAAGGCTCTGCAAGCCACGGCTTCATAAATAAAAGTTCAAAAACTTCCCGTGAGAAGCGCCACGGCGCAAATAGCTCAGTTCATTATCCGCGCATTGTGAAGTCAGTGGAGTTGGACGTGTCGCCGTAATGAGCGCCTGCCTATAGCTGCCTCCCCGAGCATGCTCACCGCTCGCTCGGCGGTCCTCCTGTTTTGGAAAGCCGCTCGGTGGAGGAGGCGGAGGTCTGTGCAGGAGCAGAATTAATGGAGAGAGCATCCAGTGACATATGAACACTCAAGTCGGTTTAATGGACATTGATTTGCAGACTGAGCGAGGGTGAGGCGAAGAGCAGCATAAAAATTGCCCAGCGCCGTTGGACGAGTGAAATATGAATACATCGCCGAAGCACAATGCGGAGCTGAATCCATTACACCAAATTCGCTCGCAATTAATGCCGTGCATGCGAATGTTCTGTTTTATTCACTGGTGCATTGAAATTTCTATATGACATCATCTCATGTGAGGGCTGGGGCGTGAGCGTGCAGAGAAAGAATGGTGCATTATCTTTATAGTTCTCTCTTCTTGCCAGGTCACATAAGGACGCTAATCTATGCATATTAGATCTGTACAAAGAGACTCTGCACCGCCGCCTTTTCACATGCTTGAATTCTTTCTCTGCTTGTCCTCCGTCTGTGTGATTAGTGTCCACCGCAGGTCCTTTCCTCTCGTTCGCTCCCTTTGTGTTTGGCCTTTATTAGCATTTAAAGTACACATCATCTCTGGAGGCCGAGCTCGCCACCTCCGTTTCCTGACAGGCACACTGCTCAGTTATCCATCACATGGCTCACTCCTGTGTTTTCTGTGAAGGGTGCATAAGAGTGAGATTTATAGCTACGTGACCCCCCCCCGCCTCCCTCCCATTAGGGACTGTTGCTCTGAAGTTTGCTGTTAAAACCCACAGTCTGCTGCGGCAGCGGCTTAAATCACCTGAGATACGACGACTGCTTGGAGGCTGTGGATGCTGTTTGACCAGAGGACACCAGGCAGCTGTTGTAAATGATGGCTGGGGAGCGGTTAATGACTCTAGCTCCTTGTGGGATGCGGTTTGCAGGAGAAATGCTGGGAGCAAAGCTGTAACCCCACGGCATTAATAACCTGTTGTTTGGAATGTGTTTGTTTGTGTGTGCTTTTATTTTTTTTTATTAGTCTTTTGGTCACGACCCGTCCTAATGCTCGTCCTCCAACAACACGTCGGAATACTTACTCGTCTTTTTATAAGCTCGGAGGTCGTTACCATCGGAGAAGCTTGGATCAGTTTCTATTTAGTTCTGCCTCAGCACATGCATATGCATTAACATGTGTCTGCTCAGGTGCTTGTGCATATTCTATGTGCCTCTACCCCTTGATATAAGAACATAGGTGTTGTGTATTAACTCAGTTTCTCCATCGCCTTCATGCGTGCACTGTGTGTCTACATGCTGCCCTGTTTGCTTCATCGTGCTTCATTTATATGCACATAAACATGTGTGGTGTGAAGCCCTGATTGGGTTTTTTTTTTTTACCGTTCCTTCAGCTAGAACAGAGAACAGTGGAGGGAAGAAAGGAGGGAGTGAATGAATTCAATCAGCCCTGTGTGAAAATTGCCTGTGGGCTGAGCTGAAGCAGCAGGGACGGAGGGAGGCAGCAGCCGGCAGAGGAGAAGAAAGATGTGTTCATATGCTCATCAGCAAAAGGAAGGAGGAGATGAAGAAGGAGGGGGGGGGGGAGAGAAGAAGTGTTTTTATGCTGATGAGCGAATGTGAGAGTGCATGAGAAGGTGATGCAGAGGGAGGGGCGGAGTTGTTGACCCAGCATCAGCACCATGGTACCCACATAACGTGCACATATGTCAGTTGTGTGTAATTCAGGGCTCACATTTTATGTGACAGTTCTGTGAAAGGTTCATTGACTTCAGCTGTATTTCCAGGAAGGAATACATTTGTTCGTTTATAGTTTTTGTTCTGATAGCAACGAGCCAAAAGTTTTAAGGTAGCGGTAATAAATTCCGCTGACTGCCTTTAAAGACTTGGCTTCCTAATCGCCCAGTAAGAGGGAATCGTCCTGACTGAGTTTTTCTGCTGCATAGAAAATCAAAGACCATTTTCTTATGTACTAATAGAATAATGCATTGTGTTAGATAATCATCCAAGCAAAGGTTTTCTAATTTCCGTCTTCCCCACGGTCAAAGGAACTACACGGCCGTGTCAAATGAAGTGGAAATGGAGGAATATGTTCTTAAAATCCCCAGTTTTTCGGGGAAAGGGCCCCTCGACTCAACTTGTAATTGGTCTTCTCCCATGTGTGACGGACTATTTCTGCCCCTGAAAGATGCGCAGGAGCAGAGAAGAAGAAGAACAGAGACGTACTGGAGGGTGAGAAAGTGAAGAGAGGAGAGTCAAGAGCCAAATGGGAAAAGTGAAGAAAGACAACGGTGGAAGAAAAGTCAAAGAGAAAGCTAGAAAGGGGCTGAGATTAAAGATGGAGGACATATACAGAGAAGAATAGACCCAGGGAGAGAAAGTATGTTTTGTTCTGATGGTACATAAAGGATTACGAGTTTTTGGTAGCCACCGCACAGTGAGCCTCGCTTTGTTCTGCAAAAAAAAAAAAAAAAACTTTTTAAGCCCAAAAATAAAGGTCAGAGCTCTTGTTCTAAAATTTTAATTCCTGCAAGACTGAGGCTGAGATACTGATATCAAAGCAGATGAAATGCTGCTGTGGTTCACACTGAAATACTCACCTGTCGGTGCACATCAGGGATCCAGGGATTTGTCTCTCGTCCTTTATTTCAGATTATTGAAAATGCCACATTCACACATATTGAGTTTGTAGAATTTGGCGCAGCTTGATTTAATTCAAGGGTGGAGTTATGTTCTCCTTCGATCATGTAATCACATTCATGCCTATAACCACTGTTTTAATTCACCGCTGTTTCATGTCTCTGGGACGAGGGATGATTTTTTCAAAGTTTGCTAGGGACACAAACGTCTTTCCTCCAGAGCCCCCCGACTGAACACTGAGGCTCTGCTTTGCTTTCCCTCTTCTGTGGTTCACAAACTTTATTATTTGTTTACGGCCTGTAGGTCTCTGGGTAAATCTGGTGGCAACACACAAAAAGCAGTGGCTTTATGAGGGAACGTGGTGTTTGGGGGTTTATTGTGTTTGCATGGGTCCATGTTGTTTTCCCTTCTAATTTGGGTGACCCACTTCTCTCTCCAAACATGGTTTTAATTTGGGTCATAACACGGGAGAGAGCTCACACGCAGACAATATAAATATCACACACGCGACTTTTGAGAGAAATGTTAATTCCTCTCTGAGATGACAGTGTTTTTATTTTTCTCCACCGCGGTTGTTTTTTCTGTTTGGATGTTTTTCCTGCTGCCACAGCATCATTAAGTCACATCATTAAATGCAGGAGGAGAAGTCGGCTTCGCGTCACAGTGCAGCGTGTGCCGCGTGTGCCGCGTGCATTAACCGAGGAACAACGTTTGCTTTTAGACTGAATGATTTGACCTTTACTCGCCTGCTTGAGAAAATCATGCAGGGCAAATTGATCACGCGGAGCAAATTGATATTCACATCACGGCTAATGTTGATCACTGTTTCTTGAAGCTCAATCACAGCCTGACACTCAGGAGGAATGTGAAAATGATCCGTCACTGTACATGTGCCTGCATCTCTACTCTCTCTCTCTCTCTCCGGCTCGCGTCCTCACGGCGCCTCCAGAAGCTCTCCCTCTCCGCTGATATATTCTGTGGTAATTAGGGTTGTCATGGTGGAAGGTGTTACTGGTGTTACACACTGTTCAGGCACAAACCAATTACATACTTCATCACTGGCCCCAGAATCTATTTCTTATTTAATAGAATCAAAAACTTTGCTTCAGTTTCAGTTTTCTCTTTGTTCGTGGTACAGTTCTGTTTTTGAAAATGAGCAACACAATGATCCTCCTCCTTCTCTTTAAGAAGGTTTAGGTTGTTCTAGCTGTTTCCACACTAACGTACGTTCAACTGTTTCTTGTAAGAGTATTTTTAATTATTGTCTAAGATGGCAGCTTTCATATCTGGGGGAGTTTTAGCTTCGTGATAACGTAAATTAACAAATACACTATGTAAAACACTAGTTATCAAATCTCTCACCTATCTGGTCATATTTCTGTCAGATAACAGGGCGCCAGATAATGATAATAAGGCAACCTGCATGTATTCTGATGATGGGGGCAGCAGCTGGAGGTAACACTTGTTATCTACCCACACAGCCTCGAGTGCACCACCAGAGTGGCGCTGCCCACAGGGAAATCTAACTGTGAAGATCAAAGTGAGAGCTCTACAGGCAATGAGCCCACATGTCTCCTCCCATTAAATGTCCCGTGTCATCGGCAGTGCTGTTGTTGTCCAGTTTTTATTGCCTGAAAATGTCCCGAGCCAGATTTTAGAAAACAATAACAAATTAGCCTTGATGACATGTTATGTCAAAATGGAAAAGATATTTTTGACAACATAATTATGACTTTTCTTTAATTAGCAGTGCATACCTCCCTAATACTAGGTTTCTGCAGCATGGGCACAAAACGATCCGTCCCTCATAAATATGAGCACAATGTGTTTTTCTTCATTATTTGCACACATTGTGAAGCAGTATTAAACTTGGCAATGATGACAGCAGAATATATTCACAACAACAAATATCAATATTTAAAGTTTTTGACCGACTTAACAACAATTACATTTTTTATCAATATAATTACAAAAAGCATTCGTCAGGCTAGAAAATCACAAACTGACCATATCAATAAAATATTCACTGACCATGCATTTATTCTGCTTCGGTACAAAGCCGGTTGGCCCCAGCCACAGCAGAATAAATATTCCCTTGCAGCACTTGGAAGAGTTTAGGAAATATGTTGATCTTTCTCACAAAATATGTCACAATCTTTTATCAACCTTCGCCAAAGTAATTTTGTTTTCTCTGATGTCGTGCCTGGTGCAGGACTGACATCGCTCCATTTCGCCTTGCTTGTGGTTCAAAGGTGTGGCTTTTCCTCTGGCTGAAAATAAAAAAAAAACTCTGCCTGTGAACCTCTGCTGGCAGCAATTACATTTTCCATCACAATAATCTGTGGAAAACAAATTGGTATTATACGGCGCGTAATATCTGGGAGACCTGACAGCTGAGTGATGCCCTGCAAAAAAGAACCTGACGTCTATGGTTGCGCCACTTCACTTTGGTAGCACAACAGCACAACATCAAAGAACATTTTCTTTTAACGTAATTGAGTTAATCACCTCGTAAAGCTGATTCTGTCCCTCCCACTCAGGGACATCACTGTTCATCCTGAAAACTGTAATGTGATCTGCTTCGTCAGGACTCTTCCCAGGCCCTGCCACACCTCCTGGTTATGTCCTCTTAATGTGACCTCTTTTCTGACTCTGCTGCAGTTGCACCATTCGCCTCTGGACACAGTATTACCCAAATGTCAGCTGCCGGGCCATGTGCACCTGCACCATGCGGCAGAGCCTGTGTGCTTTGAACTGTGCGGCGCTGGGCTGTGTGATCTGATTTAATGTCTCATAGGAGCACCTGGGTGCGAGAGCACATCTTCTCTTATCTGTGTTCATCAGCATGGAAGAACTGTATTATTTTGCCCACTGCTTCTTGCACATGTGGAGCCTCAGTTCCTCGCATTACTCTCTGCATCAAGTGGGCCGTGATTCCTGCTGCCGAGCCTTGAAAGAGTTTAAATTATGGTATTCTCTTGGACTATTTCTCTTTAATGCATTGTTGAAAATCTCATAAATTAATCCACAAATTGAGATCGGCATCAGTGTTGCGCAGGTTTGCTTGAGGATGGCTTCCCTTTGTTTTGGCCCCAGCAGCAGTCTGATCCAGTCTGCTGCTTTCATGTCTCTCCCATCATTTATTGCAGGTTATACCATAGTGGAGATAAATGTATGCCAGCTTTTTTTTCTTTATTTCTTTTCCCGCTGCAATCAGTTACTGTACCCGGGGAGCCAATCCAGTAAATCTGAGCCTCCATGTTCCGCCAAGCAGAGCGTGCATGGAGTAGATCACTTTTAGCCATCCTGTTGGAAGAGACAGGAATATACCGTCCTGCCAGCTGAAGGGTGCAGTGCTTTTTCTGACTCCATCAAACCGGCTGTGTGGAGAGGCAAAGAGAAATTGGAAATTGAATTCCGGTCGAAACGGGAGATATACAGAGTGTGATGTCAGTGCAGAGCAAAATGTAAACGCAGATGATTTATTGTGTCGGCGATAGTGAATCTGTCTGTGGTGATCACGCTGAAGAGGAGTTGCGCTTCCTGTGATTTAAGAGGATTCACAATGATGAAAATGTCTGTTATAGTTTGTACTTGTCGTCGGAAATAAATTGAAAAAGGCTTTACATTAGATTCATAGTGTTATGGTTTGCTAAAGGGATGCATAAATCTGTTTGTATCTCTCACAATCCATTGGATGAATCGGCACAAAAGTTGCTGCAAGGGTTCAAGTCCACAGGATTAACTTGATTAACTCTGATGAGCTCCTGATCCTTTTGTCTAAAATCTGAATTTGTACAAGACATTCCCCTCATCTTGATCTGTAGTTCACATTATTTGTTGAGTTAATATTACAGAGGTTCACAGGGCAAACTTTGAGGCAGAGTTGTTATGGAACCATTTAGCTGTTGAGATTAGCATGTAGCTCACAGCACTGCTGTGCTAAAGCCTCTCAGAGCACCTAGCATGACCGCGGGGACTATTTTAAACCCTTGGTTCGCGGCTTAAAAATGTCTTTTCATTAACAAAGTAATGGTGTGTGGTCGTATAGCTGACAGCACGCACACCGATTTGAATATACTTTCCCTGGGTTTATCTCGGTTAGAGCTAGAACAGTTAGCTTACCTCGATGGTGAGACGAATGAGCAGAGTAAGTGTGGATGAGGGTGAACTGCGTCTTGTTTGTGTGTGTGTGTGTGTTCTGCTGACTGTGTGTGAGCTCTGTACCTAAACCTGCGTTTTATCTGCTCATCAGATTTTGGTCTTGGAAGAAATTTCCTTTCCTTTCCTCAGATCAAAGTGAATCATCATAATCGCGCTCTGGAGTCCCGGCCCCCGGGCTTAGTCGTGACGGGAAAGCTCCCTTTTCCCAA
Source organism: Pseudorhombus dupliciocellatus (assembly GCA_016785235.1). NCBI lineage: Eukaryota > Metazoa > Chordata > Actinopteri > Pleuronectiformes > Paralichthyidae > Pseudorhombus > Pseudorhombus dupliciocellatus. Next base: position 3,829,005 of record JAFBJW010000280.1, read on the forward strand.
ACCTCCGTTCGGCGTTGTGTACAAACACCTAATCCCATTTGTACAGAGTTAAAATAACTGCGCTGCGCTCCACTCTTACGTCCCTCAGTTTTATTATGGAATTAAGAGGCAGCGGGTAAGAACAATATCAACCAGCAGCTCACACATCTCGCATTAATAGCTTGTTCAAATGCTATATGCATCAGAGCGTGCAGCTTATTTATATTTGTTTGAGCCTTGTACATTCGGCTAATAATAACTCTGAATAAATCTGTCACTCAACAATGCGCTAGCAGCTTTTTTACCCGAACTGAATCTTCTGAGGATACGTTCCCGTGGCTGCATGAATTCTCCCACAGTTAAGGCAGTAAATTCTGTTTTTAAACTAGAAGCAAAACACATGATCCTTTTTTCTGTCTGTCACCCGGAATGTGTCCCTACCTACCCTCCAACGGTCGTTTAGCTTTCTTCTTGTGAAAATGGTTTAATTAGTCTTTACAAGCAGCACATAACATTTTAGCTGAATAATTGGACTCAGTCTGGGAGAGCTTTGGCTCCGGCCCAAATGAGCCCAAAACTCAATAGAAGCCCTGTTGAGAGAGCAATGATTTGTTTTTTTTTTTTCTCATGTCACTCAGAAAGGACGCAACACAAACCAAACAAATCAAATCCAGAGGCTCATTAGGCTTTTTTTTAATGATGTCAGCCTTGTAGCATCTCGGCCTCTTTATTCGGACTTTGCAAAGCTCACAGCCCCAGGACCTTCTTTCGCAGGCTTATGAGTAACCTCTCTGTCCAGCAGCAATTAAAGGAGAGAAAAAGAGTCCTTGCATGTTTTTTGAGGAGGAACTGAATAAACTCAAGGCAAGTATTCAAAATGTTTGTCGGACTGACGGCAGACAAAGAAGGTCTGAGGGAAAACTATGACTCACTCTACCCGAGGAATCTGGCGGTGTTTGACCACCTGCAATGACCAGAGAATTTGAAGTCGTGACAGTGCCCGTTACTGCGTCAGTACACAACACAGCATTATTTAAGGGGTCAACGAGCTGCCTTTTCCCAGTGAAAGTATTGATCCACAACGTTCCGGCTGCAATCAATCCCTTCCTGAAAGCAGAGTCTGTGCACGGTGCGACTGGTGGCTGATTTATTGCTGGAGAGCGAGTGCGAAGCTACATAACGTCCGAGCATCACAAGGTAGAACACTTGAAGAAAAGTGTAATACATTTCCTCTAGAAAACCAAGTTAAAAATAGCAGATGAGTTGTCTGGGTGAAACGACAGCACGGAACACATGTCAGTGATATTTTTTCATGATGTGAAAATTTGCTGTTTTATATGTTTACACAGCATCTCAACACCTCCGTTCAATAATTCCACAATAAAAATGAAAAGGGGTTGGACGTGACAGGCTCATAAAGTATTTCAAACATGCACATTGACGATAGAAAACATCTGTGAAGGACAGGCGTGTGACAGCAGCTTCTGTTTACAGCTGATTGTTAAATTCTGGTGATTGGTTTTTAAGCAATGAGACTCTCAGAAACCGGTGTACCAACATTTTCACAAATTTTCACAAACAGAGAAGCTGATCCGACTTCCCAATTATTCCCACATCACATGAATGCACAATCTAGAGGTTCTACACAGTCACACAGCATCTCTGCATCCTAGAAGAATATAGAAACCAAAATAATTTCATATCACATAGTGGGAGTGACTCCAGTTAGAGATGTAACGGAACATTCTTTCAGCCGTTATGATTAGCATTGAAAGCTATGGTGGTTCTGTTGATGAGAAATTTGAATTCGTAGCGTTTTGTATCTCAAGCCTAAACATACATGGCACTCGTTGTGCCAACACGTTGTTTGGAATTCAGGCCGTGTTGCCCAGTTCTTTTTTTTATTCCAGATCAGCTCCTGTGGAATTGGTTTGGGTGGCAGCCTCTCCAAACACGAGCTGGAGAGATGAATGCGTGTGCCACTGCGAGTTTGTACATCTCCGTGTGTGTCTTTGTGGGTCTGTTTGTTTTGTGTACAGAACAATAACCCCCTCTACCAAATGTGAAATGTGCACCAACATTGAGCGTGATGTCGGGTTCAGGGGTGTCACAGAGACGAGTCTGACCAGGGAGCGGCTGCAGCCTCAGATCAAACAGGACCGCTGACGGCCCGGTTCGTTCAAAGAGGATTTCGGGCCAAGAGGAAAAGTTAAGATGTAATAATGCCACAATAGATCAGCAATATGAGAAACAGTCCAATTTGGTGAAGGAGCCTGCTTTGTTGAATTCCAGCTGAATTAATGTCCTCATTCTGTCTCCGGCTCAGCGATTCGTCACAAACCGCCACAGCTTTTCAATTCCGGCTGTAATTGAGTGTGTGTTTTTCATGAAGCTGCAGCAGCCATTAATTAAGCACATAAAAAAGCAGCACATTAATAGTGGGACAGGTTAGGATGCCTGCTCGCACTAATCAATTACACGATAAATAATGAATGAAAGCTCCTTATTTGCGGCCTGGGGAAATTCAATTATTCATCCTCCTCTCTTCCTCCCTGGAGGAAGCTGCAGGTCTTTGTTGTGCTCAGGTAAATTATTGGTTTAACATCTTCACCACAGATTTTTAACACTGATTTGTGTCCAACGTCAAGCCTTCAGCCACCGTGCACACGTTAAAACGCACGTTCTCTCTGAGTCTGAGTCCGTTTCTTCATTTTTATTGAAGCAGAATTAGCTAACGAGCCGGGCCTCGCGGAGGGTTTTTTGAATCGCTCCCTACAGAGCCAGTGATGGGGGGAGGATGAGCGGCTCTCAGGGCCGGGGCGGCAGTTCCTCCCTCTTCCTCTCCAAACAAATAGCCGCGTCCTGACTTCAATGTGTCATTACAGCTGCGGTGCGTGTTCTCTCCCTCGCTGTGTGGGTAATGGAGCCCGCTCTCGCTGCTGCTGAGATGTCCTTCAGCCATCAGTCACCAAGATGTGTACAGACAGTATTTCCTGAGAAATGCAACGATGATGTACAATCTAGTGTAAAAATGACATTGAGTTCGCTCCAACGTTGCCTTGCCGTGACTTGGCAGAATTCAGTTTGCTTCGTCTATCTTTTAATGTTACTCTGTTTTCTTCCCTCCACATCCCTGCCGCCCGTGCACAAAGTGAGATCAACCAGGGACGTAGGAGTCAACTCCAAAACTCCATCGGAGGTAGTTACGCTTCAATGTGCGTCTGAGGGAAGAGGAGATGCAAACAGTGTGTCCCCCGGGGCCCTGTGGGAGAGTCTGTGTTCACAGCACGTCTCTAGCCAGGGAAGTTCACACATCATTGAATTCTTTGTCTCCACCTCTCACTCTTCCTTTGGTTTGTGCGGGCAGTTCAGGAACACATGCACCGATGAAACACTCTTTCTGATGAACTGAGCGGGGACAAATATCTTCCCCTTTCTTCAGATTGTAGCAACACGAGACCCATTCACAGAAACTCTGCGAGGCTCTTTTCAACGGACGATCATTTCAACCTCAGTCGTCTTGTCGCGGCGTCTCCGAGCGACGGGACGAGGTGGAAGAGCAGACTTTAATGCAACTCCACATGGCTGATTGTTGTTGGAAGTATGATTCCAACTGTGAACCCGTCCACTAGATTTAATCTCTGAACAAAACGCTTTTAACACTCACAATCCCAGGGAGCTGTGTGTGTGTGTGTGTGTGTGTGTGTTGGCGAGCAGCAAGGCCGAGCGGGGTTGAGTGATGTCTCTCTGCTGCTGACATGCAGCCTCTTGTCTTTCACCTTGATGATCAGCGTCGTAAAAACTGTGGTGCTACTGTCTCTGTCATCCCTGCAGGAGCTCGGTTTGCAGTCAGAAAACACTTTTTAATTACGGCCCAGATCACACACGGAAAAACAAATGCTCAGTGAAATCCGCCTTGAGTTTTTTTCCATCTGTGCCCTGCAGCAGTCAGCGCTTGGGTTTTGAAGAAACTCGCCCATCAGTCACAATCCAAACTCTGAGCTTTCAAGTCCCCGTGGCAAGTCATGCAAGAAATACAAAGCTAAGTGGTCACGCCATGCTTTGTAATTCCAGGAAGGTTGTAGAGAAAAGTACACGTGTTCTTTTGAAGCAGTCGACTCGTTCTCAGGTACACATCCTCACACACACTGCAGCTCGTGCTGTTGCACACAGATGAAATGAAACATGCACACGTCCAGGGAGACAGCGCAGCACCCACTGGCTTTCTTTCACTGCACGCTGCTTTTTTTTTTTTTTTTTTTTTTTTTACGCATTTCCAGAAAGGTGCTGAGGTTCTAACATCCAGTTCGATCCCAGTGTCACCAGACACTCATGCTGCTGTCAGAGCTTTTTGTCAAAGAAACAAAAACCTTAGTGAGTGTTTTTTTTTTTTTTTTTTTGATTGAGTGCTGCGATGAAGCAGTGTAAAAGAAAAACATAAAGACACATTAAACCACAGTTATTTGCATTGCTGTCATACTGTTTAAATTTAAAGTATTTAGTTGGTTTGCAAATTAGCCAAAATATTTTTTACGGACCATTCTTCGGGAAAAAAGATTCTTGCCACTCGCTAGAATGACAAATCTTTTTCAGTGTCTGTAACAAGGTTTTCTCTCTTTTTTCTTTGTTTATATAATAGTGAACTGTCTTTGAGGATATTAGCCAGACAAAGATCATTTGACATTGTTCATCATTTGAATTGTCTGGTATTTCTTAATCAGTAAGTTTGAAGTTGCTCTATTAATACTAATCCTGACATCCAGAAAGTGAAAACCTTGAAAAAGAGAAAGGATTTTCACTCTGCAGCCACTTTAAACCCAATTGTAACTGTAATCCATCATTTATTGCCGTGCTGCCACATTGCATAACATTTACAGTTATTGCTTTTGTTGCGCTCATCCACTTATTATGCAAATGCTCCTTTTTGTTATTTGGTGTTTCAGTTCACATAAGCTTCAAATACGTCTCCCATAAGTTTTTCTGTAAGCGCAGCAGACACTGCGGAAGCTCTAATCCAAACATTCATCATCCTCAACCCTGAGACATCCGCCGTATTTAGTGAGTCCTCTTGTGTAAATTGCTTGTTTAGTGTTTACACAGGCCTCATTTGTCCCTCTCTTGTTTTCCTGTGCTGAGTCCCTCTTTATTTGCTTTGTAGCTGTCTAATTCCCCCATGTGGATCATTCGTTTTCATCTTTCCCCCATGGGAGCCTCCCAGTATAACCTGCATTCCCCATCTACAAGTCATGAGCCTTGTCCGGAGCGTTTTACTGGTCGTGATTCAGCTAAACAAGTGTCTGAGTCGCACACTGTCCCTGCTAGGGAAGTTTTTACACTTTTGTTGGAAGTCTGGAGGAGAAAAAAAAAACTGCTGCTGTGTGTCCATGACATTAATCTCAGGCGACATATTGCGTCCTTCTGTCCCTGGGAACTTACAGGTAGAGATGAATGCTGACTTTACAAAAACGGATTTGTATTCACACTCTCTGGTGGCTCCGGGATAGTGAACCCATCACTCTGCGGAGGTTAGAAATAGGATTATAGCCCCTGCTGACAGTCGGGGGTGAAGAAAGAGTTAGATATATTGGTTAATATGCATGCAGGCTTAAGCCCAGAGTTCTGGGCCTGTTCCCAGAGGTGTGTAGATCAGGTATTCACTCTGCTGAAAGCCCAGCGCTGGTCTTTTCTGGAAGAGTAGGACAACTGCCATCTTTGCAGGAGGCCATTTTATCAGCAGGTGGCAGTCGCCAGGTGGTAGGAGTCATGCGAACTGAGCACAAATATAGTCCAAGTGAATGAAACCTCAGATTTTGGGCATGTAGAGTCACACTCACTGCAAATAGACGGAAATAAACAAAGATATAACACACGCCCACGCAGCCCCATAAAAAGGCCGCACACATGGGAAGAAGGAAGGAAGTGAAAAATTTATTATTTTAGTCCCCTCTGTATTTCCAAGCTCGGCGTCCTCACTCTGTTTATTTATCTGCTTACCTGCCTCCCCTCTCTCCGTCTGCATGGCCAGGAAACAAACACCACCTCCGGCTTTAAAAATCAGCCGCAGTGAAATTCATCACGGCCGCTTCACGACATTTCTCATTCAGGTTCAAAAGGAACGCTGAGTGTTTGGTTTCTTTGAGCAGCCGAGGTTGTTAGCGTGTGTTCGTGCGTCTCTCTGGTTGTGTCCTTTCTCAACATGTGTCCCTGAAATGTTTCAAGCAGATCTGATGGAAGAAAGATCAGACAAATAGCTGAAACTTTGAACCTCGTCATGAAACAACTTGTCTTGTGGATTCAAACAGAGTCCGTCAACTTTGGGATGTTGCACGAATTTATATGAAAGGAACGTAAAGACGTAAATTATTGTTTTATTTTGTTGTAGCGATACAGTTTGTCCTCCTCTCAGCAGTTTCCTGTCTTTGCCACAAACCACATTCAACAAACGTGAATGGCTGTTTTTGTTGTTTGTTCATTACATCATTGTTATTTAGTTTCCAACAGCATATTTGACATATTAAAAACAGATAGAAACAGAAGTCTTCTGCCTGCACCTTGGTGAGGAAGATGAGATTCCCAGTAGTCTTGAACTCTCCATACATATCAGATCCAGTGGTTTACATTTCATTTTCAGACTGGAGGTTTATTTTTGTCTCTGTCTTTACATTTGGGACAAACATGAAACATATGCTGTGTGATGTGAGATGGTCAAAATCACCACAGTGAACTTTGAGGAAATGCAAAATATCTGACCTACATACAGTCCATTCCCCGCTGTTAGCGAGACGCAAAGTACTTCTGGCTTTAACCTTTCCATCACTCACTCTCTGTCGTTCTCACACACACACACACACACACACCCGTGCGTTGAACACTCGGCTGCGTGCTGACATGAGCCAGCAACTTGAGTTGGCAGGTGTCAGTCAAATGTCCCCATTAAGATGGAAATGATGAATTCGGTAAGCAGGGCAGGAGCTGGAGACTCTGCTAACCTCTCACGCTTCACCGTTCAACACCTGATTCATTTATTAGCAGAGATATGGTCCGGTGCTGCGAGATACTTGATGTGCTTTGAAGCTGTAATGGAGTCATTTGTTTGTGTAGTAAAAACGGATTTACTGGTGGTCAGCATTTTCTTAATTATTGCAGCAGAAGAAGGATTTCTGCCAACATCATTAAGGTCGGCTCTATTCCCAAGAGAGCATAGAAATAAACATTAGCTTAATATAAATGTGGTGGAACGTGGGCTCCACAGTCTGAGCTTTCACTCCTGATGGTCCACCTGTATCCATGGCAACGTGGAAGCAGAGCATCCTGTGAGATGAGGGGAACTGGAAGCTGAGAGAAGGGACAATATTGTCTGGATGTCTTTGTGTTGGATCAGTTTGAGTAGCTCCGGGGACACCTCTTCACCAACTGTCCTCCCTCTCCAGCACTGTGACGTTTCAAAGAGCGTCAAACTTCCCGAACAAGAACGCGTCCGCGTCGTCTTCGCAGCCTCCGTGACCGTCAGCTTCTTTCAGCTCTTTGTATTTCCTGTTGTGTTCCCGTGAAATATAAAACTTGCCAACTTAAAGGAAGATGCGGGTCACCGTAATGCAGTAATGCAGTCTAATGTACAGTCTTCCATGTGTTCCATAGTAGTGGTGGAATCCAATCATGTCTAGTTTGTTCTTCCTAGAGCCTAAAGCAAATTAAACTGGTTTATACAATAAAGGATTTCCTGCTTGTGACACCAGTTTGCAGGGTCCACCCCATAGATCCTTAGTTGCTCAGGAGTAGAAGTATTTTTCTTCTATTGGTCTGTAATGCATATTCATTCTCCAAATTAAAAGATGCATCAGCTACAGCTCCCACATGATCATTTCACTAAGCTGTAATAACAGCAACAGGAGACAACAGGAACCCTCACCCCGTACTCACCTGCTTCCTTCACCCGCATCCTCCTCCTCATCGCCTCAAAGTGAATCCAGTACATGTCAGTTCGCTGCGGCAATTCCCCCACTTCTGCTTCCCCTGAGCTTGTTTGCCGCCAATTCCTCTGTTATCATCCAAACTGTTTTCCGAGGCAGTGATGGGTCCAATTCCAGCTCACAAGACATTTCATTACAGCCAAGAAATGAACACATGGTGACCTTCACTCAGCTCCAGGCTCAATTTTGGGTCAAGGCTTCCTTCCTGAGAAAAGTTTTTTTACTCACGAGGAGCTGTACACAATCACTGCCCTCATAGCGCTATCACCCAGAGCCAATCAGGGCGCTCGCTTTTGAAGTGGCTTGCTAATTTTGGCTTTAATGAACCTCGGCTTGGTTTGATTCTGCTGCCAGCTCCGTGATTGCATTGATCAAGTTAACCTGTGTAGTAACTCAGTGGGGGAACATGTCTTGATTTGCCTGTCAGGCGTTCACAGAGGAAAATGTCTTTGCAGCTTCAAAGTGAGGAAGCCGGCCGAATCCAGCGAAGGCTAGCAGTCACTGGGCAGAGGGCCAGTGTAGTGGGACTGGGAAGTGCTTTCTTTTTGTGCCAGACAGTGATTTGGCAACAGCCATATCCTCACATTCTGCCCACAGAGCCTGGACATGGAGGCTGGCATTTGCTCAAGGTATTGCACCGGGGGGGCCTCTCTGTCCTGTTTCCCTTTCTTATGTTATACTTCTGGATGTCCGTCCACAGCACGTCAGTGGCGTCTTCTCTCTCCTGGGCGAGATCCAACTAATTTAACCAATGTTTACAAAAGGGGAGTTCAATTAAGATATGATGAATGAATATCATCAATCTCTGACTTAATAACAAACGTCCTTTAAGAGCTTACTCTGTCGTTATTGACTTGTGCGTGTTCTCTCAGATTAAAATGCCTTCTGGGGGCAGTGAGACTATTTCAGTCCATTTCCAGCACAAACACAAACCCACCAGTGTGTGAAAGTTAATTCTTTATTTTGGGAGCTGTAGTGTGACCAGTTAATCTTATCTCAAGGCCAACGCGCCAGGTTTCTGGAGAGCTTCCAACGTCATCTCACAGAGTTTGAAACTCCATCCTCCGATTAGACAAAGCAATTCCAAAGCTCCAGCAAACTAAACAGGACTTGAATTATTACTTTTGGAATGAAGCGAGTTTGCTCAAGTGAAGTATTTTAGTATTTTATCATTAAAATGGGGAGGAATATTTATATACAAAAGTGTAAAAAAGTAAAGTCAAAACATAGTATTTCACTGTAGTACCACCAAGATATTATTTTTATGGAATGGCAGAATAAGGTCCTAACACCTCAGAGGTGTTATGTCACCACTGTTGCTTTATGGGGGAGCAGATATTTTTAAAAAATGGAATAAGATATAGATCTCAGGGAGTCAGAGACTGCAACCTAATGAGCTCCCTCGAGAAAAGAACAATTGATTATGTGAAGAAAACCATTTCAGCCGCCTATTTACAAGACGGGCGGAGAGGCAGAGGAAGACAGAGGCGACAATGAAAGCCTATAAACGCTGAAGCCCTGAGATGAGAAGAGGAGCGAAGCTTTCTTTTGAATATAATTGTGCTGTAATTGTTGTGCACTCAGACACGGTTGCTGCCAGACCGCCAGGTCACTTTAATTGCCATCCACAGGTGAAAACTGCTTCTGTTCTCCGTACACTCAGCTGAATCCAAGCGCCTAATGGCCTTTCCAGTGTGTTTATACGCTGACGTTTTAAGTTTGAGCGAGCGTGAGAGGCGTTCCTTTGTCTCTCTGCTAATTGGGATGTTTGAGGCCGGGGGAAAATTGGCGGATCATTGATCTCTAAAGCGTCACATTGAGAGGGAACAGCAAAAAGAAAGCGAGGGAGGGACAAACAGCCCCAGTTAGAGGGCTCTCAGCTGCCAGGCAGGTAGCTGCCACCTCAGACTGGGTGCACACCAACCAGCACGCCTGCTTTTTTTCTGTCCCACACATCCCCTACAAAGCTTTTCTCACATGCCACTGTGGTCTCAAAATAGGCCGCGGTAGTTCCAGGTGCTGCTGAAGAGAAAGAGACAAAAAAAAAAAAGGAATGTTAAGCCCCTCGTGTGGACATGGCTGTGGCAGGAGTGACAGCACGTCTACCCAGGAGACGTCCTGGCTCTGCTATTGTCACGGATGTGGACAGAGCGAGGCCCGACTGCCCTCTGAAATTAATTCGAGCTGACCGGCGGCCGGCTATCTCAGGCAGGATGAGGACGGCCGCCTCATTCAGGGTGACAGAACCTGTGACTTGTCCGGACAAAGTGTGGGTGCCCTGAATGTGCTCGGACGTTAACGAACGCCACTCAGCACGAGGCACTCTCTTGATTACCGCTGACTTTGGCTTGGCTAAGTGAAATAAGCGCAGCAAGGTGACTTTGCCAGAGCAACATGTCCAGCTCAGTCGCAGCGTGTCCTTCCAGACAACACAAGCAAATCCAAGCTCATTTCCTTGGCGGTTTGTGCCTCTGAGTGCACCTCCACCAACACACATCCACTCCCCTCTGTTCCGGGGGTTCGCTCTGTTGTCAAAAAACAATCTCAAATAATTGGCAACGTAGCTCAGAGTTAAGCTTCTCCACACGTCCATAAACATCCGAGCCCCGACCCAAAGCCTGCAGCTGGTTTTCACACAGCTCTCAGGTGGGACAGATCCAAACAAAACAAACGCTCACACGTACGGGTCTTATCTGAGACGATGCTTCTGCTGTTCTGTTGCCTCATCGATTGCAGACCTCCTGATGCGATCAGCAGCTCCCTCACCAGAGCCAAGATGGCTGCGTGCTGCAGTACTGGCCCTGCTGGGTCCGTCAGTTCCATCGCGGCCCCTCTCTGTGTGCACATTTCTTTGGAGGAGCAGTAGTTCACAGATGATTGGCCTCTGTGAGTTACTAAATTACTGGTTTTCGGTCGCAGCGGGGAAGGACCTGTGAACAACGAATTGGTGTTTTATGCCTTTGGGCATAAAAAAGGCATCTCTCCTTGAGCTTTGTAATTAAGCAGATTCCAACAATATCTTTCTATCGCTCTCCCCTGTACTTCCTGTCCATCTTGGTGTTTGTGTGACGTTAAAAGACCTGTGCTCATGCATTATCTATGAGCTGTGACCTTTGTGGCTGGACAGGGTTCCCTCAGATGACCCTAGGGCCTCACACGTCGAGGGGTCCAGTTAATATCAGACACCCGGGCTTGCCATTGTGTAAGAATATCCCGCCCATTCCGGTTCAGCGCGTCAGAGTGATTCATGGTTATTCATATTGTTGGTCATGCCTGTAGTCGTATCTTTACAGCTGGTGCAATGCAATTTATTTGTCCTGGTTAGTGGCCCTGCTGCAATTACGCAGGCCTGCCCGACACCCTGAGGAGAATCTGCCCAGAATCACATTGGCATGTTCCAGTGCGAATGGCTAAGGCCCAGTAACCACAGTTTTACTGGTGCTAATCTCAGGTGGAAAAGCTATGAACCAGATGCCTGCCTGGTTCAGCTCTGGCGTCGCCTCAGTGGGCACACAATCTCCACAGCAGCATTGTTGCCAGGACTCCATGTGGCTCCTGCTATTTTCTGATATTTTCTTGGGTTGGGTTGTTTTGCCAGCACACGTCCAGATTTCACATTTCTACAAGGGAGGGCTGCTGAGACGTGGTCAGGACCGTCATGCTGGTTAAAATATTTATGGTATTGAGATTTGAGTTTTGAGACACTCACTAAAATGTTCTTACCGTCTCTGTGTTCATCTTATTATCTAGTTACCAGAATAACACAAACCCTGAACATGTTTCCATGAAACCCCCAGTATGTGAAAGAGCAGAGACAGGATTTTTTTTTTCTTCTATTGCTTTAACATTTTGAGATAAAAGCAGCATTTCTGTAGATTTCTCTTCCCAGAATACTTAATGGATGTTGTTTAGGGTCCTGATATTTGTGAGTGTGAGCAATCTGGTGCTGATGCAAAGAAATAATTTAGAGCGTTTTATAGAGTGTTTTAAACCAACTGCTGGGAGACAACACATATAAATACAGATGTGTCCTACACAAGGGTCTGTAGCATTACTGCTGCTTGAATCACGTTAAGAAATGTCACTGAGTCTACCTTATGTTTTTTGTAGCGGCATAACATCTTAATGATGTTGGGACTGTGGCTAACTTTGCATTTAAAAGCACTGCAACCCAGTGTGCTTTAAATAGTAATGAAAATAAAAAAAATAAAAACACTAGCTGTTTCATACCTGGTGTGAAAAGAATGCAGAAGTGGGAGGATATTGGGAATATCCTTGTGGATAAAAGGATGGTGCAGAGACTTGGCTCAGTAGTTCAATTATGAAATTTAATCCAGTTTAACACTGATATGAATGACCTCTGTTTGGGCTCGGGTGAGCTGTCCCGTATATATTTCTGGGTCTTTTGGCAGGACTCGAGTGTTTCTGCTCAGCTCTCCAAACATTATTTTGCCTTCTGACGGACGAAGCATGGCCATTCCCAAACAACAATCCCCTTTACTGTCGAGCTGTGAGTCTGAAGTCAAGCTGAGAATCTCGTTGATGTGTGCCACGGAGAAGACAGGGAGGAGTGGCATCGGGATGGATGCGACCCACCGCTGAGAAAATGAGTGGAATCACAGCATTTTCCACCCAGCTGACACCCAGGACAGATGGAGCGAGCGCACGCTGCAGCGCAGCCCCAGCCAAAACCATGGCAACAGCGGGCACGTGGCAACAGGAAGCGTGCAAAGCCTATCAGAGCGGAGAAAGCATTGCCATCTAAGTAGGTCCCCGAGGTAGACTCATGGAGGATGATAGCCTAGCAAATGGAGGTTTGGACCGAAAGAATCAAGAGTATCCGTCATCACGCTTGCGGAAGATAGAGAGGACTAACCCATCATATGTTTCAGACCCTGAGGGGATAATTTGATAAAGGATAAAATAACGACCATTTCAGATCACAGCCAAAATGCCATGTTGTCAGTCAGGCCTCTGTTGTGCTGTTAAACAGAAGCCTGGAGGCAAGGCTGCGGTCGGTGTGTTTTCAGAGCGTTAACATGGTTTCTGTGAAAGGGCTGCCTCTCTGGAATCCTAATTCATCGGATTTTCCCTTCTGTTATTGCGTTTCTGTACTGTCGCCCACAGGGACTCTGTCCTGCCACTTTGCTCCTCGGAGCAGAAGATCACCTGCGCGCCCGATAAGAGATTCTGTGTCTCGCTCAAGGACACTTGAATGCGTTTGACCCTGGACCCCGGGCTAAATGAAAGTCTGACTTCTTCACCTTGTTGATTTTTCTGTTTGATTTAAATTCATGAAAAAAAACCCTCTACAGCATCAGAGGATTGATTTACAAGACGTTCTCAATCTAGGAGAAAATACAACTGTTTACAGTCGAGTCGGCACAAATGTCGCTTTTCCAATCTGAGGCGAAAACCAAATGCTCCCAGCGCGATCACGCCACCTCAAGGCAAGAGTTGTAATGTTGGAGGCCAAGGTAAATGTCATAAAACATGTTCTCATTACACAGGAAAGGAAAAAAAAGAAAATAGGACTCCAATAAATCCTATAGAGTTGACACAAACTGCTCCTTGTCTCTGTACAAAAAAAAACATTTTCCCATTTGATTCGAGATGCCTGATGGTGGAGCTGAATGTGACCCTTACATGACCCTGACTTTAAATCCTCAGATCCCGTTTTCCTCCGCATTTTTTTAGTCACCGTGTCTTCAGTCTGCAGCGGTGACTGAAGAAAAAAAATAAATAAATAAATAACACCGCCTCTTGTCTGTACATTTCCAGATGAGCTGTGCTGAACTGTACAATCTCACCTCTTCACTTCATTAAAAAGAATCCACCTTGACCTACTGTCCTATAAGTTTGTGTTTAATTCACGCATATGGCGTCTTAGCTTCTCGATGAAATAATGTCGTAAGAAATGAGCCGACTTCTTCCCCCTCGCTCCGTTTGAAGAACTTGTGAAATTACGTTTCTTGAGTGTCTTCCTGGTTTCAATTTTCAAGAAGGAGCTGTGAAATTCTGTGGGTCTGAAGGAGGGGTTATCTCCGCTACGCAGCCGTGCGCTCAGTTAGGCTGAGTTGCCTTTTATTCCCAGTCTCTATAGAGGCTTTGTGATTATGTATTTTTTTTAAACGAGGATAGATTACATGAATTTTTTTTGTCACTCAGCGCAGCAACTTCACCCCAAAGCCCCCTCACACTTCTGAGGCGCAGCCGAGTCAAATGGCTGCTCGCGCTGATATGCATGACAGCACAAGTGTACCCTGCCTCCGCCACTGTACCTCTCCACCATCTTTACAATTCACTGTCAGCAGCCGACAACGAAGGATTCACACGACAAACATTAGTCTCTAAAGCCTGTCATGAGGCTCATTTATGCTCAACCATGACATTAACTCTTCCACCCCGACATGGTTGCTGTCAGAATCCCTCCCCCTGCACTGCCATCTAATGGATTCAGAACAGCCGTGCTACAGTGAAGGGGGACTACAGTACGTGGGCAGAGACAGACAGATATTTTGAAATCTATTTTCGTGAACGCAGCACGAATTCACCAGAACAGCATCTTGATTTGCAGCAGAGACGTTCTGCACATATGATGAGGACATTATCAGGGACTCATCTCTCTCCCTTCCCCTCTCTCTCTCTCTCTCTCTCTCTGACTTCCACAGTGCCTGGTATCACAGTGGTCATGTCCCTCTCTGAGTCTCGTCTCCGCTGAGACACTCTGCCAGCAGCAGCTCCTTTCTCTCCGTTTCTTTCTGTCACAAACAAACATGTCCGTATGAACTGAAACACAGATCCACTCAGGTCACACATGAAGTGAATCTGATGTTCCTCGTCTTGCCTCGCCGCCTCTCATCCCACTCAAAGATTCACATTCAAACCCCCCCCGTGAGGCTCTACCCTCACCTCCCAGCAGCATTGTGTTCCACCGGCTCTTTTCACACATGTTACTGAAACATTGGAAGAATAATAATCAGGGTTCTATTGCAGATTAGTTTTTTTTTTTTTTTTTTGGTCAAATGTAGAAACTATACCTAACACATGTTACTGAAACATTGGAAGAATAATAATCAGGGTTCTATTGCAGATTAGTTTTTTTTTTTTTTTTTGGTCAAATGTAGAAACTATACCTAAAAAAACAGTTGACCTTGGGGACCTTGGGAAAACCCTGTAGTATCTAATGTTTTTTCACTTTATCTTTCTTAAATCTGCTTTGTCATTTTTACTATCATTGGCGCCAGTCAGTAGCAAGGAATGTTTACATTTGCCTCTGACTTTGGGGTCCACTCAACAACTCATAAATAAAGAGCATGTTTTTCTTTTACCTCCGGTGAAGAGAAGAGACTAAGGTTAAAGATCACCATATATTGTTTCAGTTTGTTATTCTCCTGATACTGCAACATATGGAATGCTTGAGCTGTGAACTATATAAGAGCAGCCTGAAGAATTAGTCGGGGGGAGAACACAATCAGGACCCAAGTTCTTCTCCAGACAGATGCATATGTCTGACTGATGCTGGACTCTGTTGCAATAAACTTTACACTATTCAACTGAGCCAGTGTCAACGGCTGATCCTTTTTCATCCACACATCATCGTGGACTGAGATACCACAACCCCCTGACGAACGGAGTTGTTGTGCATTCAGTCTCTGTGATCCAGTTTCAGGTGATCTGTTCCTGAATGCTTGCAGTATTGGAAGTTTTACCACGATGGTCAGTCATTGTTTACTCTAGGAAAGAGGAGCTTGAGGAGCTTGTGGTGTTTTCCCTCTCAAGGTTGCTGGCACGAACATTCACTGTTTGGCTGAACTACAGCAGGCATATATCTGTGAATATTTACGCCTCGGCAGACTGTAGTGTGGATCCAAGAAGGACGAGGGGAGTCTGAAGCCTTCGTCTAGAAGCATCAGATACACAAGGCATATGAGAAGGATTATTTTGGCATAATATTGTTTTGGTATTTTCTTCTCCCCCCCCCCCTCTCTCTCTGCTGGTTTGAAGCTAACTTTGAAATCCAACCATATTCCTCACACCTTGAGGTGCCAGATAAGGTTCCAGGTATCGAAATGTTTTTTCTTCTCTCCATGAGGGATTTCTTGAAACGCACCTTGTACCATTGCCAGACTGGTGAAGCCATTTTCAGCTCGGTGTAGAGAAACTGAATATAGACAGTTCTTCAGTCGAGAGTTGAGAACAAAGATCAGGAGCTTTATTTTATGCTCATGTTTGTAAACCATTTGGATGGAAATGAAGCTGGCCCTCCGGCACCTCCCTGAGGGCCTTTTTAATCAATAAGGGTACTCTTATTGATCATTACAACTTCTGGATCTATATATTTCACAGAAGTTGATGACAGGATATTAAAAAGTATATGGGAACATACATTGCCCACACAGCCGCGTGGTGTCTCGGCCGTGCATGTAAGTGACAGTCAGTCTCAGAGGGCTTGAACAAGAGCTTTCATATTCTCCGCAGTTTCCAGGGGAGCTCTGTCTGCCTGTGCCTACACACCTGTCAGCTGCTCAGTCGGGCCGAGTGGGCCAGGAGGTGCACCGCTGTCCTCCTACGCAATGCCTCAGAGACACCGCCATGCCTCTAATGAGAAGTGGACCTGACATTTCTTCTCCGGCCGCTGCTCCTCTTAGCGTCCCATCCGCCACTGCTTCCTCCTGTTCCTCTTCCTGCAGCCATGATGGCAGAGTGAATTATTGATTGGTCGCTGCCTCGGTCTGATCAGTTGACGAAGGGCGACCTGATCCTGCGTTGACGTCCATCAGAGCGTCAGCAGGTGTAACAGGGTTGCTGTGTGACAGGAGAGCTGTTACTTGCCGCGTGCGGCCCAGGTCGTAGCTGATGGGATCCAGTGTGCCAACACTATTATCGTTCAAGGTGCGAGCGCAATGGCTAAGAATGATTTGCTGTGACAGGCGGCTCACACACATGCTCGCGCTCTGAGTGTTCTCCCGACAGTTGAACGGTGTGGGTGTTAACCCTTCCCTGTGGATTAGCTCCTCGTTCAGCAACCATCCACTTTAGTTGACAAAGGCTGCCGCCGATTTCCCAAAGAACAACGGTTGGCGTCCGCAGCCATTTGGTCGGGAACATATCGAACCTAAATCCTCACATAAAGGAGCCGTTGTCAAAAAGTGGTTGAGTGACTGAAAGGAAACGCAAGAATCCTTCAACCTTAATCCACCCAGCGCTCAATCCTTGGTTTTGACCAACACACAGAGAAGATCTCATGGCGTACTGTGGTACATAGCATCAGGAGGCACGAGGCAGAGGGTATGTGTGCACAATAATTATATAATTGACTGGAGCGAAATAACTGGTTTATTACAGAGCAGCTCACTGTGCAATCATTTGTATGAGGCCTGTTTAGCGGGTCAATAGAAGGGGTGGGAACTAGGGAGGGCGGCTCATGTACTTGAGAGAAGAACTTTTAACCTGATGAATATTGCTCAACAATGCAGCTGCATCGTGGACTCATTCAGAGCCGGGCCCTTCCAGCTGGGGCCGGACTGAGCGCTCGCCGCTTGTTTGTTTTCCAAATCGGACTCTGTTTGGCGCTTACGTTTTACCGCTGCATTTGTTTTCCGAGGTCTCATGTTTCATTTATCGGACGTGCTTTTGCATGTTCGCCTAGACGCTTGCAGGCGATGCCGTGCTGCGTAAATTATGCAGGGTGCCTTTCGTTGCCGACGCCAGGCGCGGGGCGGCTGATGTGGGACCGCGCGCGGCAACTTCGCAGACAGCGTTCGAGGCGTCTGTGTCACTCAGCCAGCTCCGCTGATTGAGACTTCGAAATGAGCCGCGCGCAGAACCGCTGGAGTAAAGCAGAGCAGGAAGTTGCAGTTAAATCCCTGGCACAGATGCAAAAGATAATAAAAATGTAGCTTTTTGAAATGAGTGTTCATTGCACTTACTTTGCTAATGGTTTGGAGAGACTCTGCGAAGCGGCAGTCAGCAGGCTTTCTCTAATGCTCCCCAAATTGACCTTTAATGTTTGATATGAGTGACACCCGCTGTTAATGCGGCTCCGTTCAGCCCCCAGCCGTCGCTGAGGATGCCGCTGACTCCAGGATCCCGACTTGTTGAGCACCTGTCGGGTGACGGTGCTGCGACCTGCACGCCCCTCTGCTTCTCAGGCTTCTCACACCAGCAGCTTGTGAAATAAAGAACAAAAGCAATGTGCAAGGCGAGGTCTACTCCAGTCAGGATTTTCAGAGCCAGCAGAAAGGGTAGAAATATTGACGTGTAGACAACCGGCGCCGACTGCGCCCACTGACTCGGATATCTGTACAGTATGTTTACGTCTGAATATCTCGGTGTTACCCTGCAGCTCAGTAAATTCCAATCCCATTCTCTGTGGAGACGTCCGGGACAAAGACAGAGAATGATATGCCGGTGTGAAGCGGTGATGTATAAGGTTCAGATCGATGTTTTTAAGTTGCCAATTATTTATCCATGGTCTAAGATTAAACCCTTGTTCACAATACGTCACCCACTGAGTTTTTAGATGTGCCTGTTTATAAACAACAGAACCCGGAGGTGACATCTATTGGATCCTTCCTACGGAGGCAGGTTACATAAATACAGTTTTGTATCAGGACAACCAGCGGTTGTGAAATGTGCCTTCAAACCGCAGTTCAGTGTAGCTCAGCAGCCAGTCCTCCTCCTCCTCCTCCTCAGCAGATCCGGTTCCCAGTCTGCTTTGTCTCCTCCATCTCTGTAATGTGAAGACAGAGGGGGGGAAAAAAAAGCGACAGGGCTTTGTTCTTGCATTGAAAGCCCACAGTTTCTCCCAGAATCACTGACACAGTCTGGCATTGTGCTGCTGATGAAGCTCTTCTCCGGCTACTCAAGCAGATCAGCGAGCAGTCACAGTCACATTTTATTCTCAGTGTGCCCATCAACTGTCTGATCAGAGCCGAGGGCCCTGGATGGGAATACAAAGAGAAACCAGGTGCGACTGCTTGCCCTTCGTATTATAATGAAGACACAAATCCATCCACGGGAATAAGGCTGGCGATATTCTGGTGTGTTTGGTTTCCAACATCCCGTGGAAACACAAAGTCAAAGTCAACACCTACAATATTTTTACTCTTTCAAGCCTCTGAGCTTCAGCACTTTCAATTTGAATTCCCATAATATCTATGATAATAATGGATGCTGCATTAAAGTGTCAGGAGATGTACATTAACACAGAAGAGCTGTTTCTAGAGATTTAGTCCTTCAACACGTCGTGCCAAACTTTTAAAACTAATTGGAGACTTGGCTGCTAAATGTTTCTTGGGCAGCATTCTAACGTCTAAATGTTGGTTCACAGCAGCACCAGGCATCTTTACCTCCCCCCCCCAACCAGAAATAAAACACCTTCAACTGCAAGCCTCTCTGTTCTGACATTGCTGTGGGAGAGATGACATCACTCCTGATTCACGTCGTCACCAGTTAAGATCTGATGGAAATCCATTTGTGTCCATCCTTCGATCGACCATCCGACCGGGAATTCCGACTGGAAGAAAGAAAGTGTCGCCTGTCACATCCGATCAGTGTGGCTCGTCCTGCAGCACTGATCACGCGGACAGAGGAAGACCGCACGGTCCTTAAATCCACGATCAGAAGCGATTTGTATTTTCCTGATGGATGGAGGAGAAGGACGGCGGAAACACACAAAGTTTAATTACTGTGGCACTTCAGTAATGAAGTCGCGCTGCTGGAGGAAGCTCTCGGTGTGGCACCGGAGACCAGCAGCACGACAGCCCAGACAGATTTATGAACGCTGGCCTTAATTTAGCCTGCGTGCCGTGTACAGTAAATCACGAGCGGATACATGCCAAAGGGGTTTTTACTGTAATTAATCAAGAAATTTATTAACAAGTAAACAAGAATACAGGAGTGAAAAATAACCCGTTAGTGAAGGAGAGTGCGTTTAGGTGTTGACTGATGAGCATTGGTTTTATACTCGGCGTGCGGCAGGTCACACCGCTTTACTCCGAATGTCGGAAACAAACACATTAGTAGAAATGTGAGATGGGTGCGTTATGAAGAGGAGAAGATGAGGAGGGGGATACACTGTCACTTCAGAGGTCGCCTGAGAATCGTCTTCATCTTAGAATTTTCCCCAGAATCAAACTTAACAAGTGTCAAGTGTCAGACTTTAACGTTGGTTATGTACGTTTCATCTTCAGTACTACTTCTCTGAAAGGAAAAGCATTTTCTTTGAGGTGCAGGAACAAATAGTTTTCTACCAGACCGATTGTAATTTCCTTTTATTCCTCTCCTGTCATCTGCTCCTCCCTGCAGCCCGACTCACAAGCTCCCTCTTTTCTGCTCTGTCTTTTGTCCAGATTTCCCTCTGTCTGTCTCCTCTCCTCCTTGTCTCCAAAGAGTTCTGTCTCTTTTCCTCGCTCCTTTCCTCCGCTTCTCTTTGTCTCCGCAGACGTCTCCTTTCATTGTCAAGATTTCAACATCTTACTTCACCATCCAATTTCATGTCCCTGAGGATTGTTCCCTCTGGCTAAAGATATGGCGTCTGATAATCCAGGGCACATGATGATACATTAACTCTGCCTCTGGTCGGTGGCTGGGGAAGGGGAGGGGTGGGGGGGGCGGGGCACTGCTGTAGATTACATCAATAGTTTTTAATCCTGGGGGGGGGGGGGGGGGGGGGGGGGCACTGCTGTAGATTACATCAATAGTTTTTAATCCTGGTGCAGCCCGTCTTAAATCTCACATAATTAGCTTCAGAGGGGAAACTGGGGGGTTCAGGGCTTTGGAATCAGAGAGTCTTTACGAAGTTTAGGTACAATTTTTAAAAAGTTTTTTTTACTTAGAAATAAAAGTGTTTTACTGTAGACCAAGTGTGAAATAACAATCTTGGGTGTCATCCTAGAATCTGAATTAGGTTTTGGATCCACATCAGTAACATAAAAAAAAAAAAACCAGTGTAGGAAATCTTGAGTTATTTACCGTCTTTCACACCAGCACCACTGTAATCTATTCTAGCATTTCTATCAGATTACGGCCTGACCGCTCACTGAGGTGGCTCAGTGCTGACTCGCTGAACGTGTCGCACTCAGACTGCAGAAGTTGAGAAATGAATTCCCTGCTGTTTTAAAAACGACTCAAAACTTGTTTTTATGCTCTTGCTGTTAAGTTAATTAACATGCCTCGTCCTTCATTGTATTTTTAATCTTGCCTTGGCATTTGTTTGGTTTTTGTTATGACATATTTCACTGCCTTGGATGATGTTTGTCTTTATTATTCCATTTCAGCCTGTCAACAGGATTTTACAGTTTTGCTTCCTGTGTGTTTTCCAGCTGTTCAGGAACAAAGCAGTGGAGCTGGGAGAGAAGCTGCTGCCTGCCTTCAACACGCCGACAGGAATCCCCCGAGGAGTCATCAACCTGGGGAGGTGAGTCTCAGCACCGACCCTAACCCCTCCAAATGCCCCCCTCCGAAATAAAAGATGTTCCAGCCGGGTGGAACGTAAAGGACACAGAACAAAGTTTTATTTCTCAGCAACTGCACAGTGTGGTGGAAGCAGCCAGGTTTCATGGACAAGAGGAGGAAAGATGCTGTTAAAGTAAAGATAAACAGCACCAAATTTCAATGTTTAGTTGCATCGGTGCCGAACAGCTCAGAGATTTAGAAGAAGCCTCAAGAAGAAAACAAGATTCAAATCTGTAATTACCAAAGAAAATCTCAGCTCCACATGAATTTGCAGGAATGACAGCAGCAAAGAAAGAGGATGTGAAAACTATTGAAACCTGCCCTGAACTCTGTGTCACGATACCGGAGCATCTGCAGGCCAGGCTTTTTAACGACGATGACATTCGGATGAGAATGAATCTGCTCGTAAACACTTTGAGGATCATATGAATAATATTTGCATGTTTTCAAAAGACTTGTGTTCATTTTTAATCCTGTTCCAAACCATTTACTCCTTGTTTTTAAAGAGAGACTCATATGAGAATTGAAACGATTACAGGAAAAATATCTGACACATCCTGATAACAGCTGCGTCACTAACCGCGACGGACAAATTAGCACCGGCAGCCTTCGTTCAAATAAAGTGACATAATATCTGTTCGGCTTCATCAATACGCTGCGTGACGTGTGGAGCCGTGCCGGAGGGAGAACTCCAGGTGTACTCCAGTCAAAATACTAGTAATGACACGAACAGTCAATTATCATTGAATAGATAAGATAGCTTCTTGTTCGAGCCCATTGTGATCTCCTGGAAAATCTGAGAAAATGAAGAAAACTTCAGTACGGTAGCTGAATATTACACAAATGTACTTTGTTACACTCCACCACTGTCATGAAGAGCAGAGTCTGTGCGATCAGCTATCACAAACTCATGCACCCGTGTTTGATTGTTGGACTTTATTTACATTCTTGTAGTAAGTCTTCCTCTCACTTCCTAATCTTATAAACCACTTCCTGGCACCGCTGTCGTCCACCTGCTACCAATTAACCCATCCGGAAAAGTGGACAGCTGCTGGCAGATTTAATTACCTTATTCTACAGTTAATTCCTGCTGCATCACCAACATGGGTCTGCGGTACAGATGGGCAGGAGGAACCATGTGGTCACTTGGGGTGACACAAACCAGCACACACACACACACACACACACACAAATGCACAATCATAATTATGCTATGGCTGCAGAACACTGTGCACAGGGCAGCCTCAGACAAAGTGTGTTTGAAGAATTTTCTCACAAAGCTAAAGTGATGTTATGAGTCTTTTCCTTTTCGCTCAAAACAACAAGCTGCTGTAGGTGGACAGATATATTAACAGTGTACTGACTCCATGGTTCTGGTTGTACAAGGTGGTGGGGGTCAGACGTTGCTCGACGCCAGGCACCGCTCCCACTGAACAACTTAGAGGAAAAACGATGATGTTTTCTCCTCTGTGTTCGGTTAAAGATGTTTGTTATTCACAAAGTGTCTAAACTGTTCACAAAGCTTCTGAGCTGAAAACGTTTCTGAGGAGGAAGGAACATTTTTAAGAGTTTATTCAGAGGAGGAGTAGATGACATCACGGCGTTATTGAAGTAAAAAAAAAAAAAAAAACTTTTCATGTAGTTTTAAGCAGCACAAAATACTTTCATACCAATGAACCCCACTATAACTATAGCCATTTACCTACATTAATATCAGATTCATTGAGAACTAAATTCACAGGCATGTTGAATTAATTATAATAGATACAATACTAAATCATCCTAAAGAAGTTTTTTTGTTCAATAAAATGAGCTCTATAATTGAAAAATATAATGACAAAAATCATTATTATTAGTTTGCAGCCCTACCAAAATACATTTGTCCTATAGCTGATTGTTCTTCGCCATTACGGGACATGACATAAATCATCATCAGCTTCACAGATCATCAAGTCATCTGGCTCCTCCATTAAAACGCACAAACCCCAATTTCCCTGCACACATGAAGCGTGACGTGTCAGATTGATTTTTGCAGATTTTTTTTTTTGCTCGTGCTTATTTTTTAAGATTGCTGTGGACAAGCATGAGTGTGTTTGTTGAATGGGGTGAAATGATTCCCGATCCAGTGCCTGTGTCGACGCTCCCCAGGAGGCGGTGACGTGGATCCGTGCTCCTCCCATTGATTCTTCTTACAGGAGGAGTCACACGTGAGCAGAGCTGCTAACGGTGCAGCCCCGAAACTTTTAATGGATGCATTCACCTCACCCTCTCCCTCCTCTTACAAACTCACTTCAAGTCATTACTGGATGTCTGCTCCTCGCCTCCCCCACATCTATTAGATTACACGTGGAGTCACTCTTGTACTTTCTGGCTCTGCTAATCACGGCCGAGGGTGAGTGCACCACACATTTCCTGAGATTCGATTTTTCACAGACTGATATCACCCACTCTGACCCGAAGAAATCAAACTGAAGGGAGCACTTCATGTTCGGAGCGTCCGGGTCAGGCCTCCTGCCGTCGATACGCCACCAGTCACAGAGGTGTCAGGTTTCAAGCTTACATCAAAGAAATGTATCATGAGCATCAATCATCCCAGAAGTTTTGTTAACAGGCAGAAATCGAATTTACCTAATTTTTAACAAATCATATCAAAACATCTGCAGACAAAAGTCACTTGCTCGAAAAAAGTTTTGCAGGTTTTTGCATCTCTGTTTGTGTAGACGGGATAAAACCGATCTATTATTAATCAACAAACCTTAAAAAGAAACAAACACTCTGGGTCTGTTTTTCTAATTTAGTTTTTGCATCATAACCTTGGCTCTTCATCAGTATTCAGGCTGTTGCTGAACGAGCCTCTTTTCAATGTCATTGCAGCGTTTGATAGCGCTGCAACTTATTTCCATTATCATTTAATCTGCCAATTATTTTCTCAATTAATTGTCTGAACTTTTTCCTTTAAGTAGGCCACGGCTAAGACATTGGGCTGATAACCTCAGCGTTGTGAATGCACTGCTGTGTGGGGAAGAAACACCACGTTCTGTTGTGGGCAAAGGAATTCAGCTCTGTTTTTGACATTTTGGCAATTTAGCACCGCTAAGAATGTTCTGGAGCAGCTCGTCCCAGGAGCAGAAAGTTTTTTGATTTCTATCGAAAAAGGAAATAATAAGTGGAAACCCCAGCGTGTCTGCTGTGATGCATTAAGCAGCCCCCGAGTTCAGAGGTCCACCGGGCACTGAGTCGGTTGCTTTCTTCAGCTTTCTGTAGCTGCAGCGTGTTCTTAATGCGGTGTTCAGTGGAGTGAATGAGGCAGAGTTATTACAGACGGCGGAGGAGCTGAAGGAAGCGCTGCTCTGTTGTCTGGAGGCTACGAGTCGTTCTGCTGCAGATGGAGCAGCATCGTGTGACACTTAAAACTCACCAGAACTTTGTGTGAAAACAGGAAGGCATCCCGAAGATTTAGCTGCACTGTGGCAAATCCAGTGGCTGAATATTTCACCACTGCTGCAACCTTATCCAAACACAGCCTCACTCCAGTTTAAACCTGTGCCCTGCCTCTCACTGTGACACCTGTGGTACTTAGTCTACCTGTGGGTGTTGTTTCTGCTGTAGTGGAACCAGTTGGAGTTGGGGCTGGGCCTCAGCCGGGAGCAGCATCCTGGCTGAGTTCGGGACTCTTCACCTGGAATTCGTGCACCTGACCGAGCTCTCCAACAACCCCGTCTACACGGAGAAGGTGGGTGTGTCGCCTCCTCTTTCACAGTCAGCGTGAACCCTCCCCCGGCAGCCATGTTCATGTGAACTGTGACGTCTCTGTAGGTGATGAACATCAGGAAACTTCTGAACAAGATTGAAAAACCTCACGGCCTGTATCCCAACTTCCTCAGTCCGGTCAGCGGCAACTGGGTCCAACGTAAGTGTTGTAAATACCGAACACTAGTAGTTTTCCTCCCCTGGGGTCAAAGTTTGAGTTCACTCTGTCATGTCCTATATATTGCTTTTGCTCGGCTTCCAAACAACCGACTTGTTCTTCTAACTGCTCGTCCATTTGCTTTCCATTTTAATATCAGTCTCATAGTAATGCCTATATGACTGTGGGTCCATTGCTCTGGGTTATTAAAATGATAATGAATTCAATTACTTCAGGAAATTGGATCTTCCAGATTTACCTCAAAGGAGGTAGAAATAAAAGCGCAAAGCACGACGCTGGGACTGAGAAGGGTTCGTAATGTGGACGATGACAGAGTCTACTTGTTTGCGAGTGAACGATATATTTATTTGAACGGAGGGAGGATAATCTCTGGCCGCAGAGCTCTGGCTCATCTATCTGTGTCAAGGACAAACACAGCGGCGCCGCGTGCGATAACCTCCGAGTCAACAAAGCAAAGGTGTGCGTGAGCGGATAGATCTACGCTCGCGAAACGCCTCCGGCGGAATAGCAAATTCATCTGTGTGAATTTGCATGTGTACTTACAAGCGGGCGGGAGGAGAATCAACAGCCTTTTCAATTTGCCCTCACAAGATGAAAGGGCGTTACATCATTATGGTTTTACAGGGTGGGGACAACATTTAGACTATGTTCTGTTCTATTTTAGATCTGACAGAAGCCCTTAATATGTATTATTATTATTATTATTATTATTCCCTGAAACCCTCACTCAGCCAATCACATCCTTCTCACTCCATAGATCACGTTTCCATCGGCGGCCTCGGGGACAGTTTCTACGAGTACCTGATCAAATCATTTCTGATGTCAGACAAGACAGATGATGATGCAAAGAAGATGTACTACGGCGCACTGGAGGTATGGAAATGATGGAATCTTACTTTGAAGGCAAGGGACGACGATCCGGAGTGCTTGACACACCGAGGACGAGTATAATGACGAGCGATGTACACAATCACAAGAGGACACGCGCTGCTTTAGTTTTAGTCGAAAAAAAAGAGAGTTGAAAGCTGATGAAAGGACACAACTTCTGAAGCTCTTATCAGACGACTTACTCCTCGAGGTGTTAAACAGACATCAGGCGGTATCTTTGGGAAAAGAGCAGTATGCAGTATTTCACGCAAAAACGAGGGAGTACTGAGTTGAAAGTAAAATCGATGGATAGATAGGTAGATAGTTATGTAGCGGCCTAACTGTCTGAACATGAACGTGGTTTTCTGTGTCAGCATGAATAACAATAACATCAGAAGCCATCTGTTTTTCTCTTTTTATGACGTAAATGTCGGAGTAAAACAAACTCCCTCTGGCTACAATTACAATATTGCAGACAATAATTTAAGATTTGCCATTGAGATTTCCCCCATTCTCGTCAGAGGGTCGGGCCAGAGGCAGATCTTTTAATTATGGGCTCCCCTTCTCCCCTGTGACTTGGTATTTAAATGGCCCAGGACCCGCGTGCCATCGGATGAAGCTATATTCTGTGTGTGTGCACAGAGATCTAAGGTGAAGGCGCAGCACAACTCATTATCGCTGGCATTCAAACAGAAGTAGATTACTAATTAAAACACAGTGCTGAGTGAGAGAACATTAACCGGTTATACTGTGGAATAATTACTGCAAACAACGGCTCATTAGCAGGGAAATCTCCAGTCAGCCCTCAAGGAAAAACGTTTCTTCTGAGAACATGGTATTTCTATGCTTTCACGTTATAAACATTACTTTTCCTCTGTCAGCCGTTGATCCAGGTCGCGTCTGCGTCAGCTCTCAGTTCGCATCTGAAGCCGCGGTAATGATTTTCATGATGAGTCGGCTTTCTTCTGATCTACAGAGAAGAGGACGTGTTGATTTCCAGAGAGTCAACCAATGAACTGACCTGGACATGAAGTGGGATCTCACACTTAGCTCTCAGCACTTTGGGAAGTGACGCTGCAGAAAAATCGCAGCCGGGATCAAACGTGTGAGAAGCACAGGAGAAAGTGCTGAGTCATCCCGAGACGATCTCAGGAGATGCCCACCAGTAATAAGTCTCATTACACATAATAAACACTGAGAACAAACAGCCGCACACAGGAAACCCTTCAATTTGAAGTGGCGACTTTAAAATCTATCCGTCGTCTTTGAGTCGCTTATTTAAGGAGATTTATTTCCAGCCTGGGACGTCTAACTTTGTACTCCCCACCTCTGGCGTAGAGAATCTGGGAAATGCCACCTCAGCAAAACTAATTATATCCAGGGCAGGAGAGGCCTCATTAACATTTCCAAGTACGCTTGATTTCCATAAATCATGTCAATGGCTTCTCTCTGTGGCAAACTGAAAGAAAAACTTGGCCATCAACCTTTACAGGTATTACATCAGTAATCATCAACATATTGTGTGTGTGTGTGTGTGTGTGTGTGTGTGTGCCGCGGCAGGCGATCGAAGCTAACCTGGTGCAGAAATCCGCCGGTGGCCTCACCTACATGGCTGAGTGGAGAGGTGGGATCCTGGATCACAAGATGGGCCACCTGGCCTGCTTCTCCGGGGGCATGATCGGCATCGGAGCGGATGACGGCGCTCCGGACAAGAGGCAGCACTACCTGGACCTGGCTGCTGAGATCACGCACACGTGTCACGAGAGCTACGCACGCTCAGGTGACTGGAGACTTTCTGCGATCTTGATGAATAATATAGGGACTTTTGGTGGAAGGGACTCAGGCTTTTTTTAATTTTCCTTTGACTTACACTTCCAAAATTGTTCTTAACGCATACGAAAAAAGACGACGCCTCACAGCTGTAAGCAGCAGGGGAGGAGGAGCCGCTTCTAACGGTGTTAAAGAGCTAGAGATTGTTATAATTTAGGAGAAAGAATGAAAGAGGAGGATGGAAGAACAATAGAAATGTATTCGTAGGAAAATGTATTACTGCTGCAACCTATAAATGAAAGAGAGTTAAAGGCCATGTTTCACTCCCAGACTGAAGATAGGCAGCTTAGATCTCTCCTTCCATCTGTTCATCTTCGGCATCGTCTTGCTCAGTCAGATCTGTGTGCAGGTCGCCGAGGTCCTTGTCTGGAAATTAGTGTTTTAACCTTGCAGCAGCGAATTAACATTTTCAAACAACCCGTCCCGGGCCGTGGAAGGCTCCGGCCTCGGCAGCACGACTTTAGATTCCGTCTGAACGGGAATCGCTCCTCTCAATCTTGACTCTGTGTTTGAAAGCTGCTGCAGGTCCTGTCTGTGCAGGGCATGTCAGTGTGTTCGCACAGGGCTGCTAATGCAGGAGCCACATACTTGGTTTTTCTGATTCTTATGGTTAAAGTGCTAAGAGATGACCAGGTTATGACTGCAGGCAAAGATCAACAGTGGCCTTGTTATTTTGGGTGTATTATAAGGGCCTGGGCACAGAGATGGCTCCCTCATTTCTGGTCCCTGTGAGATTTAGTCTTAAAGTCTGTTTGCTCAGTCTGGGGCAAGAGTTTGAAAATGATTTAAAAAGTTAAACATGGAAGTTTGGATTGAAACTTGGATTGAACAAAGAGCTTGTTCACCTGGCGGGAGGTCGTCTCTGGGCGCCTTGTATGTGTTTCGGTTTTAATTAAGAGACGCACCAGAGGATATCTGACGATCTGAATAAAACGATAAATAACAATAATAATGATGCTTCTAAATATAAGAAGCGGATGCCCCTGGCCCGACCCTGACAGGAATAGATTACTTTGTACTCTGCCATGAAGAGGCTCTCTCTGCCATGCTGTTGAAAACACAACAGAAGTAAAGAGAAAGAAAGGCAGAACAAGAGAAGCCTGAGGAGCGTCTGGACGGCTGCAGCCATCTTAATTGTTCAAGTACGAAAGGCTTCTGAGCGCCGACGTTCTGTTGCTTCTGCTTTGAAGGTTTGCAGATGTGTGAAGTGCAGACGTCTGCCGGCCGACGCGCCGATTGATGGTTTTGTCTCCCTGTCTTCCCTCTGCGTGTCCTCTGTCAGCCACCAAGCTGGGACCCGAGGCGTTCAGATTCGACGCCGGCGCCGAGGCTACGGCGACGAGGCTGAGTGACAGATACTACATCCTGCGACCCGAAGTCATCGAGAGCTACATGTACATGTGGAGACTCACGCACGACCCCAAGTACAGAGACTGGGGATGGGAGGCTGTGGAGGTAGAACACAACGCATACAGAATATGACATCACCCCCCCCCCCCCAAAAAAAGTCCATTGAGCTATTTCAATGTTGTATTGAAGTGACCATATATTTCTGTATCATATAATTTCGTGTGAGTTTATGTGTACTCACCTTCCATGTCGTGCTCTTTCAACAACCTCAATACTTCCTGGTGCCTGGATAAAGCCAGCCCTCCATCAGCAGGTGAAGGTGACACAGGGGGCGCGGTTATTAATGTGCCCACGGACGGGACATCAGCCTCAGTAAACTGTGGAGGACCGACGTGATAGATTTAGCATTAATTTCGCAGCGGGATCAGGCTGACGAGTCTGACAGGCCTTTAATTATCTGGCACAAAGGTTGGAAGTGGTCACCGCTCCCCTCTGCACGAACATCAGGCATTAACACGTTGGGGTCTTTGTTAATTAGAACGCATAAGCCGGCCCTTTGTCGCGCTGGTAATAACGTGCTAATCTGCTCGGCTAGCTCACAGTCTCGCCATGAGCTTCAGCCAGCTTTAGCGTAGCTCGAGCTTCTAGAGGAGAGGAACGTCTTCGTCTGGTGGGCTCAGGGTTAGCTACTCTCACGGAGAAACAAATCAGGAATTCAGCACTTGCGCTCCTCACCTGCAGGACGTGGACATGTCCAGGAATAAAGTGTGTTTGAAGAAGTGTGTGCGCAGTTAACCTCTGTCCGTCTCCGCCTGTCAGGCCCTGGAGGAGCACTGCAGGGTGGAGTCTGGCTTCTCCGGCATCCGAGACGTCTACACGGCGACGGTCAGCCACGACAACATGCAGCAGAGCTTCTTCCTCTCAGAGACACTCAAGTACGTCCTCTGTCCTCCACACACACACACACACACACAGACACACACGTCGTCCTCAAACGCAGAAAGTGGCAAACAGCATTTTAAATTGTGCGCTTCGTAAACACCCAGATATGGGAAGCGGAACGCTGAGGATTCGTACGTCTGTGCTCAGACGCCATTAGAGGTGATTTTCCTCTTTTCTCTTGTAAAAACTGATGAAGAGAGACAGCTCGTCCTGTTCGTCGAGCTCCGGCGGCCGCTTCGCATGAGCTGAAAGATGGGACAGCGCTGAGAAGCAGACTGTGCCGCCGCTCTTAACGTGCATCCGCTCAAAAAGCTCAGTGGCTAATCACGACATAAATATCTGTGCGTGTGAATAATTTAGACGCTCTGGATGGCAGCATTGTTGCCTGACACCGTTTTATAATTCGGTTAATGCGAAGAAATAGATTCTGGTTCAGGCACAGAAATGAAGACGAGCTCAGCTTCAGTTCGTGGCTGGAGACTGATCCGGTCGCTCAACGGTGCACCACATGCACACAAGGTTGTTCACATCAGACTCCAGCCCACAGTTAGATTCTGCCTGAAGGGATTTGAATGAGAAATGACGGGGGGGGGGGGGGGGGGGCGGGGGGGGGGCAACACTGGGGACAACACTGTCCTTGTTTTGGGCTGAGATCCATTAAAGACCTGATTGAAAGCCGATGCGACGATGCACCTGCCGGAGGCAGCAGAAGGTTCACCGCTCTGGTCGTCTGTGTCCCCGCAGGTATCTGTACCTTCTCTTCTCTGACGATGACCTCCTCCCGCTGGAGGACTGGGTCTTCAACACTGAGGCCCACCCGCTGCCCATCGTCCGGAAGAGCTGCCTGCAGGACGAGGCCACACAGGACAAGACAGTTTCCAACTGAGACTGAACACACACACGCACATGCCCGCACACACACACACACACACACACCAAGTCAAAGCAGGTTCAGAGTATTTCAGGAGCGTGTTATGGACTCTTCGATTCCTTTCCAGTAAAGGATGTTGTCGTTTTACGCTGTGATTGTATATCCTTTCGCCGGGGTTACTTCCTGCTGGCACTTCTTTTTTGTGGACAATCAAGACAAACATGACTTTCATGAAAAGAGCACCTTTTTCTTTCCTTCTTTCCTCTGTGAGGAAACCAGTATAACTGCAGACCCGGCCGTGCGGGAGGAGGTTTGAACCATGGGCCATATTGTCAGGAAGAGAGAGAAACGTTCAGAAAACCACTTGAGTTTTGCTCTTTGATTTCGTTCCGTTGACCCCGAGTGACATCTTTTTCCTTTGTGAGCTCCGCTCTCTGACCAAAGGTTCTTTTGCATTTCCCTCCCACCTTTTCCAGTGAACGTGTTTTCGGTGCGATTTGACGGAGCGCGGGGCGAAGTCTAATGCTTATGAACTGATGTACAGACAAATGTGAAATGTGATGCTGGAGCCCAGGTCCAATCTAATGTTGATGTCATGTTTCCTACTGAAACGAGCCTGAATGGTGGGGTTTTTTTTTTCTTTAGCGTGAGGGAAGTGGCCGTGTCTCATGCATCCAGGGACCATATTCTTACGGAGACCTGTCAGAATGGAGTTGCCAGTTTGCGCCTGATGGGTTTTCCTCTTTCTCTCGTATTTTTCCTGCGAATCCACAGAGCTGCCCACACCGATTTAAAGGCTGTTTCATTTTCACCACCGTCCTCTTCACCACGGCTACGGAGCGAATGTGCTGTACATACAGACCACGTGAGAGACCTTCTTCTCATTTGGTCCGAATGTTTAAACTGTCGGTGGATCTGAGTGGAAGTAAGTATTTTATTTTCCTTCATTTTCCAGATATTCTGAAGGAAACTTGACAGCATCTGTAGAGGCCTGATATTTATGAGCTTGTGTAATTTGTTTCTTGCTGAATTGAAGGAAAGTGTTGATCTTTAGGAAGGGGGGTGGGGGTTTAAACCCTCTAGTTCAGAAAGGTTATGAATATTTTGAAACAATCAGCTGCAACTGATGAACTTATCATGTGCTGCTCACGCTTCTCTCATCCAGGACGCTCATGAACACACTGAATTAAAGGGGGACGTCTCAGGGCCGTGGACGACTCCAGACGTCACGACCAGACTAATGGATCATTACGCGTCGAACCTCCGACTGTGACAGGCCAACAAAGCAAGATTTAACGTCCCCCTCCCCCAAACGATCTGGCTCCACCTGCTGTCGCCGGGGTCTTCATTTGGCTGTGATCGCTTCAAGTGGTTTTTCATTGGCTTTAAAACGGGTCAGTGTGCATTATTGACATTTAATAGTAATTTGAAAAATGGCGCTCAAATGTCACAGATCTGGTGACATTAATCTCAGTGACACCTCTGGAAAGAAGGAACGCGAAGGCGTGTGAGAGATTAAACGGCCAGTGTAAATCTTGTCTGAGTTACGGCCGGCGCGATAATGAAAAGGGCAAAAGCGAAGGGCACGATTTGTACATCGGAGATCGGCCGACAAAGCCCGGGCACGTAAATGGGAGGATCACTGTCCATTTGAATCCACCAGGGGCTGAAAGTGGAGGACAAACACTGCAAATAATCCCCTCCGCTCTCTCTTTCTTGTTCATCCGTGCCTCCTGAACTCCCCGGCAGGCTGAGCCGCCGGACCTCCTGACCACGGGCGACGGAGGAGCCGCCACTTTCAATTGCTTTACAATTATTCTTATTATAATTGAAAAGCCATATTGACCCGATTCTGGATATTTAAAGAATTGGAAGTTTTTCAGCAGCGAAACAAACAAACACTTCCCCTCTGACGCATGACGAGCTCTGAGACGTCAGCTGGTCCGCTGACCTTCTGTTTGCTCTAATTAGTCGGCGCTCTGAGAACAACCACAACGCGACGACTGTACGGAGGAAATGTCAGACCAGAAATAGAGGGAGTGAATACTGAAGGGAGCTGCGCTTTGGTTTTTTTTCACTTTGGCAGTTCAGAGTCCTCGTCCTCGATCCTCCTCTGGAGGAGAACTGATGTATTATGAGAAAGAAAAAAGAAAAAAAAACGGCGTGTCACTTTGGAAACAAAGCCACAGTTCACCTGTGATGTCAGCGTCTGACACTCAGGCTTTGTTCAGACATCGTTTCGAGCCGTGGATGTGTGTCGTCTCGACGCTCCTCCCGCTCGGCTCCTCTCGTGTCAGGTTGCGTTGTCATCGTTTGTAAAACTCTTGTTTTCTCTCAGGGCAGATATGAAAGGATTTGGACCGGAGCTCCTGCCAGAACCAAACACGGGGGACGTGACTCCACCCACACAGTGAACACAACGTCACCGACCGTTCCTCTGCTTCACTCATTAATCAGTCTCTCTGTTTTTGTGGACGTTTTGCTGAAGAGACGTTTGTCTCTCTCTGTCTTTGGGAAGCAGCTTCTTCAGTCACTGCGACTCGGCAAAGTTTGAAAAGTCAAGTGAGTCACAGCCAGTCGGTTCCCTCTCGTGTCTTTCATACGTGTTATCGGCAGTATGGAAACTCCTGCTGCTTCGTCCCCTTTTCAATTTTACGATGAATAAAACTTTAATGTGATAATTAACTCCACTCTGATTTGGGGAAATGAAACTGTTTTGTCCGGCCACGCTGTCATTTAATATTCATATTCAATTAGACATTCTAATTACACGACTAATGGCCTTCCCCGTCACGGATCTCTGCACTCGACATTTTATCAAGTTTTAAATTCTGAGAAAGTTGTTGAGCGAGCGAGTCTTGAGTGTTTGAGAAGAGTGGAGTGTGTTGTCTTTATGATTTAATAATCTGCTACTGTTGTTAATCAAAGCTTCCGTCTATGAAATCCCAGAGAGCTGGGGTAGTGTTTTCAAACGTCTCTGACCAATAATCAAAGTTATTGTTTCGATTTTAATTTCCTGGAAGGGAAGCAAATCAGGGCATCATAAACGTCCGAGCAACCGTCACAACAACATCAGCTTTTGTTGTCTGAATCCTCTCAGTGACGAGCGCTAACTGTCGTCGAGTGGAGCGGCTCGGGAGCTGCTGTGAGCTGCTGAGTGTTGGTGAGGAGGAGAAGGAGGAGGAGGAGTGAACTGACGGAGGTTAAACTGCTTCAGAAAAACATTTCAGGGGACAACGTGAATTTTCGTGGATGGTGCAAAGTGTTTTAGTTCGACTTCCTGTCTGCAGGGAGGTGGTGTCGATGCTCGGAGGCTTTGAGGAGCCTCACGAGTGATTTAATCCACAATCCAAATGAGAGCTAATGCTAATGGTGATAGCTTTACTCTGCGGCGCATAAAGAGCCGGTGTCAGCTCAGACGAGCGCCGGCGGCTCCCGCGCAGATTTACAGCCCAGGAAACGCCAGAGTCACACTTCTCTGATAGAGCCGGTGAAATATTGAGAAGTTGCACGCTGCAGTTTATTATCGCACTCGTGATGAATGTCCCGCTGCTTTTATTGTGGCCAATCATGGACATTAACTTTATTTATGTGCGTCTCTGCCGTGGTGGTGAAGGTTAGAGCACAGAGAGAAGTTTCTGTTCAGTTCCTTGTTTCTGGGACGGCGTCGTTTGTCTGTGCAGCAGAAACCCAACAGCCTCCGAAAATAAAAACTCGATGGTGATTTCAGAAGCGCGACGTTTCAAGGACATGCTTTAAATCTGAGCGGCTCCAACTTTCACTGAAGTGAGATTGTGAACCTGAGTTGTTTTTGTGGTAGTGGTACTTTTACTTGAGTAAAGCTCTGAAAGCATCTTTCTCCCTCTTGACACACAGACATGTTTATATTGTTGGAATTAAATTGGCTTCCGATACATTATTTACTTCAGGCTCCAAGCAGAGAGGTGAATTGGACCCCAACACACAAAACAAACGTTATATAAAGATCATTTCCTTTGTTGCCATCTGAGCCAACTGTAAACATTAGTCATGTTAGACATTGTGTGTAATCCACAGGGTTTAATGGAACTATTCTGGTTCCAGGTGGAAATGAAAGCAGCAGCTGTGGGATAAATTCCTGCTGATAAACCTTCGCTGTGTGAAGTTGTGATGAGTTATGGGCCGAGTCGCGGCGCATACGGAGGAATATTGGTTTACGCCGCGGCTCAGTTGTGCCGCTATCGTCTCGACTTTAATCATCGTGTCCTGAAGGTGCGGCGCTGTTTAGCTTTTGTGTTTCTGAAGCAAATCCAATCTGTCGTCGGGAGAAAAGACCGCATTCAACATTTTGATTGCATCTCAATTATACTCCGAGGAGACGGAGGCGCTCAGGACTTGACGGCGTCCTCAGCAGAAAAGCTGTTTACAGGCATCTAGATGTCAGTCAAAATGAAACATGGCTGAGTGTTTCCAACACGTTTAAACACTGGAAGCAATTTAAACGTCATTAAACTTGTGAACAAAGACGCAAGAATGCTAATGCAGGGCTGGCAAGCGTTCAGAGGAAAGGCAGCAAAGACGTGCAACGTGCAAAACCTGTCCCCAGCACGAGTCCACCGCTGCGGGACGTCACAGAGCCCCCACCACCAGACCGTCCTCGTCCAGAGTTGTTTGATCTATCGTCTTTTTATCTGCCTGCTAAAACAGTGACTGTGCAAGTCACAACTCGCGAACCCGCTCATCTCCTCGGCTTCACACTTGGTCCTGAATGGCCCAGGGACATCAGTTTGGAATGTGGACAGTTTACCAGCTTCAGGTGCTGATCTCTGATTCCAGATAAACTAGGCAGGATGAACACAAAGTTGTTAGAAACAGCATCAACACAGGACCAGAGACCAGGACATTAGGTTGAGGACATCGCAGACAGGAACGCGTCCATTCAATCCACAGTGATTCACCGTTTGGACACTGACCAGCTCCACTGCAGCAGCTTGTTGATCGTCATGGACAGAATATGTCTCTGTTTTTACAAACCAGTCTCAGGGACATAAACATGATTGTGTCCAAATTCCTCCAGGAAGGAGGTGTGAGGCCAGGTTGGCACCGGAACGCAGGCGACGGGAGCCAAGCCAAACCCACCCTGAGCCCCTGGGCTGCAGCAGCGCGATGAAAGACACACACATACACACACACACGTATAAAAATGAACCGTGCGTCTCCAAGGACTCGGCCTCTCTGAATGTCCCTCGCCTCCTTCCCACACAAAATGCCCAAGACGTCACCAATTAGACAGCATCTGTGCCGCTCGGTGATTAGCTTCAGCCACAAACCAGAGAAGCAGCATCACCAGGAAAAACACACACACTGTGGTACGATGGCAGCAGACTGAGTTTCCCTCAGGCCACACACACACACACACTCAAGAAGGAATAATATTCTCTGTATTTTATTTTATTTTTTTTTTCATTTTCCTATTGTGATGCTATATTTTATCACTTAGATTCTAATTTAGGATTTATAGGATTATAAAGTGCATATTATTTATTTACTTCACTCTCACTTTTTGTGCTTATATAACCAGCATACAAGTACTGCTGAACTAAAAACTTAAATTCATCATTTAGTCAAGAAAATGTAAAATGACAAAGAAACCCGGGAGGTTATATTTGTTATCTCATCATCAATTATGACTAAATTCGACGTTATCCGAACTAAGAGAAAACTCCCAAGGAGAGAGATTTTAATGATTTAAATCAACCTGAACCTCATCTAACCAATCCACACTTAACCTGTTAAACTAACATAACTTTAATTCCTAATTCTTTCGTCAGCAAACTGCTAAATGAAGAAGAAACCCTGGAGGTTATATTTGTTATATCTGTGCATGAACGTGCTGCTCGGTGACGAACACAAGTCGTTCGTCTCCTCATCGCTTCCTCTTCACTCTCCAGCTCTAACGATATGTTTGCTGAGAGATTATCGAATTAGCAGCGGAGCCGTCCGCTCGGCCGGGATCCGCTGCCCCGTGTGCTTATTGAATATTATTTATTAATTAGAGCGACTGAACGAGCGGCCTGAGCTTCGGTTTCTCACCCCGAGCTGAGTGTCCGCAGAGGGACACAGAAACAGCCTGAACTCATTCTCGGCCATTCACCAGCAGACATTAGCGGTTTTTAATGTGGGTGTAATCGCTTGATCGTTATCATAACAGCCCGAGCGGAGAGGGGAGTTTATCCCACTCTGGAGCTATGGTTTGATTTCATCACACAGCAGAGAGGAGTCCAGGCAGAGCTGTGTTGGTCATTACAACATAGTTAAATACGATTAGAGGCATTTTTGTAAATAAATTGTTAAACATGTTTTTTCACTTTCTTTGAGAAAACCATCAGCCGGTGAATCAATAATTCAAACCAGTGGTTGCAGTCCCAGTCCGGAGTCTTCCAGCATCACCATGACTCATCAATTATGAACAAGTTCGACATGACCTGAACTGTTGTTTTTTTTGTTTTTGTTTTTTTTCTGATGC
The DNA here is from genome assembly GCA_016785235.1 of Pseudorhombus dupliciocellatus. NCBI lineage: Eukaryota > Metazoa > Chordata > Actinopteri > Pleuronectiformes > Paralichthyidae > Pseudorhombus > Pseudorhombus dupliciocellatus. The sequence goes on from JAFBJW010000280.1 coordinate 3,866,708, forward strand.
GAGAGAAAAGTTGATGTCAACACTTTTCAAATCTGCAAAGGCGAAAGTTTTTAATGATTGCTCCAACTATGTCAACCATCCAGCCAATCCACGCGTGACCTGCTAAACTGGTTCAATGCTGAGTAATAAGGTGGTCGGAACAGAAACCGAACTCAGATCAGTTTAATAGAAAAATGACAAAGGCTAATTAGCGTCGCATTCTAACAGAGTTTGTTTGGACGAGACACAAACGCGGTTTGTTTGCGCTGAATCTGAAATGAAAGGATTCCGATGACTCTCACCCACGCTCACATCCGGCTAATTACCCGTGAAGTCATTTCCATAAACAACAGCTCCTGTTTATTATCCTGTTTATTGCAGGACCACACTCGGCCCATCTGTCACACGGGACTGATCCACTGAGTCACCGTGCTGGTGACTCTGAGGAACGGCCCCCTGCCTGATAATGGAACATTCCTCTCGTCCGACTCCGCTGCTCACTGCTCTTCACGTTCGTTTTCAGTTCACTCTCACATCAAACCTCGGGTCACACAAGTGAAACGTCTCATCACCCGGATTGAAAAACAACTATTCTACGTGTCCTCCACAAACTTTAAATGTAATTTAAAACCCAATAGAAAGAAGTTCACTCCAGCCTGAGTTTCTTCTTCAGGTTCCAGGAAACATCAAATTGGATTTTTTTTCAGAGTCAATTAAACAATTACACGCTCCATTTGACGGCAGATCGTAATGTCCTCCATCGTTTTCCACGTCGTTGCCCCCCCCGGGTCTCCAACCTTTGTCCAGAGTTTGATTAAATGTCAGTGAGCCAGGGGTGGGGGTGGGGTGGGGTGGGGCTGACTGATCTCAGTGAAACACTTTGAGATAATTGTGTTTGAATGTATCCAGACAAAGAAAACATTTCAGGTTTGAAAGTATTTTTTTCCTTTTACCTCTGTCAGAACAGCTTCTCTGCGTCACTTCTTGCTCTGCAGAAACATCTCGTGTCTTGGGGGGTTAGAGGACAGGTTTGGTGGAAGTTGTGTTTTTATTTTGCAGCACATTTTGTGTCTGTTATTGATGAAGCAGTGTTCTGAGTTTGCTTGTGCTCCATCATTGAGATAAAGTGTGTTGAGCTCTTAGGGACATCGTCTCCTCTTTATCTCAATTTATTGCTGTATTTTCTCATCCTGGGTGTTAAATTTATTCCGTCGTCCCCTTTTTTCGGGTTCTCGATCGCTCACTCGCCATAAATTCTTGCATTGTTGCTCTGTTGGTGAATAAATCACCAGACGTGTGAGTCGTGGTGCAGCAACAGGTTTGAGAACAGTGACGTGGAGATGGGAAATTGATCAGCGAGACCGGAGAGCAGTTTGCGCATGAATCTCACGAACAGCTGGTAAAAGTTATTTCAGATTAGTTTCTTCGGCCAAGGTTGTAAAACAACTTCTCCACCTCGACTGAGCAATAAAAACTTAACACGTCGCTTCTTAGAAATTGCTTCTTTGCCACACTGGGTTTTATTAGCACAAAGAGCGGAGCTCTGAGAATAAAACACGTCGTGGCTGTCATCTTGAAAAACACTAAACGGATGATTTCCATCATAAAAAAAAAGTCAGATGAAGAGTTTGAACTCAAACACCGGTAATACGCGTAAGAATGATCTGGCAAATAGGAAAGATACATCATGAACGTGCCAGTGAATCAATGTTTTCACCAAAGGCTTTGAGAGTTTTGAGAATTTCTCAACAAATCAGAACTGAAGATAAGAAAGCAGGAATGTAGCTATTAGACATTTCCCTCTTTAAGACATAAACAATAGATGGAGCGAGAACAGAGAGCTGAACACGTCTGGTCAGAGCGAAGCAGATTTACTGCCCCGGTCATAAAAAGCTATTTTTACTCCGCTCCATTTGTAGTAAACAGTCTCACAGTCAGATTACAGTTTTTATCCCCTCTGTGGAAACCCATGTGGGAAATGGGATCGAAATGTCACATTTATGTTTGTTTCACATATTGATTTCAGGAGCAATAAAGTCTCATTTGTCCCCACAGATCGGATATTTCCATCTGCCTCGAGTTTGACAGCCACATCGTGCTTCATGCTGCTCTTTAGATGTTTAAAGGAAGTATTGTTAAACTCACCGCATTGAGATTTTTATTTGGACCTGCACCAAATTATAAATTATCATGAATATATTTGTGTCTGTGCAAGAGATAAAGTCCAACAGTGGACTCCTTAGTCACCTGGAAGACAGAAAGACACGAGCGGTCAATTGGGCGGAAAGTTAATGTTTGTGTTGATATTGCTGCTCCGCGGCTGATGGAGACCGATGGAGACCGACGGCGGTTTTCACCTTGACGTGTCATCACTCAGCCGCGGTGCTGTGGAGATTACGGGGTCGCACGTGGCCCGGCTCAGGATAAAGTGTGAAGGCAACAACACTCCATCACAATAAAGACCCAGAGCACAAAGACTAGGAAGAGGGGAGCAGAGACGAAGGTGTGGAGCGCTCTAATCACCCCAGAGGTTGTTTACCTTCAGCACGGGGAGTCGCCCCCTCTGGCCTTTGTGAGGGCGAAGTGACGACTGATGCTTTACTTCGGAAACGTGTCCGACATCAGTCTTTCCTCCCTTTGTCACTTCCTCAGGTATCCCCTTCCTGTTTCCTTTTCCTGAGCCTCTCTTCCACCAACATGACTTCCTCCACTGCAACTGTCCAGTTAACACAGTTGAATATGTTTAGAGAAAACAATTCAAATCCAGAGGTAAATATCTGCAGTCAACCATCTGCTGGTGTCTCCCGGTCCCATCACACGCTGCAGAGGATCGAACACACTGAGCAGAACAAGTGTGATCTGCATCACAATTCCTCTGGACACGAGCCTTCTGGGATCACAACAAACCGAGAGAGGACAGAGACAGACACCAACTGGGGACCAGATGAAAGAGCCTCCATTGTGCTTTTGATTTTTTTTCATCCGTCTCCATCTGATCGTCTCTTTCTCTTTTCTTCCTCTGGCTCGTTACTCGTCTCTCTGCTTCTCCCACACCACTGTGAGTGATCGTGTCCTCCGCCCGTTTAATCAACGCGTCTCCCCACCCCGACCTCCCCGACTCAGCGCCGCTCCGGGCTCACAGTTTTCACTCGACTGTCACTTGGAATATTTGATATTTTAAATCTATTTTACCTAATTAATATGCAAATTTAAACAGCAAGGCGCCAAAATCTAATCAGATCATCTCCTCCACATGGGCCGGAAAATTTAGTTTCATTTTAATTAGGCAACTTAGCTCATTAATTAGCTTTTTTTCATATCTGTTTTTCTTAACTGTGTTTGTCTCTGCATTGTGCATCAATGGCATCGATCTGAACTTGTTCCCTGCGTTTAAAGGTTCCAGCGATTTCTGGAAGATCACTGTCCTCATTTAAAAAGTAGTGAGCTGGTTTTGTGGTGAGCAGGTGTGTGGAAGTTAAAATGAAATCTGCTGTTATAATTAAAAATGTCTTCTACAAGCAGAGGGACTGAAACGCCGGACGGAGGCGATGTTCGGTGACTCTTCCTCCAACGTTTGTTTGCAAGACAACGAGGGAACCTGCTTCTGTTCCTCGGTTGTTTTTCATGTTCAGATTTTTTTTGAATATGTGCTAAAAGGATGTTGGTTTATGTGTTCAGTGTTTGGGATTGTTGGACTGGACAGACACGTCTCGTCTGGCCTTTGTTGCAGGACGGTTGCGTTAGCGTCCGCTAGGTGTTCCTAATCAACCGACAGCCCGGCCTGTTTCACCCACGGCTTTGATCTTAATTGCATCTCACTGGTTTTATTAATATTCCGCAGTCCAGCAACTTTGACACATCAGCTTCAATTCTGACAAACAAGAGCACATTTCTGTTTCCGATCACTTCTGACAAAGTTGTCTTTGCTAATGGGAACAACTTGTCTGCTCCTCAAAGCAGCTGCTGTTTCATCTGCTCTCTGACAGCATGGAGGAAGCGTCACTGCCAGCTTCCATTACCCAAACCAAGTCACCAGGTATTTATTGCATTGTCACTCAGAATTTGGAGCGCACACGCACACAGCATCTCTGGAGGGGACAGCTTGTCGGATTAAAAAATACATTTCTTCCAATTAGGACGCAGATAAAGAACGTGATTGAGCAGCTCAGGGACTTCATGTTTGAATGCTCGTGTCACGTCTTCGCTCGGTTCAAACACACATGACGGCGCACCGCTCAGAAGCTCCCGGGTGGAGGAGATGGGCGCGAAGGCAGCTCAGGAATCGAACACATTTCATTTGGTCGCGTCTGTAAATCCGTCCTGGAGTTATTCGTCTGATCGTCTTTGCAATTTACAGCTCAGATCATCTGGATTTGAACTGGAAATCAGAGTCCAACACAAAGCTCAGTGACAGGCCGAGCAGAGGAAACAGTGTGTGTGTGTGTGTGTGTGTGTGTGTGTGTTCCAGTGGAAACCAAAGGCACCAGGGTGAACAGCTTTACCGACTCTTCATCCAATCAGCATCTCCAATCACCAGGAGATGTAATCAAGGTGTTGTGCATTTGATGGCCTAAACCTCATAATTAAGCAGTAATTTATCCCCCCCCCCACCACCATCCCTCCTCTCTCTCTCTCTCTCTCTCTGTCTCTCTCATATATTCTCCCAGCCTGCCTTGCTGCGTCATCCTGGTGATTTACTGCGTTTCCCAGAAGCACTTTCAACTCTCCGCAGAGAGGGATACATCACAGGTGCGTCTCCTTCCTCTCATTTCATATCTCCCACAACCTCGGGTCTCGTGTGGTCCGGAGATCGATTGAGGTCCTCCATCATTAAGGTCAGCTCAGTTCTCCGAGCGCTTGCTCGGCGGAGCGAGGAGGAGATGGAGAGCGAGGGAGGCAGAGGCACAAATACGACGAGCTGTGATCAATATCGAGATATGAACAACAGTGAGAGCGACCACAGTCGGTTGAACTATAGATCTGTGCTTTACTGACAAATTGACTCTTTATAAATGTAAATGCAGTGGTCATAAGAGGTGTAAGAGCTCTTTATAGGTTTGAAATGTAAATGTAAACATGCAATATGCAACTTCAGCCACCAGGGGGTCTGTTGATCAAAGCAAAAAACCAAAATATTGACTTTGATGAGGCTGTGAAGCATTGGGGGATCGTGGGTTGTGTTCGCACATGAGGTGCTGGATAGAGTTTGATCCGCTGGGAAAGGAAATTGACAACTGTGATCGAATTGAAGAGGCAGAAAAGAAAAAAATGTGGCTACCTGATCGGCTAGCAAAATGCTGACTCTGAACTGAAATGAAATGTATTTCTTTGAAAAGAATCTGGGTTTTATCTTTATTTGAACTTGTTGTTTGAAACATTTTTAATGATGAATCGAAAAGAAAGCAACAAAATGTGTCACTTTAACAGTCAAACGATTAAAAAAATGATTTGCTACTAGTAGCGTAGTCACTTACATTCATCTGATATTCCAAATGATGTGAGGCTATTCAGAAATCGATGGTTTTAAATTTGTTAAACTGAATAAATGTGGTTAACATTCCCTCTGGATGATATAATTCAGGTTTAGGGATATCACAACGAAGAGTCTTCACTTCATCTCTCTGACAGCATGGGATTAAGAATCAATCCTGGAGTAGAAAGAGTGAAACTTTGAGTCGGTTTCTGTTTGGGGCGAGTTTGGAAGGAGCTCATTATTCATTCAGGGGTTTCAGGGGATGCAACAAGACGCAGCTGTCTCTCGTCACAGGGACGGTTCTCTCCCTGCTCGGTGAAAGGTTGGCGCATCAATATGTGAACTGTGAGTACACACATGCATGAGTGCAGGAATTCTCTGCCTCCGGAGATAGAAAGTTTTCTCAAGCAAACACCTCTTTCAGCTCAGAAATGGAGAGGAAGAGCGCGTTGCCCGCGGAGCTCACAGGCAAGTGTGTTCGCATCATCCTCAGCTTCAAAGGCTCCACAGCCCTCACATAAGCTGCAGAATCACGGCCTGATCGTGGGCTCTCCCTGGGAAAACTGAAAACACACCATCTAATCCCGGCTGGTGTGAATTGCACAAGATGAAATGGACATTTCAAGATAAAAAAAAAAAAAAAAAACATTCTCTGATCAAGGTTGATCCGAGAACTGTTTGCGTGTGCCCCTTGTATGTTGGAGGAGTCCTGCGCTCTGTCCCGAAGCCTCTCAGAGAGCGGAGATCAGTGAGGGCTTTAATAAGGTTTTCTGAGCTTCGGGCCATGTGTGATTTTAATTTTAACAACTTTATGGAATTGTCTGAGCTAAGCCCTTAAACACAAAGTCAAAATGAGAGTGGGCCTGTCCAACAAGAGCATGCAAAGACAAACACTGTCAGAGGGCAGAGCCCGTCAGACTCTCAGAGCCACAGTGTGTTTTGTCATTTCATTTTGTGTTCTGAATCATTTCAAACAGGTGCAGCGCTCCTTCAGCAAACCAAGGACACAGAATTAAAACAAGGCCAATTAATGCTGCAGTAAATTTAAAACTACAACCTTCAACCACGGCATTTTATTATTCAAGCCAGTAATTTGAAAACCAATGACACCGCAGCACAATTATGCAGATTTTAGAATGAACATTTGTTTCCAAGTATCTGTAGAATAAGGGAGAAGTCTACTGAACAGTGAAGTCTTCATCTTGAAATGGTAAAGGTTTAGAGGTGAACAGGTCTGGGCACGGATGAGAATGTTGTCCATGTTGCATCAGATTCACCTCGCTGTAGCTCTCACCTGTGATGGAGGTGGGGATTTGACCAGAGGGGGCTGGGGGGGAGAATCCACAGCAGCATGATGCAAACCCAGTTTATTAAACTGCAGTTCTGCTCTCTCCCCAGAGACTCTCTGCTCTGGTGCTGAACGTTTCCGAGGTCGGTTTGACCGCGCCTGACCCGGAGCAGACCCTGGTCCAGCCTCCTGTCATCCAGCTCCGCGATCACCGCCCCGGCAGACTCACTGTCAGCAGCTGCACAGGTGCGCTCGAGCGTTTTTTATATTGCATTATGAGGCAGGCTTTTTTTTTTTTTTTTTTTTTTTTTTCATTTCTTTGCCTGTGTGGAAATCCACGTTAAACCTCAGTAACTGTGGCGCTCCAAGGCTGCCCGGTTCAGTGCGTTAGCAAGTGAAGAGTCTGGTTTCATTGCTTTAGCTTCCAAAGGGAGAGAGCTCAAGGTTTGATTTACCCAGTCATTTTCATACTGTCACGCCTAGCCTCGCTTTTTTTTTTAAAGGATTCATCATTCAGGTTTTACACATTTCATAAAATATCTTTGCAGCAAACAGCCTGATTAGAGCAGATGGTGAAATAAATAAATATCTACCTTATCTAAAGAAGGTTACAAAGTGCACATTAGCATGAAAGACGCCCAAAGCCTCCCACTGTGTTTGACAGAACAGATCAAATGGTGCAGTACCAACAGAAATCATGGGGGGGCAGTGTTGCCACAAATGTAGGGAAGATTATCGTAAGCAAAGCTTTTAGTTTTATGTCAGGACTTTTTAAAGAGATACTTTGCTTGTTGAGAAGAAACTATGAAATGACATCTGGTACATTTGTCGACCGTCATCAGCTTTAATAACATCGGAAACGCTCGACCCTGTGCTGCCCTCTAGTGGATGCACTGCTTAATAACCACACCAACGCTTTACATAGCAACGCATAGACGCTCCTTAACGCTTCGTTTTCTGCAAAACAAAGTTTTAGTGGAATATTTAAACTTCTTCAAATACAACTGTAACGATAAGCAAAGCCAGTTTAGCAGCATCAGCAGCCACACTTGCAAAAACAGGGAAAATATTGACAGTGTAGCCGACAACGATGCATCATCAGAAAAAAGAAATAATGAGGGAAAAAACTGACGTGAAATGAGACGGTAAAATATTCAGATTCTGGAGAAAAGTGATGCATGGCTGGAGGGGGGTGGGGATGCTGCATGTCAGAGATATTAGACCTGGGGATGTTACAGCCGACTACAGGTGGTGTTACACTGCAGAGTGCAACAGAGCATGATACCGGACAACACGCTGCACAGAAACCCTGAGGCAGCTGTCACAGGGAGACGCTTCCCCACAACAACTGCCCTCTGCAAGTTCCTGTGATAAAACAGCCAGAGAATCCTCCAGAAAAGACAACATAGTGAGATTTCATTATATTTTATAAGGTTTGGAACACTTAAATTAAAAACTTTAATGGTCACATAATGTTATTTTAAAACTGCTTTTGGGAGGAGACTTCTCCATCTTTTCCATTGTTACTTTTCTTTTGTTGTCGGGGACAAACAAATTAGTGCAACTCGGAAAAACAACTTAATCTCAAAATAAATATTTATCAGAATTCTGGGGGGAAACATCCTGAAGTGGCAAAAAGAAGAGATTGGTATTTATTCCTCTGGGCTCAGGGAAACGCTCCCTGGTGTCTGACACACTCTGCTGCTGTATGTTACATGAATGAAGGTGCAGCCGCCATTTGGTCCGAGATCCCAGAGATGCTTCATGTAACTCGGATGTGTTTAGTATGCATTGCAGCTCTAATCGATGTTTCTATAATTAATGAGCGACAAACATGGAGCAGGCTCAGCTGTTGACATGGTTCGTCTGACTCATTTGATTTCTGTTGCAGTTCTGTTCTGTTGATTTGAGGACTGTTGCAGGAAATGGTGTTAAATCCCACAATTGTTTCTTGCTGCATTTTCCCCTGTAGCAACATTTTAAAGCTGCTATGATCAAAATTTCATAAACACCAGCAGGGAGCGGTTTGCAGCAAACTTCTGAATATGATGACGTAATGTTTTCTGCCCCAAAGCGACTGAAGATTAGAAAACAAACCAAAACAGAGGCTATATTTTCCTTTAGCTGCGTAACACATTGTCTGGCGGATGTTTCAAATTCCATATTTTTTCTTCATCTGATTCCATCATTAAATATTTCTATGTTTGATTTGTAGCATCGAGTGCAAATATCCAGTCAAGGTTTTGGATCTTTTCCCAATGCTTATGTCTGGAAGTCAAAATGCTCCTTTCTTATATCTGAGGTGAGATTTTATGAACCAGTAAACGAGGCGCTGGTCAGAAGCTTCTTCTCCAGCCTCAGCAGAGATGGAGGGAAACTGGGAACTGACTCAGTCATCTCAGTTTGGAACAGAAAACCCAGTGGTTCATTCATCTCGGAGTTGGGAAAAAAAAAAAAAAAAAAAACTATTCTCTGAAACACACCCCAGACATTAGCTTTGATGTGATTGATGGAGCTGCAAGTGTTTCTCTGCCCCCTAGAGGCCACAGGGGCCGGGTGCGTTTTCAGAAGCCGCTCCACGAATAGCTGCTGCAGCGGGATAATGGGAAGCCTTGGGTGATGCTCGGAGGAGAAATCAATGTATTTTGGTGAGATTGATTGAATTTGTCGGAACAAAACAAATTTCCTCCGGGTATCTGGGTCTATTAAAAACTGTTACGTTGCCAGGGTTGTGATGGAGTGCGATGCAAAACTAAGAAATGGAATGGACGCACTGACAAATATAAACTAATCACAGACACAGGGCCCATAGTTCTATTCTTCATCCTGTTGCTCATAAAGCTCTGAGTTTCCCCAGCTGTCGGCTCGCCTCAGATAAAACCAAGCCTGACACTTTTCTCTCTGCTTCACGAGTCTCTCCCGTATTAAAAACAGATGCTGTTTTCAGACATCTTCCTGTTTCCTCCCCTTGGTTTTGGTGAGAATGGGGACATTGGATGCACCTCATAAAAAAGAAAAAAAGCACCTGGCTAATTAGATGTTTTCTGTCAGTGGCAGCCACACAAACTTCAAAAATCCAAGAATAGTTTTTGCTCCGTGCAGGTTTGATGCGTGGATCAAACTCTGCAGACGGTGTTTTTGTTTTTATTCGTGTGTTTGTCCTCCATCGTCCATTGAGCAGAGAGGAACCGCAGGTTTCCTGGATCATATTTTGTCCCCATCAGGACCATCTGCACGGTTGGACCAGCGCCTCATTAGGCAGCCCGTCTTTCGCTGCTGCGTCTCTTTGTAAAACTTCTCTCACATTTAAAACACCCAACACGTTTCGTGAGTCGCGTGTTTTTCCCTAATGACCATTTTGAGTTTCAAGGTGACGACATCTGCGCGACGTATGCGATCAATACGGTCGGCCTCCACCGAGAGGTGAGGACTGATTAAGTCCAAATGGAGGCTGAAACATTATTTAGTGGAGTAATTAGTTTATTAATGAAAGGCTGCATGTGCTTCCTGAAATGCCAGAGTTAGACCTTCAGGTGAGACCACAACCTTTCTCTGCAGCCTGCTATAAATTACCTGGTAAATGGCCTGAATACAAAAGTGCCCTCTACAAAGTTTTTACTTGAAATTGATTTATTTAAAGCCCCTAAGTTTCCACTTGTAAAAAAAAGCTGCGTCATGATTAAACTATCCACACAAATAACTACAAATCTGTCTGCAGCTATTTTGATCGGTGCAGAATTTTAAAATGAGTGTTCTCTAATGTCAGTTCCTCTGATTTTGATTATCTCAGAAGTAAAGAATGTAACTGAGACCTCAACTGTCACCTTGGACTAATCCACAAAGGAAATCCTGAAAACAATTACCACCGTCCTCAGTTCTTCAAACTGATTTACCTGCAGCGGCAGCTCGCTCTAAACCACCTCCGGCCATTTTGAATTTGTATCAGACAACACTAATAGCCTCAGCTCACCAGCCTCAGTCCTGCGATTTGATGTTGGGGATGAAGAAGCTGCCGAGTCAAGACTTCAAAGCAAAACCCCACTTTCCCCGGCCTTTAATAACAAGTGAAAATCTCATCATCCAGCGAGATAAACCACTCTGCAGATGATCTGGCAGTCAGAAGCGGTTGGACGCGGCGCCGCGGTCCCGAGCTCGACCAGGACGCCATTTGGTCGGTGGCTCACCCTGCTGGGTAATAATGCCATTAACTCCGCTGCTCCTCTGCCCCCGGCCATCTGGGGATTTAATGAGCCCACGATGACCTCGGTGATGCCAAGCCATTGCACAGAGCTCGCCCCCCGGTACCCCTGGTTAGTCAAACCCCAGCATGAGAAGCTAGCATCAAGGAAGCAGGACAGAGTTCAAGCGAGGGCCTGCGTGCCGCGCGCGCACGCGTCCTCACCCTCATATACGCTCTCTGTTAATGAATACACATCATTAGTCTTACAGTTCCAACTGTAATTGCTTAAATGTGATGCAGGAGATCCAGTGTGACAGAAAACGTTCACGCATGACTGAGCCGCGGCTTCAACAGCGCTGCGTTATCTTCGTTAAATATCTCTAATTAGCGGATCACACCGTCTTGACTCTTCATTACCCCTCCACGCTCTCTGGCTGTCTAATTCCAAAACTCGCCCTAATTAAGTAAAGTTTGTTTTTCTCCAAATTCCCCTTTTCATCACAAGGACATCTGATAAGACCTGGAGAAGGACGGCAGGGAGGCGACTCACAGCTCCGAGTCTGGTTGCACTCCTTTTTTCTCGCAGCATGCGGCGCGGAGATCAATACCGCGCGCTGCTCATGTTGTGCCCTGCAGTGCACGGAGCGGCTGTCGTCTTGACACCGCAGCAGCCCCAGCCGATGATTCAGAGGGCACAGACGGTGGTGAAATCCTCCCTGTGATCGAGGACTTAAAAGAGGCAGAGCTCTCCCAAAAGGCCTGAGTGGGCCCGTGTCGGAGCACTCTGATGCTGCTCTGCAGGCGCGGGGAGCCGGCGGGGATTTGGAGCCGCATGCATTTCGTTACAGAAAGAGAAACAGTGCAGAGGGAAGGAGTCCCTCTGCTGTTCTGGTGTATGGGTCTTATGTGTACCAGCATTGACTGTCCTTCTGTCATTTTACAAGACTTATTAAAGTGCTTTCTGGGGTTTATTTTACTCCTCAAATCTCAAATGACCTAAAATATATTCAACATTTTAATTTGGCCCAGCCACCTGCAAGGAGGGAGCAGGGTTTGAGGTTTATAGCCACCAGGGGGCGATCAAGGTGATTTAGCTTCACCTCTCTCATGTCGTCCATCTTTATAGTCAGTGTAGTTATAAGAAGCATTAATCACCAGTGGAGGTCGGGTGTAAACTCTGCAGTAAGATCCCAGGATTAGTCGAGAGTTTATTTCTGTTGGTGAACCAGATCCCTGTGTTCCCGACCAGAGGGGAGCTGTGACGGGCGTCACGTCAGAGTGCAGCACCAGCTGCTGCTCCACGATTCATTTCCATGAGCCGGCACAAGCTGCCATACGGGCCAATGTTGTGTTTATCGGATCTCATCAAACTCATTCATCTTTTATCGGCGGCGTCCGAACCTCCCACCGGGTCTGGTGACAGGAGAAAACAGCACTGTGGACGCTTGGGTTTGTCCGAACCCTGGAATTATCTTAATTTAATGACTGAGCGAGGAGAGGAGGCGCAGAGGCACCTGCCTCGTGTGCGGCGCTTTCATCCGGTTGATCTCCCCCTTTGTTCCGTTTGTTTCAAACCGCTCATTGTTCTCCTGAGAAGGTTCCCGCTGCTCCGAGCTGCGAAGACGCGCAGCTAAGACAAAGACGATCAAAGGGCTTTTCCAGAAATAAGCGGTGCGGCGGCGCCACACACGGGGAACTAATTAACCTTTTTATTCTTTTTTTTATTTTTATTTTTTTTATTGCGCTTCTTCTTCTTAAGCGACGGCTGCTCTCTGACCACCCAGGCTCTGTCCACACAATTTAATTACCTCTCCATTGGACACACAGAGGGCTTGTTTATTGAAGTTTTCCATTTCATGCGGCTCTGGTTCGGTTTCTTCCCTCTGTGCGACGTGCCAGTTGTGCCCCGCAGTCGCAGATACCTAATGAGGAGCTTTGTTTGTGCCTGCTGCTTTCCTCAAATCCCCGTCACCGCCGCACAGTCGCACTGGCTTCGTGTAACGCGTCCCTTCAGGGGACCCGAAAACCGTGCTCGGCAATCTGCGCCGAGGCCGCCCTCTCTGTCTGCGCCTCGCTCCGGCTGAGGCTGTAATTAACTTGCCCTGATTGAGCCATCAAGCCCACTCCACGTCTGCTCCCGCCTTTTCGAATCCCGCAGACGAATCAGCGTGAAGCTCAAAGCCTGCCGCTGTTTGGATGATGACACTTGTGTTGTGTTGTTTTCTTTCTCCTTTTGACTTGTGTGTGTCGCGTTTCTGTTTGGGGCCGCTTGAATTCCAACCAAGGTGAAGGAACGAGAGAGAGAGAGAGAGAGAGACGGCAGCTTAGCCTCACGATCACTTGCTCACAAACAATCTGTGGAGTAATCCAAGGAGCTTTATTACTAATAATTCTCAGTTATCTCTCTTAAGCCTCGCAGACTGGCGCTCGGCGTGGAGCGTGCCACTCTATTCACATGCACGTGTCCCCGCTGCGCTAAATTATTTGAGCTCAAAAAACATTCTTCAAAGGCCTCCGCGGCTTACACTCCTACGACCCTCGAGAGCTCATTTCCAGCCGTGGGGTTTGTCTGCGGTCAGAGGGGGATTGGACGACTCGTTTCTAGGCCAATTATGCACAGAAACGAGCTGCGGTTATGACTCAGCAGGGACGCCACGGCGGCAAATTGATCATCAGTTTGGTTTAAGTTTCCACTCAGAAGTTTCACAGCCTGTCAGTGTTTTTTATTACTTTGCAACAGGAGATTATCTGGCCTGTCTGGGACGTCAGCCATCACTGGGTTTCTAAATTCCCTTCGTAATTAATTCATACACCTAAAAGTCTGGTCGCTAACGTCTGCGGTGATGGTGGAAAACGGCCTCGCGCTCTCCTAAGGAAACAAACGAGCGGTAGTTTGTGCAGAAAGGTGAAATTCATGCGGCAAATCTTTGTTCTTGCCATTTCTCCTCTTTCTTCCTAACGTTTACATCTCATGCGGGACACGGTCAACAATTTCACACAAACTGGGTGTTGGAGCATTAGCAAGCTGTCGAAAAACGGAAATCTTTCGGGAATCGACAGCCCCACTTCGGCACCGTTGTTTCAACGCTGTTCAAAGAAAAGGGACAACAACGTTTTTGAGGAGAACGAGCGAGGCTGTGAGTTAGGAAAGTGACGACGCAGCACAAGTGCGGACAAGTCTCTGGCAACCTGAAGCCTCATTTGTCACGGAAGGGACAGCCCGTCCAAAGTAGGGTTGGTCCGGACGTTAGCATTGTTCTGTCCAGGTTGTCCAGGCAACACGTCTCTGTGCGTAACACATTACAGCGCTAACGACAGCTCAGAAACCCGGTGCAGTTAAATCCTCACCTCTGATCATCAAAGCTTCGTGAAGGAGGATTTATCTTCATTTTAAGTTTTACCACAACCAATTTTTACTCGCTGAGGAGCCAGTAAAGTATGCAATGTGATAACAATCTCAATTTTTTCACTCATCAGTCTGCAGGAGTTATTGAGCTGTGTTGGTTTTATATTAAAAGTGAGAGTAAATAGGAAACAGGAAAGGCAACAACACATTTTCTATTAAACTATTTGGTCATGTTTTTAATAAATATATTTTTGATATTTGATATTCGCAAACAGCCGGAAGCTAAAGCTCGGTTTATCCTCCACGTGACAGGGAGCCACATTTATCAAGGAAACGCACTCGTCACTCGGCAGCGTTGATAACGTGAAATTAATGAAAACCGCTCAGTGGTGGCTGCGGGTCTGACGGAGCATATATTAAAAAAGGGGGCAGATATTTTATCTCCTCCGCAAAGTCACCGCACGCGCCTCCGTGTCGTCGGCAGCAGACGTGCGAAGGGAAGCTTAAGATTCCAGTCATTGTTTGGGAAACAGCCTGAAAAGAAATTAGGACAGACAGCGGTGAAATGAATCCCGGTTGGTCTCCCGCTCCGGCTAATCAGATAACAACAAAATTCAACGGCGCATGGGGGAACGTGTCGGCGGGGCGTTAGGGTCTTGAAACAGAGAGCAGCAAAGAGATGGAGCGAGTACAAGCGGCGAGTGAATTCGACCGGGGATGAAAGAGCGGAAGAGTCTCCGCGGAGGACCGTGCATCCATTATCTTTCAAGTAAAGCAAACGCTCACTGTGGCGCGCGGCAAAATGCCACGGGCATGAATTATTCAAGAGGAGTCTTCATCAAAGGTGAACAGGAAAAAGTCCCACGTTAGGGCGACACCTTTCATACTGAGGCATCGTCTTTTTGTTGATGAGGCTCATATTTCAATGTTGATCACCAGTAGTTTGTTAAGAATCTTTTTTTCCCAGAGAACGTCTCATGGATGTTGAAGACATAAATCTGGCATGTGGTTTCATGGCAGGACTGCGTGGCCTTGGCAATAGTCACTTGTCACACTGGGCAGGAAGAGGTCAGAGGTTAAAGGTTAAAGGTGAGCTCCACTTTTCTGACAACTGGATTCTATGAAATGAGTGAATTCTCTCAGGAATAAGCCAGACACGATGTATTTAGTGTAACAGCGCCTGTCTTTCTTAAAGAGCGTGAACCAAAACAATCCAACGCCGAATTTGCTCGACTCGAGTATTTAAACTTCTGTGTCAGTTCCCGCTGCTGCGCACTGAGGAGCGCAGCAACACAAGCGAACACCTGAGGCTCCTCCCTGTCATCCCTGCTGTGGAGCCTCGTGGCCTCATTCACCATAGCTGCTGCTGTGGACGCAGGACGTGGTCATTACACTTTGTCTGTCATATAGATCTGGACGGATTGGCAGCCGTCTCCCTCGCGGTGTCAGTCCCATTTGCGCCGCGGGCCGTCTGTCTCCTGTCAGCCATGTCCCTCGTTCTCTCGCTGTCAGTCCCGTTGTGCGCGCCGCCTTTTTATTTCATTCAAGGTCCTCTCCTTCTGAACGCGTCAACCCTTTTACTTCTGTACCTCTGCAGATGAAAGAGGGGAGGGTTTTTTTTTTGAGAAATTATTTTTTGCAAGTGTGCCATAAACCCTGAATCCACCGGAGTGCGGCTTTTGTTTCGGTTTTCACATTTGCTTCGACCTGTTGCCCAAATCTTTCCCGTCTTCCTCTCTTCCCTCCCTCCCTCTGTAATATCTGGTGTTCTTCACGGTCGGCAGATTGCAAAAAGGTTTTCAAATCATTGTCAGTCGTGACCTTTTCACTGAAAATTGGCCCACATGCGCAGGGCGCTTCGCAGGGAGTGTGTGGGCGTGCGTGCGTCTCCGCGCATATTTATGTGCGCGCACGCTGCGCCCGAGCTTTCCCCATCGTCTCAAATAAAAAAAACATCGTAATCAGAATGCCATGGTCATTACCGCTCACAAAAAAAAGGAGCAAGTTTACAAAAATCTATTAGCGAAAGGTCACAGCCAAACAGTCCGACACTTTGCTGTTTCACTTCGCGCCCGCCTCCTCCTCGCCCGCCTCCCCTTCCTTTTCTCCTCTGCTATCTCTACACGCCTTCCGTCTTCCTCTGGAGCGCTTCTCATCAGGCAGACAGAGCCGCGTCTTGTTTCCGAGGCAGCCCCAGCCAGCAGCTATCAGCCTGTCACATCTTATCTGAGTTCGCACCCTCTTTACAGGGAGAGGAGGCCGAGCTTGTGACGCCACACATTGTCATCCATTAAATAATCATGTAAAAGAGGGAGCACAGTGTTCCCGCTGATCTGTTCCACTATTTCGGGAGTAAATCTGTTCTCGGGGTCATTTACGGACGGAACGATCGATTTCCCTGTTAACATAAACATAACATCAATTTCAGCCGGTTCTTAATCAAGAGCCAGTTGTATTGGTTGAACCGAAGAGCGGCTGATGGATGACACTTCAAGATCACGGCAAATCGCCCTGGATTCACTTTTACACGTTGGCTGTTTTGCTGGAGGCGATGTTCAGCGCCGTGATTAACTCGGACTGAGCGTTTACAGAGATGGGTTGTGTTGGCCCGATGGCCTCCTCCATGTGAGTGGATGAGACCTGGATCAGGTAGATGTTTCTTTTCATCTAATGCTGAAAAGAAGAGAAACAAACAATGTCTGGTTTTATGACTAATGTCATTTACCTTTGATCCAGTGGATGTTTCAAACATTTATAAAATCTCAAGTCTGAGGATGAATTCCACGAAACGTCTGTGACGGTTGATTCCTCATGTTTCTGATGATTCCTCTTCACGCCTCCTGCCTTGGTCGCTTTCCACATTGTGCGGTGATTGAACACATTCAGGTTTGAAGGCAGCGCGAGCTGTGACAGATTTTATTTCAAAAGTGCTACAAAAGCGTCGCTGACCTTCAGAAATGTTCGCTGACTCCTTGTGCTGCTAAGATTTGATCGAGCAGATAAGAGCAGAGCATTTCATGTTCGTGAGACTGGGAGAGTTCATATAAAAGAAGTCAAAAGAAAACCTTTCGCCCTTAGCAAACAGCCACTGTTTGTTTTCTTATGAAACTTCTGAGAAGTTCGAGAACAGACTAACCTTAAAATGCTCTGGTGACCTCATCTTTCAGCATCTGAGCAAGGTCGCTACAACGCCACAGAGGAAATGTACAACTATCCCTTTGTCATCCATTAAATGGCTTTTTTATAATGAATCAAAAATATTCTGAGATATATCCATTGGTGCACACAGAACCAGAAAACTTTGACAGTGAAGGGGAAACTAAAATATTATAATACTTCCAAGAGATGATTGGAAAAAAGTTGCCCTTTGCTTTATCCAGAAGGTTAATGGAATGAGGCGTTATTTAGAGTCGTCCAATCAGAAGTTCTGCGAGGACAAATGGAGACAGATCCGGTAAATCTTTGATATTTGTGAGTCATGTATTTAGAATCTCTTTCCCTCTAAATTAGATGATTAAAAGAGGACAAAAAACTTACAGGATTTCCGTAGAAATTTGATTGTTGGTCTCTTTTTTTTTTTTCACCCTCCCCTTGGTTGCTCATCCAGATCTTTTAATATTTCATATTTCAGCAGACGTGTTTTCCTTTCATCCAATGCTTTTACTTGAATGGCCACTTTAACTTTCAGCGGCAAACGCACCTCAGTTCATTTCCATATCTGTAGAGACCCGACGGGCTGTAGGAGGAGAAAAAGAAAAGTGCAGTGGAGTTTTTTCTTATTATTTTAACACAAAATATACAGTCCTGTTTAATAATGTCCCCACATCAGAGGGATCCCTCTTGATTTTAAAAAGTTTCTTTATCCGCTCTCTCAGATTTTTACATCAGACGCACGAAAACAAAACCCAAAGAATCTTGAGACTGGGCCGAGCCGAAGCCGCGGGTCATGGACGTGTCTCTCTTCTCTTCAAAGTCCCACCGACGTCTTTGCCAATGTGAGTCTCTTCTCAACAATTTAGTCAACGCTTTAGAAAAGGGAAGAGTGTGGGTGAGGGTGGAAGAGATAACTGACGAGGAGAAAGAAGAAAGGATGCAGCACATTCGTATTGGTGAAGACATAGATGCAGATCTTGTGTTTATTCTTCATTGGTGGGCGTTCCCTCCTCCTGTTTTACACCATGAGCCTCCTTTTGTTTTGGCTTCTATAAAACACCAGATTACATCTTGAACCCTTGTTTTAATTGATGTTCAAACGTCTCACTCCGTCTCTCCAGCTCTTATCAGCCTCTCTCCTAATCCCATTTAAACAGAGAGGCCATTGTCAGCGGAGGAGAAATGGATCATTCTCATTTAACCAGCGTCTCTCAGCAGCCACACGGAACCTTTTGTTCGCCTCTGAATCTTTAGTTTAATTTCATTTCAACGTTGACTGATTTTGAAGGTTGGTGCTTGTGCCTCAAGTCCCCCATGCTGTCAGAATGGGTAAGCAGCTTTCTAAAAGTGCGATAAACCCACGGGACTACAGCCACAAACTAAATGTCACTACCACGCAGAATAATCCCAGTGCAGGACGGCTTAGTGAGCGTGGTTTAATTGAGGATAGGTTGCTCTGCAACCACGCTGCTTTCCTTCTGCACGACAAAGAACCCAAGTGTGGACTCGCACGCGTGGTGAAGGAAAAGCCGCCGTCTGGCCGCTGTGTGTGTCGGGATCTAAAAACCTGCTGGATTTAAAGCTGCGTCACAGACTGGCCGCGGTCAGCAGGCAAACACTGTGGGGGAAAAAGGTCTGTGCGGCAGACGGCAACTTCAGAGATTTACATTTGGTTTTAGTCACAGTGGTAAACCCAGCTTGGAGCTGTGAAATGAAAATACAAGCCAGTGTCACGGTCCGTTTATTTCCCTCTGTTGTTTTGATTGTCAGTCTTTTTTGAACAAAGATTTAAAAGGTTTAAATAAAAAAGGTCCGTGTAGAGACGGCAGGGTGGATGTGGTTCATCATCTTCTTTGATTTATTTGCGTGATATTTTATCTTGGCTGGAAGTTGTCGACACCACATCCTTTGGACAACAAAACCACTGGGCTATGAAAAGATGGATGGAAGTGGAGGTTCTTCTTGTACTAAACATTTTTTTTTGTTTGTTTGTTTTTTGTTTTTTTTTTTAACTTGTTCTGTTTATCAAAAATCAACAAAAACATATAAAAGTCAGGCCTGCTGAGTCAAAGTGTGTCTGTGTTGTGGAAAGCTCCCGCTGACCGAAGAGAAATTCAAAATGTTTTTCTCGACCTCATCAAAACTTGTTCAAATATTCATCATTTTTCAAAGACAGACAGTGAGGTCTGTAAATGACTTTGCCCCGACTCAGCTTAATGTAAACGTTCGGCCCGACTGCACATTCATCACTGATTATCAGAGCTGAGCCACTATCCACAGACTTTGCTGTGAGGGTTTCCATGCCGACCGTGTCACTTCTGCCCGGCCATCGGTGAGTGATGTGGATCTGCAGCAGCCACCTTGGAGAGCTGAGACCTGATGATACAGGCTGGAGTTTACTGCAGGCCCCATGCATCACCGGGCCTGACAGCCATTATCCATCATTCTTCCCAGGGAAGCCGGCATATTGGACATTTCATACATAGATAAAAAATACAAAATGCATTATATTATAGAGGACAGAATAAGCGGTATATAATGCATTTCCTCTGGGCTTCACTGAGAATGTATAATAATGAGACCCTGTAATCCCCCGCTGGTGGGATTCTCATTGTACTGGGAATGGACAAACTTAACTTGTAGCACATGTAGTTTCACATGTGAGGGATCTGACATCAATGTGAAAACATTCATTTTCAGAAGCTGCTTTCAGACTCAAACTGTCCAGAGCTGGACTAGAATTTAAATTGTGAATAAGTGAGAGGCTCCAAACTTTCCCAGACGCCCTCCAGGTAAAAACTAAATCCAAAACGAGAATCTCAGGTGCCGCACACGATGAAGAAATCAACAAAGAAATGGCAAAGATGTTTTGGGGTTTGTCCTGGTTGATCAGGAGGTGGATGTGGCGCCACCCTCATCCTGTGGCCTTTCCTTCAAAATAGTCATCAATGAATAATCCTAAAGTTTACAGTGACTTCAGGCCTGCTTCTCCTCACCTGTCCACCAGTCGGCGCTGGCGAGCCATCCACGTCCTCACCTTGGCTGCGTGTGAGCCTCTCACCTGTGCTTCCCTTCCTGGTCAATCGAAAACAAAGCCATGATGCAGTCTTGTGATAGAATGGCCCTGTGAGCGGCCATCACCGTCTCCATACAAAGCCGTACCCGCTGTGACGAGCGGTCGGCTCATTGTTTGGGTTTGACAGCATGGTGACATGGGAACTAAACTGGTGTGTCTGCACACTGCCTCACAGACCAGTTGAGCAACATTTTTCATTAGTGATATAAAGCCACTGACAACAATGGAGGTGCTCCCGATGTACTAATTAATAAATGGTGAGGTGATCCGTCTGTCCGTCGGTCACACAGATGGAATCTTAGTCATGTACCCAGATCAGGTTTTATTGCATTGGCTGGTGTGTTTGATGGGAAGTAATTGAACTGTTTTCTGTGTTTTCTTTCACAAAGGGTCAGAGGTGAAATCTGCCCCTAAAAAAATTCATGTTCATCTCATTTTTGTTTTTACTTCCTCTTGAGCTTATCTTTTCATCATGGGTTTGTTTGTTTAAAGCAGAAATACGCAAGAACCGCTGGACAGATGATCACGAAACATAAGACAGTGAAGAACTTGTTTTATTTTGTTGTCTCAGGTGGGAAGTGGAAGGACATTGGTTCAGATCCAAATCAAAATTGGTTTCCAGAGAACTCCAGTGTGGTTTCAGGAGGGGGCCTCTGGCAGATGTATGTGTTTACTGACCTCTTGTCTGGTCGAATACTGAAGTGAAACAAGGAAGAACAAATCATTGATTTGTTTAAAGCAGACACGGGAAACATTTCACGCTGGACAAATATCCTCATGATGGGTTAACGCTTTAATCGGTGCGTAGAAGAAGAAAGCACCAGTAACAGCAGAAACGCCCAGTGAACATTTCAGTGACGCATTCCTTCATCATCGTTAATCCTGAGTCGTTTCTCAGGTTCTCAGGTTTAGGCTCGCTGTTGTTTGTGGATGGGCCTGGCTAACATCGTGGCAGAAGGTCAGACGTGCCCAACACAGATCACATTACTGATCGAACCAAGTGCATCAGCCCCAAGAGCTGGGGGCGGGATTTACATGAAAAAATAATTCTTCATGAAGACCCTGTTCAGTTACATACATTCTTTATGATCAACCCTGTTGAGTCTGAAGCTATTCCGTGTGGTTGGAGATAGGTTGCTCTGTGTTTTAATCAGACTGTCGACACCCATGTTGTCAGTGATCATCAGTGCGATTTAAATCCTCTGGCTCGTCTTTAAGGAAGTCTGCGGTTGACTCGTCTGTGTCGAGCAGCCCGTCTGTTTTCTGCTTATCTAAATCAAAGCAGACTTTTTTTTTTTTTTTATCCTGTTCTCACTCTGCCTGTTGGTGCAGGGAGCAGCTCCACGGTTCTGTCTGTAAGCCAGCAGTCCGTCAGTGTCAGCGTCCATCAGACTCCCGGCTGTGGAGGACGCTTCTCACTCAGGTTTTTAATCAACTTTGTTTTCATGGACTTGTTAATACAAAGGATCTGTTTATATTTTGCAGATAAAGTCAATCGCCAAATCTCTCGGAGAAATCTCGCAGACAAAACATCTGGATCCACCAGATGATCCAGATCTGCTCTGGAGTTGAATGAGTCTATTGTGTTTTCCAGCAGTGTCAGTAAGTGCCAGTGTACGGTGTTTTATTGTGGAGACACAAGTCTCTTAAACACAGATCAATCATTCAGATGTTTCACTAACGAACCCACACCCTCTGGTGTTTGGTTCCTCAGCGTGCTGCTTTTCTGTGTCGCGCACAAAATGAACATTGATTCATCACAATGAACCGATATGTTGTGTTTAGGATGGCTGACATTTCAAGACATCATTTGGGATCAGGTGGCATTTTCACAGATGTATGACGTCAGTGTAACAAATCAAATAATAATCGACGCAATAATCAGCAGATCATTAGATAATGGACATTGTGTTAATCCTTAAAACGTTTTTCTAACTGGATGTAAATGGTCTTGAAGGTATTGACTTTTCAATTGACACATGATAGATTCGCGCTTCTATTATTATTCGCTGCATCGTCATTTTTTACTCTTTTCCTCTTCCAATAAAAATCTAATTTTCTTTGGATATTGCTGTGTTGAGTCGAGAGCACAAGAAAGGCAAATGTGCGATACAGACATTCAACCTGCTTCAAAAGGAAATGAGAATACGACGGTTCTCAGGGCTCCTGTAAAATGTTTCTGCTTGACTACGTTTCAAATAGAAATTGATTACACGGCGTTTCCTCACAAACCGAGAGCCTGATCCAGAGCCAGAATCTGCCCGGTTCCACCTTTTGTTTACCGAAGTAGATCAAAGCTCCGGCTCAGTCGCTGCGACTCAAACCAGCTGGCAGGGCCAGAGATGCTAGATGCGTCTGATTTGCGGTGACAGCACAAAAGGATGATTCACTGATGAACTTCTTGAAGTGCAAGAGCCTGGAGAAGTGCGTCACGTGTCCTTAGTTTGTGTCCAAAGACATCAAAACCCGCCCCCCTCCTCTCGGGGAGGACGTGAAAACACGGCGTCGTACTGAGCAGCCAAGCAAAAACCTCTGTGGTAGGAAGTGCAGCTTTGCATTTCCTCCTCAGAGGTAAGGGGAGGGGCGAGTGAACCATTAAGAGCACCTGAGAGCTGGGGGGAGGGTGATTATCATCCAGACAAAGACAGCATGGAGGAGATGTGACTGAACCAGAGAAACCGAACAGTCTGCAAACCGTGGAGGAGGGATACCAGCCAAAGCGCACCAAGAGCAACCCTGGAGCGTGTGCGAACTCGGGCAGCTGGTCTGGGGCTGACAAACCTCCAGATAAGTGGTTTTCGGCCTGTCACTGTCCAGGCTTCTTCTCCCCTCCCAGCCACTGTCTCCATCTGCCCCATCTACTCATTTTCCCCCTTTACACAAGCATAGATGTGCTTCCAAACAGAACTAAATGAAACATTTGAACAATAACTCAACTCAACATTCCATATCCCCTCTCTTTACACACACACACACACACACACACACACACACACAGAATGAACAGAACTTAATTGAACATGGGACTGAAACCCTTCACCTGTCATTTGTTTTATGATGAAGGCGATTTTTGTTTCTTTTGTTATAAGGACTATGAGTTTGATATTTAGATTTGATTTGTTATTGTTGTCTGAAGCTGTGATTTCCTGCTTGAACCTTATCTGTTTTGATTGTTGTTTTCCCTCTGAAATTATAGATATACAGATATTTTGTGTGCCCACTGGGTTATTTGTGATATTTCATCTTGTGAAGCTGGGGGCCAGAGGCTAGCTAGACTTTGAATTTTCTTATTTCAGATACTTTAAAAATGTTCTGAATTTCTCTGAATTAAAGAAAAGTACGACAGGTTGCTTTATACTCCTTACTGGCGCCCAACTTTTAGTTATCTAAGTATCTGTTTTCACCCCCTACGTTACACC
Organism: Pseudorhombus dupliciocellatus; assembly: GCA_016785235.1. Taxonomy (NCBI): domain Eukaryota; kingdom Metazoa; phylum Chordata; class Actinopteri; order Pleuronectiformes; family Paralichthyidae; genus Pseudorhombus; species Pseudorhombus dupliciocellatus. The sequence goes on from JAFBJW010000280.1 coordinate 3,890,622, forward strand.
TCATTGATTTTTGTGTGTTTGCTTGAAAGTGGGGAGTTGTGGTGTGAGATTTTCTTTTTATAATTGTATGAATATTTCTTAGAAATCAGCATCATGTGGTGCTGCTCTGTTTTCAAACTAATATCGCTGACTCAACTTGGTCCTAAAGAACTTGGCATTGCTTGGAGTCATTTAAGTTTTTCCTCTGCTGGTTTGTAAGTGGGCGCCTGATGTCATTTTAGTTTTATCAAGGCTGACGGTGCTCAAAAATGGGGTCACCATTATCCCACGATTGAATCTGATATTTGAAAAAACAGAAATTTTGTGCTAGAAAGTGATGCGTCATCTCATCTCTGTTTAGCCTCTTGATGAGCCGGCGCATCACAGTTTAAATCTGATGTGGATCCGGGATCTGCAAGGTTTCTAATCAGAGGCAGAGCTTTTTCTGATGATGCACATGATGTGGCACTTTGTAATGACACCGGTAACGGTAGAGTAGTCAAACAAGCACCTCATTAAAATAAATCATCGAAGCAATTCACTACCAGGATGGTTTTTTTATATATATATAATAAAGTGTCCCTGGCGATAACATGCAAACAACAGACAGCGCCTGCTGATCGCCAGATTGCGTACACAACAATCAGAACATGCAATATTAGGAAAATACACAAAGTCAATGCGCCTTTAAATGAGATTACTCAGTTGTTTGCTTTGGTAGGAGAACAGAAATCAATCTGTTTGATAAATTAAGCCTCTTGGAGCAGAAAGCTGGTGAAAAGGACGACAACAGTTAATAATAGAAAGACCTTTACACTGACGTTAGAGTAGAAATACTCATGACCTTATCATTTAATTTACTGCTTATACGTTCACCTGAAGAGATGACAGTCTCATCTTAACTGCGGTGATAACCTTTCATAACATTTGTTATATAATGTACTTCAGTGGAAGTACTCAGGCTAAGTACAAGTACATCAAAATGTATTATAAGCACAGAACTAAATGTATTCAGTTATTTTCCACCACTCTGAGGTAACAGTATGAATATCAAAACAAAGTTCTGGGAAAAGGCAAACGAAACGTTCAAGGCGACCTCAGAACAGAAAATTGTTTTATTCTTCTCACAGTGAAAAAACCTGCTGGTGTTCGACGTGTATCAAGGACAGATTTTTGCCAGAGGAAAAACAAATGCAGTGGATTTTTTTTTTTTTTTTTTTTCACTGTCTCTCCTCTCTGAGGGAAATTAAAAGTGCAGCGAGAGGAAGAATAAAAGCAAACAATCAAATTTGCGTCTCCCAAGTTTGGATTTAACAAATCAACTGACTGAGAGTTTGCATAATTTACGAGCAAACCGCTACCCCGGCTTAGCCTCCTCCAGTAAATATAATTTATCTCACTGAATTAAGGACTGCTGCAGGCTGAGCAAATCTAATAAACTATTGCCTTAACAACAAAATAAAAAAAAACTCATCTATGTGGAGAACAGTGTATTTAACCCTGATGATGATTTCAAATTCCCAGAGATCAGACTCCTGCCACTTTCTAAATAAGAGTTTTGCTCTTTAGCAGAGTCACGATCGACTGAACGAAACCAATTAATACACTCAACGATATTCATCTTCCCTGACTCATCCAGGAACCACATTAGGGAACAGGTGACCGGGAAGGTGTGTGTCGTAATTTAAGGCCACTCCACTGCCAAAACACGCTGAGTATTTTGACCGACGGCCAAACAAGAATGGGCTTACTTGAGTGTGGAAATATCCACCGAGGTTGCAGTTCATTAAGTCCAGTCATAATCCTGGTGTGAAGCTGTTACGAATTCTGTAAGTAATTTCTTCTGTTTCAGATCTGCTGCTTTATTTTGCTGTACGACGAGCGGCTTGTGGTAAATAATTGTTTGTTGGGTGAATCGAGAACTAATTTGTCACATTTCTGATTCTAAAAAGCACCCAAAGCAGATTTCAGGCCAGTTGTGGCTCGTGATGGTCTGTCGTTGAATGAGAAAGTTAACTCATACTTTGTTGGTTTCTACATGTTGCACAAGCTCTGAAATGTCTGCTTCGACACTGATTAATTCAAAAGAATAATCCACTTCATTCCATTTGTTTGTTTACAAACGTCTGTTGTTTCAGCCTGTGCTGTGCTAAACCATTTGTGCACCAGACAGGTGCACACGTGAACACACCTGTGCTTTCACTTTCTCTCTCCTCTCCGTGAGTCTTGATGGTTTCCAGTAAATGACGGGACCAGCACTAACCTGAAAGACCGGCCAAGAGGGAGACGCAGAGAGGAGGGAGGAGGGAGGAGGGAAAGGGAAGTGGAGCCTGGACAAAGAATGCCTAGTGGGCGGAACATCGAGCAGCAGAAAAACAGGAACAATGTGATAGCACGAGCCAAAGTACACCTGCACACCTGTGAGAAGCCACTCCTTCCTCAGGAGGAGTGGAGTCGCAACCCCGAACCCATGTAATATTTTAAACTGGCTTTTGACATCCACTCTGCTGTAGTTTGACCAGGATTTTATCGTTTCTCTGGGTGAGTTTATTCAACCCAACACAGGCCGGCAGACCTGATGAAGATGTGGTCTGTGGACGTCCTCATCCTCCTGCTGTTCTGCTACGGTGAGTCGACAGGGAGTAATATGGATATTTGATTTGCACTTGATTACCAGCAGTCAAACTAAATGGGAGAAATAAATAATAACACTGAGGCGATAAAGCAGAGTGATTTGTTTGACAAAGCGTCTCGTTTGAACTGAAGGAGGCACGATGAGAACCTCGCTTATAAATGACAGTGATCAATGGAAAATGCAATTTCATTTTAGAGCCCGGCTGATGTGATATTGATTATGTCATTGTGCTGCTTATAATGCAAATTTGGTATGGACACTTCACTGCGTAATATTGTGGCCTTCACTTTTCCAATAACTTAAATAGGCTATAACATTAAATGAATAGACTCTACATAAGTAAACCACGAGCTGTGAGGATCTGGCTTTGCGTCCTGCCAGTGTTTAATGTATGAATCTTTATCAATTCACCTTCTCACGCGAAGGAATTGTCATCCATACGCCGCCTCATACCGAAGATATGACTGATAAGGTGCGATTGCAGAGACAAAGTCCATCTTGCATAATGACTGTGGCTTTCAGTGTGAAAATGAAAAGTGTGCCGCTCCCATGACTGGAGACACGGGGAGACGGGATGAGAGCGGATGACAGGTCTTCAACAGTTTCACAGTGTGTGCTGTGATACAAGTCTGGGCAGCCTTATAGATAACAGCCAGATCCATGTTCTGAAGTCATGCACAGAGTATGGGCTTGAAAACACAAAGACTATATCAACGAGTATTTTGTGGTTTATTTTTTTTCTCATTTTAACTTTTTTTTTTCCCCAGCTTGTCTTTCAACTGGAAATGGAAAAGTGTATTTTGTCTCAAAGAACTTTCACAATGTTCTCCACTGGGACCCGGTGGAGCCGACCTCGGCAGGGGAAAAGGTTCTCTACAGCGTCCAGTACCAAAGGTGAGATCCAAGATGACCAGTGACTGACTATGATTTCCATATCTATGTTTCATCTGTAACTCAGGCTGCTAATACTAATACTGCTAATACAAGCAGTGTTTTGAGAAAGGTTATATATTAGTATTGTTAACAAATAAACAGTCTAATTAACAAATGCACATCTGGGTCCAATGCACCTGTCTCCCTCCACTCGTTACAGTTATGCTGAGAACCAGTTCCAGATAAAACCAGAGTGTCAGAACATTAGCGCTCGGACCTGTGACCTGACCGCAGAAACCCCATCCCTGCCTGACGTTCATTACCGCGCCAAGGTGCTCGCCAACGGGCGAGCGCTAGGCCTCACCAGCGCCAGGTTCAAGCCCATAGCGGAGAGTAAGACACCGTCACTTCCGCTCGAGCGTTTCCCTCGCGTGTCCTGTCGTGATTTGAACTCATCCATCGTTCTCTCGGCAGCCACGCTCGGAGCGGCCAACCTCTCCACGTACGCGACCGTGTCCTCCCTGTTCGTTAACGTCACTCTGCCCTTGGGGCCCAATGGCGTGTCCGTGGCGGACATCATCAGCAGGAGCAGGAACGGGCCGTCCAGAACTGGGATTGAATATACCTTGCATATCACGGAGCCAGCGTGGGCGGCGCTGGTGAGTGAAACATTCAACAACATCAATGATCATTTAGTTGACAGTAAGTCTGAGGCTCCCTGGAAAATCCACTGTGTCTCCAGGTCAATGAAAGCACCACAGGCCGGTTCGTCATCAACTTGAAGAACAACCGCACAAAATACTGCGGCCACGTTGTGTACAGGCCCTCTTCTGATTACGGCCGCGCCACGAGCGAGAAAACCTCGTTCTGTGCCACGCTGCCAGGTGAGAGGAAGTACACGATGTACCGATGGGCTCCATAATACTTCAAGAGCAGAGGAGTTTCACAATGTTTTAGTCCCAAAAAGTGAGATTGACATTTCTGAATGATCAAAGTTAAAAACGCCACGACAAATCAAGCCGATGACACTTTCTAGCATTCAACAAAAACTTTCAAAACCATTTCATTTGTTTGTATGTGACTGAAATGAGGAGCTTTTAAGCTCCCACCTGCTGCGCAGAAAATGTCAGTAAAACTCGTTCACAACTCATTTTACTTGGAAGTACTTTACGCTTCATGGAAACAGGTTTGTTACACAATCCCATTTCTGATGTACTGTCACAGCACATCAAGACCACTGGCGAAAACTACAAAGAGGAAAAATACTGGTACTGACAATTACCGTATTTCTACTTATAATTCAGCTCCAACTTTCTAAAATCACTCGATCGACCCCTGAGTGATCGAGTGACTTCAGATTTCCAAAATGCCTTCACAGTGACAGCAGTCTCATTCCTGAAGGTGCGATTTCTCTTTGAGTTGCCCGTGTCTGTCTTTGTTGTTAATACTTCCCGATAACCAGTATGTAATTACTTCCTTGTAGTAGCACCATCTGGTACATCCAGTAACACAGCATGTTACAGTCACTCTCTCTGAGAACACGCCTGGACTCGTCACAAAGGGGACTTTTTGGAACCCGCTATTTTTCACCGTGTTTGGTTTATCTGATTTCACACTCGAACTTTTCCCCGGCTACCTGACACTGACGCTCTCCCCCCCCCCAGATAACCCGCACATGTTTTTACCCTGGCTTTACGCGATCGCCGCTCTCCTGCTGGCCGCCGTGGCGATGTTGGTGGCGTGGACGTGCAAATATGCAAAGGGTGGAAAGAAAACCAACATGCCACAGTCACTGGTAGGACTGATGACCCTTCAGCTCTCCTTGAGTGTTTCAGTGTTAGCGTGTTCAGAGGTGGATGTTGTTCAAGGGACTGACTCATGCCGGTTTAATTGATGAGAAGTACAGTGCATACACTGCGGTTCAAGCCGGTTTCAGCAGTTTCAGTCAGCTGAGGCAATGGTTCAGTTTTTGTCACACAATATAAATAGCTTTCTGTCTTTTTTTTAAAAAAAAAAAGGCAACCACTTCTGGCACCTTCGGTCATCAAGTGCTGCAACCTCCTGACGGCCGCATCGTCATCTCTACCCCGGTGGTCGGCAGTCTGAGCGACCTCCTGGTTTACCCCTCAGTCCAGGTGAAGCCACGGGTGTCTGCAGACAGGTTGGGCGGTTACTCGCCTCAGGACATGCCCTTCCAGCCCTGGCGAGGCAGCACCGGCTCCTCTGAGGAGAGTGTGGTGCGCGGTCCGAGCACAGATTCCCTGGAGGTGAGCGGCCAGTCCTCGGAGATCTACAGTTCGGTGGCTGTTCACGTACCTGCGGAGGAGACTCGAGATGTACAGCAGGCCGCCACTGATGAGACGGAGGCGTGTAACCCAGCACTGCCTTTGCTCTGCGGTCCAGGTGGCCTAGAGTTAATACCACGTGGAGTACAAGCTTTGCCCAATCTGGACGCCTGCGAGAGCGGCGCCTCCACACCTCTGCGGTTGCACACGGAGCGCGACCCCAACGGACAACTGGTGCTGCCTTCTCTCACCTCTCAGTTCCTGAACTGCACAGGCGACGCAGTGAGGACACCTTTGCTGTCAGCCATCATCATTGACTCTGACAAGGAGGGGCCGTCGTTAGCGCCGCTGCAGCGCTTGGACAGCGCGGAGTGGTCGGACTCCGGGTGCGATGACAGCACCGTGACCACACCCACCCAGGCCTACGCCAACAGCCATTATATTGCGTCCCGGACCACTGGTGCACATTTGAACGCACCATCTTGCGATGAGACGTTCGGATCAGGTTACAAACAGAACTGGATGCCTGCCATCCTCCAGGACGCGGCGTCCAAAGACGTCAGCAAAAACAGAGAGGCAGACTGTGATTGGAACTGGACTCCCAGCAAAGAGGAGGAGGAAGGTGAAGGAGGAGATGGTGGAGACGAGGAGGGTTTGAGGCAAATTGTTCTGGGGAATTGGGTGGTAAAAATCCAAGAATAGTTCTGTGCTTTATAAGCTTTTTTTTTTTTAATTGGGTCAAAAATGTGGAGATGTTTTCGTTGCAGTAGCCTTAACAACAAAAGGGGGAGGAGACAGTCGATGGGATGGGCCCATTAGATGAAGACCTTTTATTGTGAGAGCGTGGTCGACCTTTGACCATTGGATATGAAATGCATTGTCTTTATTTTAACCATGATTTTATCCATCTCTCTCATATATTCATTATTGAGTTGTGTAAAAACACCTTTAAGCACCAGAATGTTCCTCAGTTTCAGTGTCTGTGACATTAAAGGCATTAAAGTGGTTCAAACCAACCATAACCCAAACATCACAATGACATCACTACAGAAACTTCTGACCCTCCCTTCATACACAAACCCAGTCAGGTCACTTTATAATGACAGTGTGAGTAATCAGAGTCTGATTGCTGCGTCTGCTGAGCCGTTCCAAAGGGAAATATAATGACTGAATATATTCTAGAACTGAAACTCTGAAACTCATTTTTACACCCACCAACACATCAGTATTATAACTAATGTATGAAATGCAAAAAAAAACTATTGAATCTGTCCAGTTGTACTTAAGCATTGCAACATGATAACGTGAACTCACATGTTGTTTTCTGCTCTCTCTTTGTGACAGAATATGTATGTAAGCTTTATAATGAGGCGGGGTCATGGTACAGCCGTCGCCATGGTGACAAGAGGTCGTTTTCAATGGCCTCAACCTAATCACTTCCACACAACTGTAAAGCAATAATGTCAGGTGTGTTCAAACAGTGAGTCACTGTGTTGAGAACACAAGAGAAGTACAGACTCAGTGCCATGTGTCCGTGCCTTTATGCTGTGAAGCCTCTGCTGAATGTAAATGACTGAGAGCAATTTCTTTTATTCTGTATTTGTAGGTTTGACTTTCTACTGTGCTTCATGTTTATTTTGGAAGGGTTGCCTTGTATTCTGAATATATTTACAACAAAAACAATAATTAAATTATGTAAACATGGAAGAAAAAAATATATGGTGGTTATATTTGTACTACAAAGTATCCAAAGTACATTTCAGCTCGTTGCCATAGTGTTGTAAGGGACTGACAGCCATAAAAGCTTTGTGTGAATTTTACATTTTAAATGTTTAAAGCACAATACCAGACCGGAGCATCAGTTTCGCAGTCCTATTAATTAGAAAGGTCACTTGGATGGACGGCAGCTTTAGACCTTGTTTGGCAGTGTACGTCATCACAGGGGGAAAATATCTACTTTTGAATCCCCAAACCTACAGCAGCGTGTGTATCCAGGCAGGAGGAGGCTGCTCTTTATCATAAAACTCAGGCTCCTTTTTTTCCTTCTGCATCTTTTCCAGCAGCCAAACAAGGAAGTGACTTTCTCGTTCCACATGCAGCAGCTATTTGCAGCGATATGTGGTTTTACGAGGAGTGGCAGTCCGCTGTGGATCTACTGCTCAGTGCCTTTTGTGTGCGCTACATTCTGCTGCCACATCCCCCAGAGGAATATTTTACTCTAGTTTCAACTTAAATTTGACACAGAAAAAGTTTTAAATTGGTCTTAAATAAGTAACTAATCATAATTACGTTTTGATGTTTTTTTTTTCCTTGCTTCTTTGAAACATTGTGAGATATGGCTTCGCTAGGCTCTTTCTTTGATTTCTCTAAATAATTCATGTATCCCGATTAAAAAACACGGGCAAATTTAGTGGACTGATATTTGCAAGTGTCCAATTTTGCTGCGAAATCTGGATCGAGTCCATTTAAATGGGGTTGTTGAGGCTCTGCGGTGGCTGCGGCTGTGAGTGTGATTTCAGCTAAATATTCATGTGGTTTGTGGTTGAGAAAAAAATCCAATTTTTAAGTTTCAGATACATCAGTCACAGAAGCAGAAAGAATAACTCAGAATTACTAAAGTAGCAGCGCCATAAATCATGACAGGACGTGTTTGCAGTATCGTCGCTAAATGCTGCTGCACAACATGAAAAACGACGGCGCAGCGCAATCAATGCATCCTATGACACAATATCGACAAGGAACTTCACGGGAACACGTCAGAGCCCAGATTTATGACCAGCGGGGCCCATAGAAATTGCATTTTTCCAGTTCCATGGCTTGTGCATCAAACACAAGCACAAAACCTGCTGTAATCAAGCGAAGAGTTTAATAAAGGTCCAACTTTCACAGGTAAATATGGAGATGAGGACAAAGATAAAGGAGTTTACTATTTCTTTATTCTTATAACAGAAGAAACATTCTTTCTTTTTCATATATTCGTTATAGTGGGCGGTGTATGCTTTTCAATTCCCCTGCCTTGTTCTGTGCAAACCAGGGTGAGCATGCTGATCATTATATTTTAAAGCCCTCAGGCATATTGTGACCCTCCTCAAAGATCGAGCACATCAGTAAACGCGATTCTTCTCTTCTGCTCTTTGAGAATGAGTCGAATTTGATACTGTGGACATCTGAGTACCGGCTCCGAGCTTGTGGTGAAAAGAGCGGAGCGGAGGGAAAAGTGAGAATTGCAAAGGACGATCTAATGTGAGCGGAGAGCTGGAACTGGCAGAGCACCAGCGAAGTTCATGGGTCTAGGCAACAGAAAAACAATGGTGTTGGGATGAGAAAATGGCTCCTGTGAGTGGGAGGAGCAGTGGGAGGTAGAGGGAGAGAGAGAGCGAGAGAGAGACAAAAGGAACTGGCAACAGTCCAGCCCAAAACACCGAGGCAGACCATTCCAAGAGATTCCAGCAAGATGTAAACTGGCAAAAAGGACTGAACCAAGAGACAGTCATTCTGACAGGAGGGGAGTGTGTTTTAGTGGTTTGATAGTGGTTTGCCCACTCTGAAGGGAAGACATGATAAGGGGCTCTTCCCCTTCCCCTCTGGTTCCTCTGCAGACAGGTGAATTATCTGGCCGCGTTGGCAGGCGTTTATCTTCCAGAGCATTTGTCTTTTCCCCCTTTTTCTAACTCAAGACAATCAGAATGGGTGATAGCAGGGCAAACAGCCTTCAGTGCTACATGCATGACGGAGCTTTGAACAGGGAGAAGTAGTTTGTGCCAAACTGTTGGTTTCACCCAAACAGAATTCCAATCACAGCTGAGGCCGGAGAGTCCGCTCTGAATCACTGAGTACTGTTGGACACGGCCTCAGCCACTTAAGTAATTTTTATTACCGAGAGCATAAGGGAGGGAACCCGAGTTGATCCTCGTACAGGGAAACGCTCATTTCAATCACAGCCAGAAAGGCTGAAGGCCGGGTCCAGAGCCAGGAATTGATTTTATTTTTCTTGCCCTCAGAATAAAAAAAGCACAGACACGGTGTAATGTGTCCTTGAAAGTTGATATGAGCCCTTGATTTTTTTTTCTTGTGTATGGGGAAAGATTCACATTAAAATTTAATGGCTCCTTGAGGCCTACACTGGAAAGCAGTATTTCAGAAGGCTATTTCAAGTTATAAGCAGTTACGGCTACCTAACACGTTGGTTTTCAAACTTTTTATGCCCAAGGTCCACCGGAGGGCAAATGAGGATCGCAAAGCACACGTGACTTCATATTTATTTACATTTATTTAAAAAATGTATTCTTATCCGTATTCCCACCATGTGACACAAATGTGTCACTTCACAAATTTTAATGGTGGCACTCTGGAGTCCTGTAGTAGTATGGTCGTATTGGAATAATAATATTGTACATTTTACATCCAAAGTACATTGCATGCAAAGTCCCACAGCTTTGCATAGCACATTAGTGTAATATATTATGTTAGATGCATAATGAATGGAAAGTTCCAGTGCGTAGAGATGGGGTGACGTTAAAGAACAGGGATAAGTCTCAGTCATTAAACCATCCAGCCACATTCACTGCATATTAAGAACTGAGTTATCTTTTATGATGAAGTGCACAAAGGTTAAGTCAACTGAAAAGTGTGAGCGACTGTCTTATCAGGAATCTGTTCTCTGATCTCTCTGATTTGGCAGCATGCAAGGACTTTATGACTGTTTATCTTCTCCTGAGAAAAGAAAACACATGACTACCGAAGGTGCAGCTGGTTCTTTTCGCACCGCCATTTCCTCATCTCTGATAACCACCCATCTTAAAGAAAGCTTAGCATCATCATCATGTATCCAAACCTGTGGAGACGTAAGTGAGACTGAATATAAATTGATGATTTAGAAATGCTGGATACACAGTCGAACATTTTGATTTGGCTCACTTTAAAGTTGAGGAGCGGCCAACAGGTAAATTCTTTTCCCACTTCCACTCGATGTGAGGGAATAAACACCCAGCATCCTTTGCCTCTTACCCTCAGTGAAACGTCCTCTCATTACTCTCTTGCATTTCAATGAGTTCTTAATGGGCCCTTGATTAGGAAGTGGCACCAAGGCGGCTGTCAAGGCTGACCAGGAAATAATAGATCAACCTGGAGACTTCTGTGCCCGTTAAGGCTGATCCTGGACCATTAGGTGAGAGGATGAAATTACATTTTAGTAACATTCCTCTCCACCAGCAGAAATCCCTGAAGAGCAATGATCGTGTTCAGACGGCTGTTGAACGAGAGGAGCGTCGAGTGAGCGCTGCCAAAAGAAACTGCTGCCAATGCATTACTGCACATAGTCTAATGCCAGTATAAGAGTTCCATGGCCGCAGTGCTATGTGCTCAAAGGCACAAAGGGGAAGAGCGACCACTGGAGAGATATCCGAATGTCAGAGGGTGTGCTCGATGGGAAATATCTCAAATTTCTATACTTACCGTACCTGACGAATCAAAAAAAGTATAATAAAACATCTAGTGTCGCACCCCATTCAGACCTGTGGTTCCTGTCATTAACAAGAGGTAATTACACATGTGGGAATAATTAGTACATTATTACTAAATAAAACCCACACAAATACCCAAAGTTCAAGATAACAAGAGATGTGGAGTAATAATGAAAATAAACAACTCAGACAGAGTCAGACAGTCAGGAAAGGGCCACTAAACGTATGTGCATTTGTGGTCGCAGAGATTCAGGCGCCAAAACTAGACTAGTGTGCAAGGAGAGAAGGAAACTTCAGAAACTTTCTATGATCTCAGTGTTATTCAAGAAAAACTCATGAGAGCGACTCTATTTCTATTGTAAGAGCTATGAGGGGATAAGGGACAATGTGACACGAGATGTTTCTGGGGGCTGAGCAAACCGAGGCGTCTTCCCAACCAGCAGGGACGAATAAAGGTGGACCTCAGCTGCTTTGTCCCAGGAGTTATTCTTGGTGCAACAGTCACTGCTGATGTATGATGAGACGAAGGCCTGGCAACCATAGCTTCTATTGTGTGTTGATATTCCAGAGGCAGGTGTGGCCTCTAAAAGCTTATAAATAACCCCCCATCCTTCCATACAATGCTGTGGCCTTGAGTGATGACTCCCCCCACAGCCCTGTGTGCTTTTTAGCCCCGGACAGTCGACAATACTGGACCCCCAAATACACACAGACATAATCAGGCGACCATGGCAACAGATTCTTTCAGTGTATATAATGTGGGCATCTTGCAGAGAGATTAAAATGCATACACACTTCTCAGCCCAACACACAAACAGAATCCAACAACAATAATGTTCCAATGGGCCAGAATAAGTTTCATGTCAGGGAAGTCTGAGAACCGATCAGAGTCTATGATAGGAGCTCATTCCAACACATCATTACTCATTCGAACCCAGTCTTTGCAGATGAAAGAGCAGCTGTTACCTCATCATTCATGATTCCAGAATGATACTCTCACAGTATTTGTGTGTGTAAGTTTAAAACGTCTGACTGTATTTCTTTTTTGCCTTTTACTTTTAGAGACGTTACAGGAAAAAAGATGCAGGGCAACTAACAGAGGACAAAAGACACTGAGTAATGGACGGTGGAGCTTTCCACCAGAATCTGGTGGAGCCTCAGGTGTTGCTTCTGACATTATGAACCTTTTTGCTTTTGAAGAACAGGGTCAGACTTTTAATGAGGAGGAACCAGATGGTTCGAGTTTCACTCTCAGTGAGTGTGCGTAAGTCGACTTAAGCAGCTGACTTGCTCCTTTCCATTTGTTTTCCATCCTGACGCCCTGTTAATCTCCTCCTTTTTTCCCTCTGCGTCTCCCCACCCCCTCCCTTCGGCCCTCTTCCTTCTCCATCTTGTCACTGTCCAGCTTTTAAAGTCTCAACATTTGTATCCAGGTAAGATGAAAAATCTTTGCTGGGGCATTCGTTCAGCCCCTCAGGTCATTTCGTCGTGTCTCTTCCTCTGCAGGAAGCTGTTGTGTTATCTCTCAGCCGCGTCTCTGTAAATCGATCTGGCTGACGACAATGATAGTGTGTAGCTGGTGGGTTTTTTTGCGCTTGCATGTAGGGCAGATTGTTGTCTAAGGTCAAGTGTGTGTGTGAGTGTGTGTGTGTGTGTGCATATGGGGAGCTGTCATTGGTCTATATTTATCAACTTACGAATGAGAGAGCAGGGGTGTCAACATGCTTGGCACTGAAGGACACTTTGTGTTCAGGGTCACCCTCACTGCCTCATCAACGCAGACGGAGACGGGGTGAGGGAGACAGACAGTGACAGGTAAGACAGAGGTGGACCTTCTTCGGAGGCAGACAGACAGACAGCCCGGGAGAGGAAGCAGGATATTTCTGTCCCACACATCTTTGTCACGCAGAGGACTTCAGCTGTGTCTTTAAAGAACGCGTGAGTGGAATTTCCTTTACTCAGCTTTCATTTTGATTTAGCACGAACGGCTTTCATCAGTTCCAGGTTGCTGACACATTGAGGAACAGAGAATGTTAATTGAAAAAAATAAAACCTCAAAATGTGCGACTATGGAGCATCTGCACAGGACAGCAAATTACGATTTTGGCTTTGGATTGTCAGAGATGTCTTTTCCTTTTTGTTTTTCCAACTTTGTTTGTGATTAAATGGACTGGTGATGGACCTGACGTTGTGATGGTGTAAAGTAGAGGGGGAAGGGATTTTCATCCTAAATTGTAATACTAGTTCCATGAGATTTAATTTATTCTCAGCAGTCTATCTTCTTCGTATCTCGTGTTTCTCTGGGCTGCATCTTCTGCCATGTCAGCCTGAACCGCCCAGGTTCTTCAGAATCAGTTGTACTGGCCCAGGTACCTTTAACCAATCAGAGTTTAGATTCGCTTCTCGGGGCCCGCCAACGTCAGCATTTCTCGTCTTCTGATTGGTTGGCCCCGCCCACTACCGGCTTCAGCGATAGTCTGCAGTTGGAAACGCCGCAACAATGCCTCCGGTTCAGCGGAAGGAATCCGGAGAGCCTCCTCCACCTCCTCCGCCGACAGGAGAGAGCTCCCGTTCTCCCTGCTCCTCCTGTCTCCTCCGACAGCTCGGCTCCCCGCCAACCACCCTTTGAACCAGCTCCTCAGACCAGTCACAGGTGCCATCACTCTCTCCTCCCTCCACGCGGCGTTATATTGCGCAAAGTATTGCGTACGTTTCTATACATGACGCGACGTCATAGCGGCGTTATTTACAGGTGGACTAACTTCGCCAAGTCCCCTCTGAAAGGCCCAGGTACCAGATGCACAGCCCGCCAACGGATCATGGTGAGGATGATGATGCTACTAGTTTAGCCTGAACCACGACTGTGCATAAAAACATGAAATGACGTCAGAGATCCCCAAATTACAACCAAAGCATCACAGCTATGCTCTTTCTTCAGCCAGAAAGTAAAGTTGGATCCACTCTGTGACAGTTCGGGCAGACAGACTGACAGCGTGTTTGGCTCCAGCTGCTCAGAAACAACAACATGACCCTCCTGAATTCTCCTGAACGAGGTTTCAGCTCAGTCTCTGTCAAATGATGGTCTTATGAAAGAGCTTTAACAGCCCTTAAGTTTAGCTGCGTGTCAGTGATGTTGGAGGTGAGTCTTTTGTCATCATGGCAACCTTGTCACAAGCATCTCTTTTTTTTTTTCTTAAACACTTTCAGCAGCTTTTACTTTGACTGAGCAGAACACAGATACACCTTCTACTTTCTCACTTTTTTTTTTTTAATATCACCCTCCACAATGCCAAGCTCTTGTTTCACCCCAGAGACTGAAAGCTGCTCTGTTTGTGTAGAACTTTGCTCCGTTTCTCGCTTGGCGGCCGGATCAGGCTCTCCCATGGAGACCGATCAATGTTAATGTGCCAGAGGTCGACCTTCCATTAACAATGCTCAAATAAAACCGCTCCCCTCACACAGCAGGGGAAGGAGCCGGGCCCGCTTGCCCGTTAGCTAACTCTGCTGCTCTCAGCCAGGGAATTCCAGGTGATAAGCGGAAATAACAAATAACACAACGCTAGTGTATGACACCGACACAGGTGGTTGCTATTGGGAGAGAGAGCGAATGAAGTTATCAGTCAGGCGTGACCTGATTCTGTTTGTTGGGCAAATTCTGAATTCACTTCCCCTGAGCAGCCACATGATTAATGATGGGCAGCGTGTGGGCAGCACCTTGGCGGGCCTCAGCTGGTGAATTATTAGAACCTCTGTGGCCCACAGAGGGGAGAGCGGCATTTATAGTGGGCATTCTAAGACATTCTAAATGTGGAAAACAAAGATTTCTGTGCAGGAAATAAAACAAATGATGTTAGAGAATCCCATCGTGGATCACTGTTACAGCTGAGATGGTTACACAATTAATTAGAAGTTAATATGATGATCAAGTTGTTTTTCGAGTAAAAGTGACAGGAACATTTACTAATTGGAGTTTTTCAAATGCAAATATTAGCTATTGTCTGAGCCTCTCTGACTGGGAGGTAAATCTGGTGACTTGAGAAAATGATTGGCAAGCTTTTTTTTTTTTTAAGGTATTTTCCGGGGACGCCATTTGTTCTATAAATGATTGAATTCTCTACTTTTCCTCTCCATGGCGCTGAAGCAATTTGCAATTTGTTGGCTCGGAATCCACTCGGTATGTTTGGCGCTCATTTGCAAATGGAATTAAGGACGCTGGCAGAAGTTAGATGCACTTCTCTGTTGCAGGATTGTGGCTGATATTTACTGAGAACCCTGTTATTAAGGCCCCCCCGGTTGGTTGCTGTTCCCAACACTTAAGATATGCGACTGGTGTATTTTTAGAGAGCTCTTGTTTATCACATATCGAAATGGTGCAGTTACCATTTTGCATATATTTAGCTAACCCTGTGGCTGGATTTGAATTCTCTGGAGAAGCGGCTGGAGACTGATTTTACAATTCTGTACCCCAGCGAGGTGGAACAGTCATTACTTAACCACCTCCACTCAGCAGCACAACTTGAAATACAACTGTGAGATGTCTTGTGAATACAAAGCACTAAATAAATAGTTGTGCCTCTTGTCTCGGCAACGGTATCTTTCCTGCAAAGTGGCCATGAATTTTGCAACTCTTCTGAACTAAAAGTGAGACATTTCTGATTGGGTTGCTTCAGTTACAGGAGTCTGTGGACGTCTTTTAAGACGATGTAGTTACGCCTGGCTTCAGTGTCCTAATGCCGCTCGCCCACTCTGTCTCTGTCCGTCCTCCCACGTGCTTCTGCACCTTCGCCGCTAAGCTTCCCCTCTTCCTCCTCAGGTGCCGGTTAGGTGTTACCATGGAAACCAGGATGGTGATGCAGCGAGAGCAGGAGGAGCAGTCGTCTCAGATGTCTCACAGTATGCATCTGTCCTCCCAGATCAAGAAGACGACCTTCACTTCCAGGTGCACACGCAATCACTGAAATATGGCTGGACACACCAGCTGTGACTGAATGTGTCTGTGCTGCTTCTGAGGACAGACATCCAGGAGAATAACTGACACAACCCTAAATGTTTTATATCCAAAACATCTAAACATAGATTTGGTGCATGCATTTGTTATTCAAGAAAATTCCCAATGAGCTGGGAAAAATTTGGTCTTCAAAAAAAACAAGATAAAACAATGTGTTGTTTAGTTTCAATGATTTACTTCCTGAATAAGATCAAAATGCTCCAGGGTATGAATCACTAGCTCAGGTCTTTTAAAATATACCTGATATTGCATTATCAGTCTTCAGGTGAACTGACTCACAGGAACATACTACTACAGTTTGGAGATGAACGCAATTATTCTGCCAGAGTTATTCATCAGAGAAAATAACTGTGTTCATCCTAACGAGGCATTTGTCTCATTTTCAGCCTTTAATCCTGATTTTAATTAGAACAAGAGACAAATCCCTGCAAACATGTTGAAATCATTCTGTTTTTCTCTGGTTTGAGGCGTCTGTCAGAAATTATCTTGAAAAGTCATTCCTCTGGTATCAGGAAGCAGATGCTTGAGGACACAAACCTCACGAAACAAGCCAATTAATAATGGGAGTGATCTCGTACAGCAGCAGGTACATTTCTTCATTTATTTAAAAACACTATTTGGAACTGATAAATACTTCGACTGGGGCTGTTTTGCGTTAAACCCACATCAGAGAACATCCTCCTTTATTCCTCGCCTGTGTTCACAGGATCTGCCCTGGATTTACACCTCAATAAATAACAAAGTAGATAAAGTTGATTTGTACATTGTTGAATAATTGATGCAAAGCAGTTCACAGCTGATTTGTTTCTTCAGTGGAAGGATGACATGATGTATTTGCTGAACAGAAACAGGAAGGCTGCTGCTTCTCAGAACCATGAGACAGTGGTGAGAAAATAGGTGGAAGGAAACTTTGAATTACCATCAGTTCTTCCTCCAAATTTTGCTTTCATCAAACTTCTCCATTATGTTGCATGATTTCAATTCTTTCATGTAATTGGTGAGTGTTGAGCCGCTCTCCTATACATGGAGGACAGAGCAGCCAAACACAAGTCGACGGGCCCGTTCAGCTGCAGTGTGACGTTAGAACAAAAATAATTTTTCACCAACGCAACCAAATGAGTCCAGTGAGAGCTAATATGATTCACTGCGGGTGTGCTCTAATAGTCTCAAGTCAAATTTGCTTTCATTTCAAGAGCCCCCTGCTGCAGTGAAACACTAAATTAGGCAAGCCTGGGGGGTCTCCGCGGCTAAATGAACGACTGTGGGCCCATTCCATCAGTATTCTATCACTGCTGGTGCAGTTGATCTTAGAGCTTATATCTCTTTCTGTTTAAAAGCAGATGCAAGAGAGAGAGAGCAGGTGCATAGTGAAATTTATACTTTCAACACCCTCGGTGGAAGCAAACTCAAATGTTTCTTCATGTTAGACTGAACAGCTTCGCCTCGAGGTGGGTTCACAAACAAAACTACTAAATAACACAACATTTAAGCAACAACAGTTTTATAAAATCTATTTTTCCTCCTTGTACACGCAGTGCCGCCCGCAGGTCCCACGGTATTTTAGCACAAGTTGTTGACACGCACATAACAATGACGACAATTCATCCAGCGCCTCTCAGGTTTCCTCTTTTCTGTTTCCTCCTGCTGTTACACCAAGTTAATATTTTTGAGGAAGCCTGTTGTTAATGAAAGAAAAACCACATCGATGCTCAGCCTCCGTTCTCCTGCACACCGTACCGGGGTAATCTCTTCCTGGAGGCTTTGTTTGCGTGGATGATCCGTGTTCCTGTTCGTATTCACGCCGTGAGTGTTTCTGTCCATGTGTATATATGTGTGGCCATGCCACCCAGCCCCGAGCACCATACTCCATTATTCAACGGCCCGGGCCCCTCAGCACACACTGAGAGGGAACCTAAACAAAGGGAAAAAGAAAAATAGGACGGCAAAAGCAGAAGTTGTCCTCTGAGCGCAGTGAAATGGGGAAATCTCCCAGCTTACAAACAAAAGAAAACGAGAAGTAACGTCAATTTGCATCGCCATTTGGAAGATGGCTTGTTCACAGTAGCGCCTGAGGCTAGGTAGTGGGCGTGCAACACACACCTGGGCGCGCACACACACACACACAATTCTGAGAGGCTAACGTGTAATTTCTGTGTTTACTGCAACACAACACTGAGACGAATGGTTCTGTAAATATAGAGCGAGCCAATAAACAGACACACGCATGAAGAGCATTAAAACAGAAAACATCATCAGAATCAGAATCAAAAACATTGTTCACATACCAGATCTTGATTCTCAGAGAAGACCAGAAATAATGTAACAGAAAAGAAGGTAAAATATATGTACATATAGACATGAAATATATATACACACGCCATGGAATAAAAGTCTGTTGAAAAAGTTGTGCAAATCCTGCAGTGCAAAATAAAATGTTCTGTAGTTCTGTGATGTCACCAAGGTTCTTATTAAACATGTACTAGTCGTCTGAATAATATAAAAATGCAAGTGAATGCATCGTCTACTGCGGAGCTGTCTTTCACCATCTTCACCTCAACTGTCCATGTCCCCAGCGACACACTCCCCCTGTTAATGGACACGTGCTGAAAAGGTCAGCCCGGTTTAATGTCAGCTCTTTACATGATGAGCTCCTGCTTTAGCTGCACACACATGCGCCTGTTGTCTGTGTCGCGATAAAGACACTAACCGAGTCCAAATAGACGGAGACAGCAGCTGGCAGTGTTTCTGATTTGTCCTCATTTGTCCAGTGACCACAACACAAACTGCTCCATCACCATGGAGGAACATCGCAGCTGATGGTCGCCTATAACCATAACAATTACAACCGCTGTTGTCCCATGAACGACCTTTTGAATTATGTCCAGAAGCAGCCATGTGTTTACAACAGTCAGAAAAAAGAGGAAGATGGGCGGAGAAGAAGCAGATGTTTATCTGGGCTCCAGAGTTCAAACTAGTAGCCGTGATACTTCTAAAAAATATCGATAACTGGTGAAAAACTGCTGAAGGATTCTGCAAATGAGACTAAAATGTAACAGGGCCTTTCCTGACTAAAACCACAACCTCCCACCAAGATGCATGATAATATGTCTGGTAGTTTTTGTGTAATTTTGCTCACAAACAAATCAACCAACCGACAAAGGGAAAGAAAACACAGCAACCTTGGCGGAGGAACAAAGCTGCATTTCAATATCAGCTGGATCTGAATATCCCATCGTCATATTTCGGACAACACGTGAGTGTTTGCGCTCAGCAGTGATAAATCTTCTGTCCCCCTGAGCCGCAAAGATTGACAGAGAGTATTAGCGCGACAAACAACACGCACTGACATTGCCTTTCAAAGACACTCTCTGCTTCCCGTGGATTCTCGCTTCTGTGTTTGATTTGGAGTCCGTCATTGTTTATCTCGCTAGTCCCCCCACGAGTGGAGGAGGAGACGGAATATATCCATTACAGCCACTTTTTGTAAGATAAGAGTTGCCAGCTTTAAAGCGAATCCCCGGAGTTTGGGAATGAATCAGAGCTTGTGTTTCCGGTGTTTGCCCGCATTACTGGGGCTCCCTCTGACGTGTGGCCTCCTCTGCCGTTCACTCTGAGGATGGAGAGCCACTGCTGCTTTCTAGTGGCGGAGCAAAATAATGACGTGATGAACTTGAGATTGGATAACGTGCCGTAAACCATGACTGAAGGAGCAGCGTGCTAATAAGAACCAGAAATCCCTCCATCAGCAGAGTAAATCACTGTGGAGGATGACAAGGGTTGCTTTCTGTTTTCTAATCCTTCACCTGCGTCATTGGATGATGTGCGAGATTCTATTAATCAGCCTTTTGTTGCTTCCTCTCTCAACATTCTCTGGATGTCGCAGTGATGAGGACGCCTCCTACTCCGACTTCTGTCCCATCATCCCTGCTGACGTGATGTCCGTCAAGGAGATCCTGAGCCTGGACGGCTTCCCCCGACACAGGACGTGGTGAGGCACAAAATACACTGAGCACTTTATGATGAACGATCATGTGGCTTGGATTCAGTTGAGTGGATTCTTTAAGGTGTCAAAACATAACTCATAATTTATCATCTTTTCCGCATTGATTACTCTGTAAAATAAACAATGTCCTTTTGGTTTTTTTAAACAGGGACACGTGCATGTGTGAAAGGCTCTTATTGGTCAGTTTTTAAAGGCTAATTTATTGATGAAATACAGGATACTGTCGACTTTCTGCTTTCTACTCACTGATGCAAAAACAATATAAATAGTGAAACAATAATAACATGCTACATAATATGAATATCTATATATGCGGTTTCAGCTGTAAATTTCAGATTCAGTATAAAATACAAATAATAACAACAAATACAGGTAGTTGTTGGGTGTTTTGAAAGTTTCAGAAGAAGAGACTTTTTTGTGCTGTGAGAGCGTCGGGACATAAAGCAGAAA
The DNA here is from genome assembly GCA_016785235.1 of Pseudorhombus dupliciocellatus. Classification (NCBI taxonomy): domain Eukaryota; kingdom Metazoa; phylum Chordata; class Actinopteri; order Pleuronectiformes; family Paralichthyidae; genus Pseudorhombus; species Pseudorhombus dupliciocellatus. The sequence goes on from JAFBJW010000280.1 coordinate 3,911,317, forward strand.
GCTTTATTATTTCTCCACCAGCCTGCAGCGAAATCAAATTAACACAACAGACAAGCTGTAGCACCCAGCTGGCAACTTAAGTAATACAGTAGTTTAAAGACTTTAGATAATTAAATCTTTTCTTTTTTTTTTTACTTTTTATAGCTGAGGTTTACAACAATAAAAATATGACAAGATGGAGCGGATTCAAACCTCCATCTGTCCTCTCCATCGGTCCATCACTGCGTCTTCACTTCACTCTGGGGATCAAGTTTCCCTGGTGCTTCTCTCTGCATTGTCAACATGAGAGTCTGTGAACAACAGAAATCAGAGCTCTTTCTTCGCACTCAGCTGTCAGTGAAAGGCCAGCTGGGGGCCTGCCCCATCATTTGAATGGATGGAGCTGGAGGAGATGCCACATCCTCCTGGAGAGGGGCTCTGCTTGATGATTAGCGTAATTGGTCGGAAACTATTCAAGTCATTCTATGCAGAATTCTGGATTTGGACGGTTAGGTAGACCCACTGATAAATGATTAAAGTGAGAAACAAGGACTAAATTAATTGATAGTAAAAAATCTGTGACAAGCCTTGAATGAAGTTACTTATTTCAAACTTTAACTGTTCTTCAGGCTATAAAACTCAATGATTTTGTAATTCAGGATGATCAGGTTGCATTTCACTAACATAGTTTAAACAGCACATCAGCCTGTGGCTGGAAGCTGGACGTAATTTGCTTGATTTGATGATGCTTTCAGCTGCTCGGCCGTTACGACTAGGATGATGAATCTCTTCTCTTTTTTTTCTAAGTCCTTGAGCGGACATGTTTAGGTCACAGGGGGAAGGAAGCCTCTTGTGGTTTAATTTCCTTTACAAAAACCTCTTTACTGCTATGGTGGCTCCTCGTCCTGTGTGGGTCACAGAGTATCTGCGCAGGGACTCAATACATCTTTCATTTTTGGAGGATTAGCCGCAGCCTCTTGCCTGTTCTCAGATTCCCCCAGAACCTGAATGGACTTGCCTTGTGTCAAAAAGGATTTGACGTGTCGTCTTTTCCTTCGCACTCTAAAAATAACAGATATATTCTTCTCAAAGCAATGAAAGGAGCGTTGGGGTGGGAGGTGGCTGCCAAGAGAAAAGACGTGGACGGACACGGGTCATGGTGACATTTGAAGACGATGCTGTGGAAGGGGAGACGGAAAAGCGAAAAGCAGAGGAAGTCATTGAGGATGAAATCACATCGTCTTGAAAGACAAGAACACTTCCGACAGTAATGAACCTCAGCTGCAGAGACGTGGAGCTGCCAACATGACATCTCATCCCAGCGCAGGCCTGCATCTCATCATCCCATCCACGAACATGTCTCAGCTCCAAATCCTTGTATTTGTATCACCTTTATATTTTTATGCTCTAGATTCTGGTCAGCTCCTCGTGAAGTGCAGCTCGTCCAGTGAAGCGGAGCAGAGAGACAGATATGGAGTGGATGGATAATTTAGGCTGAAAAGCTAATGATGCAGAAGGTGACTGACTCATCCCAGGATAAGAGAGGACGGATGGACAGGAGGATGAAGTTGAGAGCTCTGGGAGGATCGGCTCACTATTTCTGGAAGGCCTGAGTCTTCCGGGATGAAGGAGCATGGCATTTGCTTTGATTTGTGTGGAAAACCAAGGCGCTGGATCTTCCTGCGTTGCTGCGTTAGGCTCTAATCACGCATTACTGTCTGATTCACGAATGGTTTCTCCGTTATCTCCTCCTTGTGGTTAAGGGGTAGCATGTAAATTATGCAGCTGACTCATGCATGCCCAGTTTCTCTTGGCAGGAGGGGTTTTGCTGTTTTTCACACCAATAAGCAATATTACACTTTCCATTCGGAGCAATAATTAAGCTATAAAACCTCTCGCACCCGCTGACTCAATGTGTTCCAGCGGCTCATTCCCCTCAAGGCTTAACATCTCCGAGCCCTCAGATTAAAGCACTGACAGACACATACTTAACTGAACACGCCTGTGGCAGGAAAGACCCAAAAATCTGTGTTTCTGGGAGCCTTAAAAATATCAGTGTGTGCTTATCTTTAAATGCATCTATGCATGCGTAATTATTCGCATGTTTATTCATGTCGTGTGTGCATGGTGGTGCCGGTGGCCATGTCTGTTTGTTGTGTGTGGGTGGGTGTTACGTGATCAAATAATTAAACCCTGGGGAGCGTCAATCAAAAGATTATTCTTGATACAAACGCCTCAGGCTTCAATATGCTGTATTTAAAAGGCAGGAAAAAGAGTGTGCACACTGCACGCGCACAGCCATGATACACTGTGCAAGCATCTACTGTATGAGTGCAGCTGTCGACCAGATATGGACTTATTAATCGCCATTTTAGCGAAAGCGTTAAGACAGGAAATAGGCCTGATCCACAGCCGTGACTGCTGCCCTACTTACAATACCACCTTGATGGAAGAATTCTTCTGAGTGAATAGGCTATCACAGCCGTCTACCATCTCCATGACGACAAAGTTGATGAAAGGGAAGTCAAGGATGTCACCCAGCCAGTGACGCGGCGGAGCTTTGAACTGCCCACACCTGAAGGATTCCTGGAGCGGTGCGCATCCATCACCAGAGAGATGTGAGAGGACCCGCGCTGCGTCTCCTCCCAGCGACGTGAAGCAGCCGTGGCAGCCAGAGGCTTGATGTTCCACTCATGAAACTTCTCAAAACCCTGTGAACGCGTGTGAGGGCGGCGCTGCTGCGAAATGACACGTGGGTGCAGAAGGAGCAGCGAACCGCCAAAGTCATCACAAAGCCTTCCCGACGACAAACTGCCAGATGTCATACAAGTAGCATTTGTCTGCAAATAGATTTGGACAGAGTGAAATGTGGAGGTGCCACATCATGTGTGTTGTTTTTGTGACTTGCGGCTTCAGTTCAAAATGTTTTCTAAGGACGATAAACTTTTTTATATATTGGAAATTCCAGCTTTGCATTGTCTGTCTGTAGCCGCCATCTTGACATGTGTGCTGTGTTCTCCAGGGACATCCTGAGGGAAACCCTGGCTGCTGATGACGAGCACCACAGAGACAAATGGACCATGTTTGGAAACGAGGCTGAGAAGGTGGAGCTGGGCGTGATCAGGGGCCAGCGTGTGTTACGCACACGCGTTGACAAAAAGGCTCTTCGCAGACAGGTGCTGATCGAGTTTGTTTGTGAGACAAAGCTCACAGAGCGATCCCAATAATAAATCCTCACCGACCTGAGCCACCCCCCTCCCCCCCCCCCCCCCCCCCCCCCCCCCCCCAACCGACAGCCATAAACACGTCCTAACTGCCTGGGTAACAGTTTGTTCTAAACCAGGAAACATAAAGGTTGAAGTGAGGGCTGCATTCACTGCAGGAGATTCATTATTGGAATGAAAATGTGTTTTTGTTTTGTAGATAAAGACGAGCAATGTGTGTAATCTTAGTTAGCAATGCATGTTTTTTAGCAGAATGACTGGTTACTGTGTCCGTCTTCCTCCTCAGGCAGAGAAGAAGGCATCAGCCCACATGAAATACCTGGAGCGTCTGAGTCAGAAGGTCCCAGACTTTCTAATCCCACTCAGGCCTCACACCGTCTGGGAGGGCATGACGGTCAAACTCTGCTGCACCGTCCAGGGCTGTCCACCCCCGAAGGTCACATGGTAGGACCCTGCGGCGCTCTATTCCTTTGGCTTTAATAGCCCCACTGTGAAGCCTCTAAGACATTTCTGTTATATTCCATTGTTGGGGTCATATTACAGGTGGGATATTTTATTATCATCTCTGTCTCTTATGCGAGAGTAAGTATGGACATTAATTGTAACTTTCAGGGAACAATTGAAAGCTATAACTCAGGGAAGTTAAGGGGAAGTATGCGGTCTGCACTTGTACGTGCAACTGCCTGAATATAAAAGCATAACAATGCCATACGACTTGAATACCAACCTCGGCATTAATATGAAATTACCTGCGTTAATTCAGGCTACGTGCCAGACTGTCGACCTTGATCCTGGAGCTGCTGTGAGACTCGGCGATGAAAAGACTGTGCCCTCAGTACTAATGAAGCTCAGCCTGAGGTACTGATAACCTGCAGCTGAGGGTTTCACCATGCAATGTAGGATCAAGCTCGATGAGCTGCAAACACCTGCCCCTCAACAGTGGCCCCCCGCGCACGGCACAATGCGATCAAATGCCCGCTCTGGCTGCTCCAGACTTAGCATTAGATCAGAGGTGTGTGAGCAAAGGTGTGAACCACCTGAGTGAAGCCTGTTGATCACAGTTGTCTGACAGTACTTATCTTTTTACCACAGGTTCAAAGATGGCGCACCCCTGATATTATCTGAACAGCCGTGGAACTACAGCCTGCAACAATCATTTGGACTTAACATACTGGAGATCAGAAGGTAGGTCAGAAGCTTGAACCTCGATCATGTCTTACTTCACATGTTACAGGTCTCTAAGTCAAAACAGAAACACACCACCATCTGGGAAATGGTACGATGAGTGTATGTCTGTCTAAGATTGATTCAATACTGTGATTTCAGTAATGCTGGTGCTGGACAATGTTTTTCAAACAGCCGCAACATCAACCACTTGAATGTGTGACTTGCTCTCTGTCCTTTAAAGGTGCTGTCCTGAAGATGCTGGCAAGTATAAAGTGGTGGCTAAGAGTCCCCTGGGTGAAGCTACGACCTTTGCAACACTTGTGGTGAAGTGTGAGTAGCTTCTGCACAACCTTAGACTGCACCTCAGTACAACGAAGGACAATATCCATTAATAAATTAGTGTGAGCCAAACAAGAAGGGGTTGTATAGAAATAAAAAATTCCATGTCCAAACATACAGTTATTTAATATCTTAATTCTGAAATATCTTAATCATTTTTGAAAGATCACCTTTATTTGATGTTGCCATGTTTTTGGAATGTGAATATCAAATATGTAAACTATCAATACCGGGGATGGCCCACAAAAATCAAATATCCATCAGGCTATAAAATGAGGATTTTTCAGACCTTCACTGACGCCCTCAAGGGGCTGATGCTGCCGTAGCCAAATATGATGAATCCATCTGTCTAATCCCTCCCATCTCATCGCGGGTGATGTTAAATGTATTTTCTGTTTTAGAGGATCTCCAAAGCCGATGAGTTCTCGTCCTACCCGGCCCCTCCGTGATCCCTGTTTCCATATGAATGTGATATTTGGACGAGAGTCAACAGCATTAAAACCATCAGGGCCGACAGATCTCTCATGCATAATGAATTTGAACGAGGACAGTTGGTGTTAGTGGTGACTAATAACCACTACAGCGAGCGCCGTGGCCTTTCAGCTCCATGGCAGAAACATTCATAATAAGAATGTGCGTCTTTTCTTTTTTTTTTGCACTTGTTAAATGACCCCCCCCCTCTCCATCCTTTGTGGCAGTGAGGCTCCCTGACGCTGCACATCAATACGCTGGTCAGGGCTTTAATGAGACATTTGAAGGTTTCTCCTTGCTATCAATATTTCACAGGGGAATTTTTTTCTTCGAGTGGGGGGGGTAAAAAATAGATTAAAGGGAGTATTAGATGTGACTTGCATTAATGTGTCATCGCCAGGTTTTATTTGTCTGCTGTCTCTGCCCACCTCCCGCAGCTTCAGAATATCATTCACTTTGTCTCTGTCTCCCGTCTCCGACCCGCCCTGCCTCTTCCTCCGATCGGCCGGGGTCCTGTCGCTCTTCGATTCAGCATATCAAGGAGCCGTGGCCGGTTCAGAGAGCTGGCAGACCCCCGGTAAGTTTCACGCCAGGGCCTAATGAAAAGTGTCCCCTTTCATTTTCTCCACCGCCCTTTGAAGTTCCTGCCTGCACCATCAATCCGGGGTGGGCTGGTGAAGAGCTTTGAAGACCGTGACACAACATGGCCGCTGCGCTGTGCACGCTGCACCTCATAAAAGAAGACAGGGATGAATTGAAAAGGGGGCAGTGTGTTAAAGGCGTTTGTTTGCCATGGTGGTTAGTGTTTCTGTGTGGGCGTCCAGGGGAGCAGGATTGTAAGTAAGAAGGGGGATAGTTACCATGGGGATCGGAAGCCTCGCTTGCTTCCAAATGAGCAGACATGGCAGTCATGTATATTTCATTCCAGGGACAGCAGGGGGATTTATTCCGTTTTGCTCCGAGCTGTGGAGCATCGTACATTGGCTGTGGCACTCTGTGGCCTAGATTATCCTCCACCGTGTGTTAGGATGAGGACATTTTCAGACTGATGTGCTCAGTATCTGATCACGGACGCCATGCGCCATGTTGACGTCGGAGCTACGTCGCCGTTTTCTTTTGAATTAAGATGTTTTCATAGCGAGTGAAAACTCTCAGGGTGGAGGGAAGGGCCCGCAACGCATCAAACTTTGATGGAGGAGACAGATGTTCACATCCCGATCTGCAGTTGATGCTAATTTCTTGTGACAGTGAATGCAACACCTCAACGGCTGCTTTCGTTCAAACCAGGAACCCAAGCCGTATTGATTTAACTGTATTTTAAATGTTGTAGATAACCATACATCTGATTAGGACAAATACATTTGATAAGAACAATTGTATTCTACCTACCTCCTGCAGATCACTGTGGAGTCACACACGCAGAAATAAAGTCGTAATCATTCGAATGAAGCCTCATCAGCCGTCTTTTATGTGGCTGATTTTTATCACAGAATAATTCGATAAACAAAAGCAAAACCACTGTGAATTCCTTTTAATCATCACCACGCTGAGGGAAGCTGGAGACTGAGCCTCTGAATGACGGGACACAAAGATCTAAGTGGCGGATGCTCGCTAAGCGGAACACAATCATTATAAGAAACATGTCACACTGATTCATCACTGAGAATAAGCTTTGACAGGGCGCACGTGGAGCACTCTTCCACACGGCACTGCTTCACTGCCAAGACAAGTGGGAGACGAGTAGCTGAAGGAAAAACTTGTCAGGAAGTGTTCACTTAAAAAAGAATTTGTCACATCTTCAGGTTTTCGGATGTCCTCTGTTGTTTCCTCCAGGGGGACGCCGCTCCTCGCTGTCCTTTGTCTCTCTCGGATGAAGCACGGGGTCTTTGTCTATTATTCCTCTGCCCATCTCCATGAGATGGTCTTTTTAGTTAATTATGCTCCTTTGGTCTGCTTTGTTCCGTTTCACTTCCCGTCACCAGAGAGAGAAATTGAAATTGTTACTGCGAGCGACAGGAGACTAAAGACAAAGTGATGTCACAGCACAAAGGTACTTGATGAGACAGGGACATCTGAGACTGAGTACTTTGACGAGGTTGATGACAGATCCTGGGAAATGATGAAGGAATCAGCTCTTGATTGTCGTCATCGGGATTCATCCTATATCCTCCACTTGCTCACTCCTCCCCTCTTTACTAATCTGAAGGTGGTGTGCTCAGTTTTATTGTGCAACATCCAAAAACCTTGGTGGAAATCCTTTTTGGTGCAGTACAGCTGTGTCTGGAGTGGACTTACTTTTCGATACCAGTCTTATCTCTGCCCTGGGGACTTCCAGTGAGGAACAGGAATACGTGCACAGTATATTGATAATATATTTCTCCTCTCTCCATTTTATCTTTTTGCTGTTATTTTGTCCGTTTTCCTGTTTATCGCTTCCATTTTTTTAGGATCAAGACTCGAGGACGAGGCCAGCTTCGACTCTTGCTTCCCGCCCACTTGGGTGAAGGAGGGTGACAGTCTCACCCTGAGGTGCACCTTCACCGCTGCTCTGTTGCCCTACCAGCAGGATGTCCGCTGGTTCAGAGACGGTAAGGAGAGGAAAAACATGAATCGATTATTGTCAGTTTGAAGCGGGTGCTCCAGTTTTCCTCTTTGCCTTCCAGGCGTACAGCTGCGTCAGTCCGACAAGGTGGACATTAAGACGGTGGACAATGAGGCTTCCATGACGTTAAAGGCTGCACACAAGGAACATGAGGGTTTTTACAGTGTGGAGCTGAAGACGTGGGATTCCAGCCAGGAACACAGGGCATTTGTTTACGTCACAGGTGAGGACCACATCCAGTTTCTGTGCAGCATTTTGACATGTCCTCTGATTTGCCACCACTGCTGCACGATTTAATGCAACTCTTATGCTTCTCATTAGTTTGTTTTCATCCTCACAAAAATATACCATTCAAAGGGATGTTTTCTATGGGCCCACCACAGGCGATGCCGTTGCTCTGGTAACAGTTAATGGAGATCCTAAGAAGCCCGTTCACAAATTGTTATGTGCTCTTCCAGCCGTGGTGAGCTTTACTTTATAAACCTGCTCACGGACACTTTGTCACTCCGGTAAATACCCGTCAGCTCACATCAGAACCCCCCGTGGATACTCAGCATCCTCTCCAAACAGCATGCCAACTTGTTTTTCAAGTGATATTCTTCATTCTGAAATATTCTGTCTGAAAAAGACCCAATCAACACACGGGGGAGTGACCTTGAGACCTTCGCATACAGATTTGCTTGTTTTCATGAGGAAAGCATCAGGATGAATTTCACTTTGGCTTCGGCCTTTGCTCTAAACGCGATTTGTATTCATCAGATTTTGGTCCGGCTTTAATTTCCTGATTCATACAGGGAAATTGCACCATCAGTCAAGTTGTTCCGCTGCTACCTTTATGCTTTGTTTGCAGCATGCGTTTATATACCGCATCAGCAGCCACTTGACTCATCAAACATTTGAAATGTGTCTGGGCGTCTCTGCAGGGAGCCAGCGTATGTGTATGTGTATAATGTCCGTACTTACTCATGCAGCAGTGCACCTTCAGTCATAGTCTAATGTGAACTGAATCATTGCTGAGGATGAGGTGCACATACAGCGGCCGACCACACCAGTGCATTCAAAATCCATCTGCCCGCAAACACAGAAAAATATCCTGGGTCAGGTTTTGTACATTAAAATGTATTAGATGGAAACACAGGTCAGGAAAAATATCAGAATATAGTGAAAAGTTCTTAATAATTTAATGGCTTTCTCATCACATTTCTCAGGTTGTCCAAAATCATCATATCTCAAATTTACAAAAAATAGATAAATAATCATCACATCTGAAAGGATAAGGTCTTGGAAGAGTATTACTAGTAGTAGTTGGTCGACCTTGAATAATCATCACCCTTTATTCTCGTTCTTTTAACCTTGGCTTGATGAGACTTTAAATCTTCCCTCTCATCCGTCCGCAGATGCATCTGCTGCAGTGTTGGGGGGTCCTGCGTCTCCTCTGGCAGTCCAGGTATCTGACGTTAACAGGGACTACGTCTTCCTCACCTGGCAGCCGCCCAGTGCTGATGGACAATCCCCAGTGGACGGTTACTATGTGGAGAGGTGAGGACCGGTCTCAGGAGACGAAGCAGCAACTGATGCTGAAAGTTGATTGTTGACAGACTACAGGGTCTGTCCAGTGTGACACAGTTGTCCTCAGCAGATGGAGTTTCTTCGGTTGTCTCGGAAATGTGAATGTTTAAATGTTTCTGAGCCGTTTGAGGATGTGTTTTATTTTCAAGTGAGATAAGGATGAAAACAGGTCTCTGTTAATCCACTGCTCAGGATTTTAAAGGATCACCGTGAATCCAGTCTTCAGAAATATGATCCCTAGATGCTTATCTGCGTTGTTTTGATAATTTATTTACAGACAAAGATCATTTAGTTATTTTCATTAGCTCTCTCACGGTGAGAATCGCATTGATGTGGGCTCCATAAAAAAAGCGTTTGTTTAAGATCGGACGCAGAGCAATTTCCTGTGTTATGAGTCAACATTAGTGGGGACGCTAAGACAAGGCTTAATCTTGGTCTTTGTGCTGCTCGTGAGGAAATTGGATTAGGGCAGATAAAGATGGAGGTGTTGGCGACCAGCGGTGGTGCAATATCCATTTGGCAGAGTTCACATGAGATGGATTGTATACATGGTAATTATCAGCCCTCGACACTGTGTTAACAGCAGAGTCAAAGACTCCCGCAGGAGAACAGGTGCTGCACTTATCACCCAACACCAATCAATCACAGGCGTCCTGTACGTGTGTGTCGGTAGTTGTGTGTAACTCCGTGTGTTTCACCTTTGTTCAGTAGAAGATGCATCTCCTGAATGTTTTTGGTGACAGAGTGAGGAAAGAAAAATGTAAGAATCCTCCTAGTTCCCTAGCAACGCATTATTGTTGTAGAGCTGCTCTTTTCTTTCTTTGTTTACAACAGTTTATCAGGGTCTTCTAACCTGGAAACAATTACAGGCCTTGGTGGTGTGTTTACACACTTAGATGTGTAGGGCCAAAGTGTTTTACTATTGGCTTATATTTGCTGCACCCCGCAGATGCACATCAAGTTGTTCAAATCTCATGAATGTGGTTCTTTGTTTACCCTTTTATTTTTTCTCTCCCTCAGATATGACCTGGGTCAGGGCGAGTGGGTGCGCTGCAACGTACATATTCAGAAAATGTGTCACTATCCAGTGTTTGGGCTGAAGGAGGGAACTCGGTACCAATTCAGGGTCCGCGCTGTCAACAAGGCCGGAACGGGACGTCCGTCCAAGGCCACAGAGCCTGTCCTCACTGCAGACCCCCTGAAACACACCAGGAGCCTGGGTAACACATCACACACTGACAAGCAGTTTGACCACAGTAAGAGATTTACCACTTGAAAAAGGATGAGGGAACAAAAAATATATTATGTACTTATCATTTGTTATCTGGATTGTTTTGGGGCATATCTTTGTTGCAGTGATGGGATTTTATTTTTATTTATTGATTGTATTTGTCTAAAAAATATTGACATCACAGCAAGAGAATCACAGATGTGACGGATTTAAAGAGATAATTTCAACTAACCCCAACATTTGTTGATGTGGATTTTTGTTGACACCTCAATCTGATAATCTACAAATTTGTGCATCATCAACATCATGAGACGAAGCCGCCTCTTCTTCAGTTCATGAGGTTCGCTTACACTGTGTTAGTCATCATTATTTCTCCAGATAAGATGAGTAAACACATGTCTGGGTTAGCCAGTGTCAGTCTGCGCAAGTTAATATTTAAAGCTCTGTGTTAAAGGGGATCAGAAAATATTTGTTAATATTTAGTCTTAATCCTTTTGTGGCTCCAGAGGAAGCTGTGATAAGTGACATCGCTTGAGGCCATATTGGTTTTGGCTGAAGATGAGTTTGAAACTCATCATCTCTGCTTAAGGCTCGTGGCTTGAGGCCCTTTTTTTCTTTTTTTTTTTTGGAAAATATGTTGACAGGACACATCAGCCTCTAATAGGTTACTCTGTATGTTCAGATTTTTTTTTTTTAATCCATGCAGGATTTTAATATTTCCCAAACTTTTATCAGCAGGGCTTTGAAACTTTACAGGAGGAAGTAATAGATTTCTGTTAAAGGATATATCCTCGTCCGGCCTCTTGATTGCATAACGCCAAAATCTTGCATCTGTGTTCATTTGTGTTAAGATTTGTTGACTGTGCAGTTGAACATCTGCTTCCACCCATCCCCTGACCCCTGGTGCACACTTACATCTGCATTCATAACATTTCTTCATTATTTATTCAGACGTTTTCTTTAATTCCGTCTGGGCTCGGCTGTTATTGCTGCGGCAGCCTGTCTAATAGCCTCCTGCTGTGGACTGCTGGACTGCCGTGAGATTATTTTTAAGGCGATATGTTTTCTTAAAGACTTAATTCGCTGGAGGGATGGGTACAGTCCAATGAGACATTAAGTCAGTGTCTGAGTGTGTGTGTGTGCATGGGTGCGTGTGGGGGCACTGTGTGTGGACCGGGGAGGACAGATGGGCCCTGATCAGATGCTGTGGATCATTAAACACAGATGAAGGACGGACAGAAGGTTGACTTGCCTCCGGCCTCGCTCTCCATCCTTCCATGTCGCTCCCCCTCACTTCTTTGTGTCGCTCCAGCTCTGGCTCTCTCACCACTGGCTGCTCCTCGCACATTTGCACTAATAGTGTTGTCATGGGCTCTCATATAACTTCATTACCCAGGTGTCTTTCTCTCTGCCCCCTCTTTGTCTCTCTGCCTCTCTCATTCAATCTCTCCATCTCATTCTCTCTTTCGTCAGCGGTCAAAGTGGCCAGAGGGGGGACCATCACCATTACCAAAGATGAACTGGAAGGTGAGAATGCCGCATTTTCATCAAGGTGTATTTTGCCATTTGAACATTTTCGCCCCCGGTTTCAAACAGCCGTCCATGTTCCCTGGCACACAGGGTGCAGCCTCCTTGCCTGTAGGACGCCTCGGGCTCAGGGCTTAATGCATCCTCATATTACATTTAACTGTGAGCCGATGCGATTGTATGGCTGAGGCGACGAGCATTTGTTCCATTTACAGAAATGAAAAGTACGAACAGTCCCTGGTGGGTCTCCGGGTAAATGCACATGATGTGGCCCGAGGTGCTCTGAATGCCTGTGAAGAGGAGTTGATAACCTTGGCAATGTAACTGCGAGACAGAAAGAGAGAGAGACACAGAGGAGCAGGAGTCAGTGTCTGGAACGAGAACCAGAAAATAAATGTAGTGTAGGAAGTGTCTTTAGGTTTGGAGGGAAAGACAAAGCAGCAGTGCAGCATTTATGATTTTCAGAAGAATCGTATAGACATTATTGAGTGACATGAACCTTGACCCATCTAACATGTTGCAGTACACATTCATATTTTAAATGCTGCCTCAGGACTCAAGACATATATGCATAAGTGAGGGATATTTATTATCTGCATTTCTTTGACCTACATTAAGATGGATAAATATGAAGTGAAACTGGAATTCTCAGTCAAAGGAAATGGAAACAAATTGAAAAAGTTGCTCTCGATCAGGTTCCTCCCTCCTGCTCCTCCATATATGGTGACATCTGGTTTCAAAAGACCAAGATGGCGCTGGACAAACTCCGGATATCTAAACATCACCTCACAGCAGGTTGACACCATGTTTCGGAGCCTTGGTCTGCTCTGTTACATGAAATAAGATGGTCTATGGATTAAAACTAATGGGACAGATATGGCTGAACATCCATAAATGACCCTTGCATATCAGCACTTCATCCTTGCTGAGCAGAGAACTACGACAATGTGAAATGCTTCACTGCATCTACACTCAGGTAAACCCACGCGCAGCCTCGCTGGCCGCAGCAGATCGGTATCTGTCATTTTCGGTATCTGGAGTTTCTCTCTGATCCGCACCACAGCTCTGTTGAACTCTTCAGGGGAAACCAACAGAGAAGAAGAGTCTGAAACTCAAGGCTCCCATTGTCCTGGCCTGACATCAGCATCACTGACAGTGCGCTGACTCCAGCCTTTTGACTCTCGGTTATCTGTGCACTTATGTTTCTGAAATAGAGGTGAAAATTAGGGCAGGAAGTTAAATCGTGCCAACTCTGTCCTTTACTCCCATCCAGCAGACAAAGCATGAAAATTCCTGATGCAAAGATTTCAGCAGGAGCAATGTGTCAGACTGCAATTCTATGCTTCCATTTCAGCTGACCTTGTGCAAAATTTTTATTTGTTTCTTCCTCCTCCTCCTCCTCCTCCTCCTCCTCCTCTTCTTCCTCTCCTTGCTCCTCAGGTCAGGTCAAAGCTCCATTTCCTCCTACAAATGTCCATGCCTGTGAGGTGACTGACACCTACGTGGTCCTGAGCTGGACCGAGCCTGAACCCAGAGGCAGGGAGCCACTGAGCTTCTATGTAGAACAGGTCAGACTCACACACACACACACACACACACACTTTGTTCTTATTACTGTAACTGACAAAAGTACTCAGTTATCCCAAAGGCCCTCAACTTAACTTTACCCTTTCCCTTAATTGAGCGGCACCACATTCCACATTCTGTAAATATGCCTGTTGCTTTTTTATTTTTCAAGAACCATTTGCAAATACCCTGATCTGTACCAGTGATAAAATATAAACTGTTCTTTCCTGCATCATCCCTCATCCCTGTCATTTTCATGAAAAGCTGCAAAGTTTTTTTTGTTGTAATCTTACTTTAAAACAAACTAACAAACAAATGAAGGCTGGTAAAAACATGACGTCCTTCACAAAAAGAAAAAACCATATGGTGAGGTTTAATTGGGGATTTGATTAAAATCCATGTATGAAGGAACTGGACCTTGTTTTTAAACTTGCAAGATTGTCTTAAATTTTATCTCTGGTGAGTTTGCACCATTAAATCTGAGATATGTTTATACACACACACACACACACACACACACATATATATATATATATATATATATACACACATACACACACTGTATATGAGGTGGGATACAGCAGCGAATACAACATCCAGAATCCACCTCTCCCACTCTGCATGTGTCCATGAAGAAACCAACATTTACAAGATATGGTTGTTTTTTACCCTCAGGACCAGATACAAAGTGCAAACTAAAGCCAGAAATATATAAAGAGTTTTCTTCCAACATATCAAAGTGTGGAGAATGACCTATATTCCTTATAACAATAAAGAGCCTGGGCTCTCCAATATCAACACCCAACACCTTCTAGATCCAATAATCAGGAAACTGCCACAGGATATAGATTTTTATTGGACTTTTATAACTTACCGAGGTAATAAAACTGTCAAATATGTCAAAGGCATCAGAAATTACTAAAGTTTGCTCCCTCTCTCCCACTAATATAATGAAAGGAACATTCAAATATCCCCTTCGCCCTTGAGCAAGCACTTTGCAATCCCCGAGCCCTCTGACGTGCCTTGAGGTTTTCCTCCGCAGATGAACGGGAAATAATGGTGAGACAGAGAAGAAGTAATTAAATGAGCGATTGACGACATTAGTGCTATACAATGTCTTTAGATTCTTAACATCATTAGTTGAAAGCGACTAATTGGCAAAGATGAAGAAGACGTGTTCATTTAAGTTGTCTCCAGTGTTCTTGGTTTTAATCCCGACATGTCTTCTGTTTCCATCTGAGCATCTTTTCATATCACTTTTCAGTCTTTTCTGTCCTCATCTCCAGAGCAGGTGGTCAGGACAACTGGAAAGAATAATGAAGCTTTTAAAAGTATATTTGTCCTCGTTGATGATGCATTGACCTTTGAAATCCTTTCTGTGTTTACATTATTGCAACGCTATGCTCGGATCAGTCGCTGGCAGGGAAGTGCAGCTGGGAGCTGGCCAGTCTGGACATGGTGGTGAACTCTCCCAGGTTCCCAGTGTTCACCCTGGTCAAGGGGAAGAAGTACCACTTCAGAGTGCGCTCCATCAACAAGTACGGTGTCAGTGACCCCTCGGAGCCCAGTGAGCCCATCTCTTTGGGAAAGCCCCAAGGTGAGAGAGAGAGAGAGAGAGAGAGAGAGAGAGAGCTGTGTGATGAACTACCAATGACCTGTTACTTGACCTGTAAAGGTTGCTCTTACTTTCCTGTTCCCAGCTAAGCATGACAACGTGGACACTCGTGTTGCTCCGCCTGGTCTCGTCATATCATGTCTATAGAAATCAGGAGAATCCTGTCTGAAAACAACTCGACAGTTGTTTTTAATTCATTGATACTCCTGTGCTGTCTTTCTCAGAGCCTGTCTACAAGGACTGCAACTCACTATACTTCTGAACTACAGAATAAATGGTTCATTATGTTTTCAGCTAATCAATATAGTTTTAGATAGACTGTCATAAAAGATTGATCTGAAAAATTCTTCACACTGTGCTTAGCATCTTACAAAGAAGTGCAATACATTCTAATGCCTCTTTAAACTGCAGATTGTCTGTATTTCTTTGGGCTTTATCATCTCAGAGGAGTTTAAAATCATTCAATAATTTGTCTAAGTGTATTTAAATGTGCTTCCATGAGTGAAGACGTACGCATGAAAGAAATCTACAATACCTTTAATGTCCACAGAAATCTCTGAGGCTCACATTAGATGTTTTAAGATGAAAACTGTATGATTCTAATATTCTCTATTGTCCAACTCACTGAGCAGCTCAGCTTCAGAAACCGTGTAATGGAATCACAGGTTTAATCTGATCTGTGCATGGTTTAATGTGATGGTTTTCATGTGGTTCCTTTTAGCGGTGCCAGCTCCCCCCCACTCTGTGATGGCCGTCAGAGACACAGACACTTCAGTGCTGCTCCTGTGGCAGGAGCCCAAAGAGAAGCAAGGCATTCTGGGATACTACCTGTACTACAGTGAAAGTGGCAGTCATGACTGGAAGACTGTTAACAACAAGCCTCTTACCACAACCAGGTAACGGTGATGGATGGTTTGTTCTGCAGCTGCAGGGAGAATCATTACTTCTTTGCTCGATCTCTGTGGTCTAAATATTTGAACACGTTGGGGTCCCTGTCTGCATGTAAATTAATTTCACATCTCCCCACCTCAGGTTTACCGTGCACGGTCTGAAGACTCGAGGGGAATACGTGTTTCGGGTGAAGTCTGTGAGCCATGCAGGGAACAGCAACTATTCAGACGAGTCTGAGCCCATCATCGTCAAATCGGCCATCAGTACGTGCAGATGCCAAACAAATACACCACGCAGAGGACACAGCATTTCATTTTCTGTCAGGACACAGTTCAGACCCTCTATCGATCTAATGCTTTTACTGAATGAGCAAAACAGAATTCTTCTTGTTGGTGAATGAGTTTAAATATTGAATTTATTTATTGATGCATTTTGTTGAAAACATCCACCAAACAAAAATCTTTTCATGGCACCTGTGATACCTGTATTTGATTTGATTACCTTCAAAAGCTGAGCTGGTGGTTTTTACTCTACACAGATTTGTTGTCTCGAAGCCTTCGGAGCACGTGCGCCCTTCAACTTGAAAAAGCAAAATAAAAACAGTATCACAGAGTGTCCTCCAAAAAAGGATCTCTGGAAAAGGGTCTTGGAAGAAACAAATGCAGACCATTGTTTTTATTGATTGAACATGTCAGTGCCCCTGTGTTTCATCATGGAGTCTTCCACCAAGACTCAGGCGATGTCATCAAAGACTGGAATGACACTGAGTAGAGTTCCTCCTCATGAGACATTTCCAAGGAGTGGAAACTTGTCGTCCATCTTTATTTGTGTACAGGAGCACTGATCGATGTGTAGCCTGCAGTCCGATGATGATCCCTCGTTGCCACTCACAGCCACAGTATTCTCACATCCTTTCTGCCACTACTCTTTGTGAAGAACACATTTTCTTCTAAAAAATTATGAATTGAATAATTGCTTAACAAAGCGAGTTGTGAATTTTTCAAGTCAATATGGAAGTTGCCAGGGAGTCAGTGCCATTTCTCAGTCTATTTAACAAGAACTTGTTCCCGCTGAGACACTCTTTTTTCTTTTTAAATCCTGCTGTTTGTTCCAGATGTTCCCTCGGCTCCCTCTGCCATCGCCCTGCTGCTGTGCACTGGATCAGAGATGGTGCTGGGTTGGAGGGCCCCCTCCTCTAACGGGGGAGATCTCGTACGTGGCTATTACCTGGACCAGAGGGAAGAGGGTACGGAACTATGGCGGGAGGTCAACGTCCAGCCAGTCAAAGAGAGGAAGCTGAGGGTCAGTAAAACTCCAAGAATTTGCAGATATATGGAGTCTTGTTTTTACCCATGATTACTCATCACTTCATTGCTCTGTCCAGACTATTAAACCTCGACAATCACTGGTTGTCAGGAATCTGTTGATGGATAGTAATTGTCCCAAGAGATAAATTCTAAAGATTTTAGTGAGTCCAAAAACAATTCACGGTGTCTTCACTTCCTTTGATATAAATCCTTAACTAATCATTAGTCAGTCTCAATCATGTTTTAATGAATGTTTTATGGCATCAAATATCTAATTAAAACCAAACTTAGCTGAAAATAAATAAACATTCTATCTTTCAGAATTTCTTTTTACTTTTTTAGTTTGGACAAACATTAGGCCCATCTGTCAACATGGAGGAGAGAGGATTAATGACCAATATTGTGATCGCCAAACACTTCATTTCTCTGTTTTTAGAAGCAGGGTCATCTGAAGTGGAAGTAAACAGAAGGTAAAAATAATGGCTCTGGCTGCTGTGTATTTAATCTAATTGCACTGATCATAGTTATCTCCTATATTAAGCAGCTGTCTTTAATACATGGACAGGGCTCCCTCATCCACACCGACTGTGTCACTAGGCAACAGGCTGTGTCCATGGAGACCTAGAGGAAAGTTGAATCCCTAGCTTGACTAAGGTAGATTGCAGGTCCCCTGTAATTAGACGCTGTGTGAACGCGTGGTCATTTTGAGCTACTGGGAAAAACAAAGACTGAGCCAATTAGACAGAAAACCACAGTGTCGCTGTTAATCTCGGTGGGACCTCATCCTTTCTCTAATTTTCCTGAAGGAACCCTCCTGAAGGAATCAATAAAGTTCTATCTATCTATCTATCTATCTAATCAGAGGTGAGGAGGACTGGGAACACCTTTCACTGGAGGATACCATCCACTGAGAACATGCAGCACCCAAATGATATTAACAACCATAGGACTCAGATACCGATGTAACAGTACCATGAAAATACTTCTAATACCACCATATCATCTAATTACCACTTTTACATGTATAGTTTCAGATACATCATTAGATTGATGCTGATTTGTTATTGTGGCTGGTTAATGGTTCAGTGGGTCACAGTGGGAGGAAAGAAGAAAAGTCTTCTTAATGGTTTTACTTTTGATCTGCTACTTTTTTTTGAGAAATAATAGATGATTCTGCCTCTTTGAGCTTCAAACAGTTCTTTAACTCACAGATCTGAAGCATGAACTGCGTTCTTATTTGTTCAGGGGCATAAGACAGGAAAAATTGTGGAAATGTCAGGTTAATTTTTTTTTCTTTAAAGCTGTATGCAGTAACTAAGCAATTTTTAGTTTTTTCTTTCTTTATTTTTTTTTTTGTTTTTAGTAAAACAGAGTGGAGCTCTGAATTCTCATGAATTATTATTATGATCCCAAATACACATACAGCAGTGTGAGAGTACATATAAATGTTGCATGCAGATGGTTTTATTCTGATTATCCTGTTGCTCAGTTGCTCACATCTCACTGACTGAGGCACTGAACTAAAGAGGCGGACGCTTCACTCTGAGCTCAGCTCCACGATAAAGTGTCATAATAATCAAACGCATCCTGTTTGCCATCTAGTGGATGAAAGCTGTACTTCATCCCACTCCTCAGGCCATGGCCACCTTTGTCTCGGGTGGACTGTGTATTAGCTGTATACTAATCTGATAACTGGGCTGTGCTTCAACCTGAACGTCGTTGGGGAAGCAGCCATAGATAAAGGCGGGAGGGGGTTTTGTGGGGAAATTGGTTTCTAGATAGCGATTGCCGTTGCTCTGAAATAAGCTCCTTCTGCCTGTGTCAATTAGTTGCCGGGAGCGGCAGCAGAAGTTCACAACTGTTCACAGACGAGATAAGGACCTTAAAGCCTAAGTGGCTGTGAATAGGGAGATCAATGAACAGATCAATGAGGCTGAATCCTCCTCTGGTCCCAAAGCAAAAGTGTCTCAGGGACTCAGCAGAAAACTGCTGTGGCAGCAGCAGCAGCAGTAGCCAAGCTAATCCCACATGAAATGCTGGAGTCCGGAGTGCAACTGCAGCAGCAGCAGCAGCGTCTGCTCCTGTGTGATGTGACAGCTGATCCTCACAGAATCGGCAGCAGCGACCGTTTGACCTGAGTCGTTTCAATTCATGCAAAGGAATAGAGTTTGTATTATCGTATAAGCCGGATACAGAAGGCTGCATATACTGTATATTATTCCTCTGAAACATGTGAAGGAAGAAAGGTAAGTGATTCCTGTCAGGATTCTAGGGTGGGAGGTAGGTTGGTGGTTCAATCACTGCTCCATCACTCACAGTATGAATGCATAAAGTAGCTGTATGCTTGATTTTTTTTTTCTTTAAAATTCTTAGCACAGCTCACAAAATCCTTGAATTTGCTCCAGAATTCAGCCAAAGAAAAATCCAGTTAATCGTGACAGACTCCATCCTTATTGATTTTGGAGCGAGCCATTAAATCTCACATAAACAATATATTGTCTCAGCCCATTTGTCGTCAGCCAGTCTGGGTCATTAACTTTCTGTCCCTGCTGTGTTTCCATAGGTGTGTAATCTGTCCAGTGGGCACTTCTACCAGTTCCGTGTGTCTGCTGCCAACAGGGCTGGTGTTGGGAAGCCCTCTGAGGCCAGTGAAGCTTTTCTGTGTGAGAAGTGGACGATGCCAGAGCCAGGTAAGACGGACATATTGTTTATGTTCGGACTCAATTCATTTGCCTCCAGACTAACAAATGTCAAACATGACTTTTATGAAGGTCACAAACCTTGTAATGCATTCTCAACCTGTGTCATCACCAACCCACGAAACGCTGCGGGGTCACATAACAAAAGCTTCACTGACCTGGGGTTCTGTGCAGACCATCCATCAACCCCGAGGAGCCGTTACCATTGCCACCATTTTATGTTTATTTGAAACGACTCCATTAAAGTGCATACGGCGGCTTCACATGAAAATAGACAGGTCGATAAGAGGTGCCAGAATAAAAACTATTTGCATATTGCGCCATTAAAGTGCAGGGAGAGTAGAGTGCTCGGTGGAGACAAGTGCACAACGCAGTATCTGCTGTAACGGTGTCGAATTAGAGGTGGTTAGTGTCATCTATGTATGAACGCTCTGATATTACTGTGCTTTGTGCTCACTGTCTCAGCTGCTGAACAAAATGAAATGAAACATTTTAATTACAGAGGTACTTGCTGCATTATCAATTCTGTAATAATACTTAAAACATGCTTATGAATTAATAGCAATTACAGATAATGTTGAATGATTCTCTTTATGCTCTATAATACTGCTGTTCATGGTTTAACTCACATGCAGAACATAATTATATTCTACATATTCAGCCATTTTAAGAATAGTAATAATAAAAAAAAATTAAACTAATATTTTGGGTAATTTCAGAAAATCTGACCCTCATTCTGTTGATTAAAATAATATCTGATGCAGGTCTTGATCGATGTTATTGTTTATCAGTAACATAAAGATGAACCTTTATATCTCTATTCTTCATTTTCTTGAAAACTCTGTTTTTATCCCTTCTTATTGTGACCATGGAGCAAATATACCGGGCACAAGAATTTCCTTTGGGATTGAAAAGTTCTGTCTCATCCTGTAAGTGACTGTAGAGGCAAAATCCACCGCTCTCTACTTCTCATTACGCTCACTGCTCCAGGAGAGACTTTACCTTGAAAGACAAACTTCTGGATTTCTTCTAGCCAGGAGGGTTGTTGCACTATATTGGATGAGTGTGGATACTCCATCACTGAGGATGTGGAGAGCTCTGATTGTATTAGACAAGCAGAAAGACTTTATTTGGAAATAGGTTTTACCTGAGGACACTTAAACGGATGTAGGGAAATATCTTATATAGATCTCTGCTGTTTATGTTTTTCTTCGAACATAAGAAAAGAGGAATAAACACAGTCAAAGCACAAGAAAAAGAACATTTCATTCGCCTCTCTCACCTGCAGGATTTAGTTAGAATGTCAACCCAAAACAATTTCCTGTCACAAAAAGTTGAGACATCATGAATCAATACAAACGACCACCCACACCGTGACTGTGCCACGGCCCCGGTCCGGTGTGCTGCGGCTCGGTCCACGATCCCGACAGTTGTGGTCGTGCTCGTATCAGCCTCCTGTGACATTAATAATGAAAATGGGGAGAGGCCATTTTTAAAGCACCGCTCATTAATCTTGGCAAATGGGATTTCCTCTGAGCCATTAATAATTTAAAATGTGACTGAAAATCATTAAGCAAATTAACTACTATGTGCCGGCATGGAGTCAGGAGGGGTAGATTAAAGCAAAGTCACTGTACTGCGTTGTTTCTGGTTTTGTTTTCCTGCGTGACTGAAAGGTCATATTTGGTCAGCCTGGATTCAGGATCAATATGTTGCTGCTCCTTGTTCTTCTGCTCCCCAGTGCAAACACACTGACCCGGATAGTTCTGTGGTGACCCTTGCTCTTCTCCCTCAGGTTGTCCGTACGACCTGCGGTGCAGGGAGGTGAGAAACGGCTCCCTGGTGCTGCTGTGGGAGGCTCCGCTGTACGAAGGACGAGGCCCTGTCACTGGCTATTTACTGGAGATCAGTCAGGGGAGCCAATCAGATGACTGGGTGTTTCTAAATGACGAACCAATCACTGGCACAAATTTCAAGGTGAGTGGAAGAGTGAAAATGTTTTCGCAAGATGAGTTTTACTTTTACTTTTTTTTTATTCCATTTTTTGCATGTTATCATGCCTTGTTAAAAACAGATTTCCCGAAACTTGAAGTATTTCTTCCCTACAGATTATAACGTTTTGAATAATCCAAAGGAACTGTAGACGTGACCAGTAAATGTTTGATGTGTTCCCAGGTGTCGGATCTTCAGGCGGGTCAGACTTTCCGTTTCCGTGTATCTGCTGTTAATGAGGCCGGGATGGGCCGAGCATCTCTGCCCTGTGAGCCAGTCACCGCTCAGACCAAACCAGGTCAGTCGTCATGGGTCCACATAAAAAGTCCCCTCTGAGGCAGGCTGGAGTAACTGGACATAGGAAACAATATGCAATAGTGAGAAAATCATTCACTCTCTGAATGAAAAGCTGGATATCACTCTCATGTCCCTCAAGCTGGGTCCAGGAAATGATTAGCTTAGCATAAAGACTGGACACAGGGGGAAACTGCTAGCCTGACTCTGCCTAATTCCTCCAGCTTCATGTGAAGTTAGTGCTGTTGATCCTTTTGTGGTTTTCTCATCAAGAAAGGAGAAAAGCACATTTCTTAAAATATTGAACAAATCCTGTGAAATACTCTTTGCATGTCAATTTAATGCAGTTATCAATAATACAGATGTTGCATGTACATGAAAGATGGAACCAATCCATGCATTTAATATTGATTTTCTACTTATTCAAATACGTTTTAAAAATACATGCTTGTGGATATGTGGCTCGCCAGCATGTGTAGGTTATGCAGATAGCAAAAAAAAAAAAGAGAAATTAAAATTTAAATAAAGATGAAAGTATATTCAGGATAAGTTCTTTTTAATTTTGTATGTAGGACATGAAGAAGAAAGGACACAGAAAATGTGTAGGGAGTTAATCCCTTTTCCTTAAGACGCTTTCTTCATCTCTATTTTTTGCCGTGATTGCATAACTCTTCCTCAGGCACTAAAGACATAGAGATTGGCGTGGATGACGATGGTTTCATATTTTTGGGCTACGAGGCTGATGAAGTGGATGAGGAGAGCGAGATCCTGTGGAGCAGAAACTACACGGAGCCTGTTGACGCCGACAGAACCCAAACAGAAACCAAGAAGAACGCGTGAGTCCATCAGACGCTGCGTCTTCCTGTGATCGGGTGAAACTGTGACAGGGTTAATGGACAGAGGACCGAGAGGCTCATTCAGGCTGTGAGGGAAATGATTTTTACATCCGGCTGGTCCCAGTCTCTGTGGAGCCGTTAAACTCATCGCTCTCCCACAGCGACTTTGGGCTTTTCACACTCAAAGTGCCATCTCCTGTTCCTGCAGCTGCAGCGACCAAAAAAAAACAAAAAAAAAACACTCGCCAACAGGATACATTTAAAATAGAGGCTAATAGAAAGCGTGGTTTGAAATCACTGATACCACTTTGTAAATTGATTTTTTTGGAGGGGGATTTCTCACTGGGATTCCCCACTGATGCGAACCTCTTTGGATTATCCAGCTCCTGAGCTTGAAGTAAGGCTCACCTGCCCCCACTCTCATTTACAGCATGAAACTAATTTCATTTGATGCTCAGTCGCCTGTGAGGTGTCAGGTCAAAGCTATTGGGACAGGAAAGTGCTGTGAGATGTGACGGCGGGCGGCACAAGGTGGCACCGCTGCAGCCTTTACCACAGGCTGGACAAAGTCAAAGATGCTCGCTCGATGCATTTGTCTGTTTTTTCTGATCCATCCGTCAGGTCAGTCCTCACCTTCGTCGACCCCTCTGAAGAGGATCTGGGTCTCTATGCTGTGGAGGTGAGCGACAACCCTGACCTGTCATCCAGCTACGACTTCACCGCTGAGGGTAAGAATCTGTTTTAATCCAAAGTGAAGAAAAGAAAACACATCAGCTCTCTTGTTGAAGGGTACTATCTGTATAGCTTGTCCTTTAAATGTCATGCTGGAGCTAACCAGGGCTGACTCTGGCTTGGAGACATTATGCAGTGAGGTGTCATTTAAAGTCGGGGGGGACCCATAGGTTGAACCAATAACCTTCTGTCAAAGGCGTATGCAACCATGTGGTATGTGCCTCAACCAATCAGTGCCATCGGGTCACATTTAGGACTTTAAATTTTCAGGGATATCAAGTTTTTCTCTCAAGCGAATAATCGTCCCCTCAAAGTCAAGGTCCCACCCAACGTCCAGCGAGGCTCTTACAAGTCAATCAAAGTTTCACCAAAGGGATTAACCTTCAGCTGTACCTTTTCTTTCAGACCTCGAACGACTCAAAGAACTCAGCTGGCAAATCAGAAACCCACGTATGTAAAAGATGCTTCATTGTCGGATTAATTTTTTAGCAGGAGATTTGCTAAACATTCCACAAATGGTCTCAGTACACTGATTGAGAGTATTGATTTAGAAATACAATAGTCATGTAACACAGCTGCAAACAAAACAGCAGGACTGGGACTCATCAGTAGCAATCACGTATTCTTCATTGATTGAATGATCTTCTAATTAATTCAGCTTAGCCTCTGACACCGCGTGTTTGATTTCCCTCCGGCAGTCATAGGTCTGAAGTCGGGCTGGCAGGTGGAGGTTTCAGAGGAAGGTGCCGTCCGTCTCTGGCTTCAGACGGAGAGTCTGAGTGACGCCGCTGAGCTCCGTCTCATCTTCAATGACCAGGAAATCTCCAGCACTCCGGTAAGAGCCGTCACACAGAGGCTGTCCTGCGGTGCAGCGGCTCACAGGCTGGAGCATGTCACGCACCCTGTCACAGCGGAGGATTGGATCCTCGCTCTCACTACAATGCTTCACACTGCAAAGTATTTTGGGATGAAAGCACAAGCCAACAGGAAATGTGGCGTTAATCTGCAGGAGATGCTTTATTGATGCACAAAGGTTTCAGTAAGAGTTCACACAAATGTAAAGGCCCAAAGCCCCCTGTCATGAAGCCACGTTCACATTCACTAGACCCTGATTTTAATTTCAAAGTGCTCCTAGAACTCATGAATATCTGTCTCCTAAACATTTCAAAAAGCATGAATGCACTCTTCACTGAACCTTAACCACAGTAGGTTTCTTCCTGTTTTCTTTTCCGTGTGATCCTGCAAACGAGCAGGCGGACAAACACTGAGACAAGATCATAAGCATAGCAATAAATATGTTGATTGAAAGTGGGCGGAGGAGCCGCGGCATGCACTTATTTTGACCATGCAAAAAAAAAAAAACCCACTGTTTATTTGCCTGTGTGATTTGCCCATGTGGCCTCGACAGAACACACTGTGATTCATAGCATTGCCCTTTTTTGAATATGGAAATAAATGTGCATATATTTCCAAGTCTGCAACAACAAATTTATTAGGAAAATAACAGACGTCACAAAACAATATACGACATTAGCGTGTGGCTGCATGCATCTGTCTTTGTGACAAGTCACCATGAATCTAAAACAGCAATTATGTTTTATCAAACATCATTGGGGTCCGGAAATTGAGGCTGCCAACAAAGATGAAGCACAGGTGTGCGAGGCAGCAGCAAGATCCGGGAGCTGAGCTAATTTTGCAACACGTGGAGGTGAAGCACATCTGTTAGGGGGAAAGCAGAGAAGGAATAAATATGCAATTTGTGGAATTTTCCTCAAACAACCACCAGGAGTTATGGACTTATAAATCAGCAGTATATTGCCACCTAATGGAGGCACTGGATGAAATAGCTTTTAGAAACTCAAAAGAGATGTAGACGTGTGAGGCATCAAATCAAACGGTTTAAAGCAACAATATGTGACTTTTACTGAGCAGCAGCGCCCTCTGCAGCCACATGCAGAGACTGATACCGAAATGGTTTGGATGTAGAGGAGAAACTGTCCATGTATTGAGTGGTATTACCCATGATCCCCCGCTTCCTGAACCAGAGGAGCTGCTACTGTAACAAATCCACAAAATCTGTTTAGAATTTTTCATATTTTAAAAGTTTCTTCTCTGAATCCTGGAGATAAACTTTGTCTTTTAATGACTCTGGGTCTTTTTAATGGATCTAGAGCCCAGCTTATGATATATTCCTCATTAACTAACTGGTAGTTTTCAACATGGTCTTCTTATGCAGTTCATGTAGCTCACGCATCCATTAACTCTCATAAAGCAGCTCAGTGAGAGCCACAGGGATGAAAACGAAAAGCCTTTTCCACAAACATTATTTGCATCATTACGGGTGAAATGATGTAACGCTGTGGCACAAAGGAGAATGAAATATAGACACGCAGGGAGTCTGCCATTTTAAAAAAACTCTGTTTAAAAATGAGACGACCTAAAATAAAGAAACTGAATCATCACCCAGAAAGAAATCGAATGAGCTCAAACCTCCTCTGCACTGAACAATAATCAGCATGTCTCGGTTCTTGAACTCTGCCCCAACGAGTCCACACAGACAAAATCAAATATAAAGAGCTTGATCTTCTGGTGTGGTTTCACAACTGTCTGCTGCACTCGGTTCGTCTGTGTTTGCTCGCGGGAGGAGGGCAGCCTGCTTTACATCCGGCTGCTTGCATTTGATTTGCATTTGATTCCGTTACTCGCCGGTGTCGCAGCTCCATCCGAACAGCGCTGATTGCACGCCATTTCCAAATGATCACAGCTGAGGTCTGCAAATTCAAAAGCCATTTAGCTGATTAAGGCCCTTGGGCTTGCAATTCATCACAAATCACAGCCACCAGTGAGGCCTATCAACATGCACAGCATACACTTATCGTGATGAACATAAACGCCGTGAAAATGAGCTCAGAGGCAGTTTCCTCTGTGTGTTTGCTTGTTTGTGTGTTTTTTTTTTTTTTAAATGTACATGTCTTAATTGTCTATACTGCTCCTCTCTGTTTGAGTAACCATTCAGCAAACGGCCATGTCCTGACTGCACTCGTGTGTGTTGGGCCGATGTGTACTGTGCGTGTGGCAATGCTTGTTTGCTCGTCCGCAGCACCGTCAGATCAACTTGGACAGGGCCAAAGGTCTGGTGGAGATACTGTTTGATCGGCTGCGCGAGGAGGACGAGGGCTCATACACGGCTCAGCTGAGAGACGGCCGCGCCAAGAACCAGTTCACTTTGGTCTTTGTGGATCAAAGTAGGTCGCTCACCTGCCGCCGAGTTGTCTCTGAGCTTCTTTCATTTTTAAATCAGTGTTAATGGGAACATCGCAGTCCGAAGATATCAATTAACGAGCTTTCAAAACCCACCTCAGGACGGAGCAGCAGTGTCCTCCACCTAACATCAACAACTCAGAGGACTATTAAGAGCCCGTTGGTTTAATTTTGTTTCATTGCAATAATTTTTGTGCAAATAGTTTTCAGCCTCTCGTGGTCCGGTTACATCTGAATGCCAAACATTTACTCTCCTTAATTACACCCTCATCTGCAGTAATTACAGGCAATGATTTGCTGCACAGTAACTTTTTGGTATTGCAGGGACATAAAATCCACGTCAGAGAATCACATTGTGTAGTGTACTTTAATTATCCTGAGCTCATTCTTCCAGGAATTGGTCAAATGATTTAAATTATTACACAGCAAATGTTTCTGAGTTAAAATAAAGAGAAGGATGATAACAGTACAGTTTTCATTCATCAGTGCTTGACGTGAACAATCGGTTGGTGTGACAGCTTATAGTCATTTCCTCCGGTGTGTAGTGAATCTGATATTTTATCTTTGACTGATATTTATAATATCTTACATAATGCTCTGTATCGTTGCCAGTGTTCCATCAGACCCTGGCGCAGGCAGACGCAAACCGACGTGACCACCAGAGGAAGTCCGGTGAGAAAATCTCTGGAGTCGAGCTCTTAAAATATCTCTCATTTGCTAAATGATGCGATGCACATGATCTAAGTCTATGACCATGTTGGTTTAAATCGTACTTCTGCCACTTTTACGGTTTATGGCTCTGAATAACGGTCTCAGAGTCTCTGGCACCATGACTCAGCACAGATTTATATTGTATGTATTAATAATCTGCTCTGTTTTCTAAGGACCGTATTTCCAGGAGTTCCTGTCATGGAGTATAAATGAGGACTGTGAACTCATCATAAAGTGCAAGGTACCTTTGCATAAAACAGTGCGGTCCAGGAAATGTTATATTTGTTTGTTTTTTTTTGGTAATATAAGTTTATTAATTGGCAAATACACTTGACATATTACACGAAGTAAATGTTATTGAGATGATTGAGATCTCTCTTTACACAGGTGACCAATACAAATAAGGACACGTCTCTCAAGTGGTTTAAAGGAGGCACAGAGGTGAAGAAGTTGTCGTATGACCAGTCGTCAGGGGTCAGCACGCTCACCATCCCACAGGTATCCAAAAACAACAATTCTATTATCAACTGTTTTCAGGTCAGCTAATGTGTGGAGGGGCGTGAAGGGCCCAGAAGATGTAGTGAGAGGGGAAGACGAGACGATGTTCACAGGATTGAGTCTTATTTTGAGATGGCCCCAGATTCAACGTGTTTAATGTGACACTGAATATTTTTCTTCAGGTTACAAAGGAGGTGGCCGGCTCATACAGAGCTGCAGTGTCAGATAAGAGAGGAGAGGACGTCAGCATCCTGGAGTTACTGGACAGCGGTGAGACGTGACCTTGTTAAAGTGTCCACAGCATATATCTGTTCCTCTGTCTGTTTCAGTTTACGCAAATCATCCATCTGGAACAGAATCTGTTTCATTTTCATTTTACCTCATCATGTGTTCTCAGCTTTCACCCTTTGGTATTTGCAGCCGTTATAAAAAAACACTGTACAGGCACTTGATTGTTCTTTGTATTGACAGAGTACGACCAGCTCCTCCAGCAGCTGAGCAAACAGTGTGGTGAGTTATTCACGGCTGAAGGCTCGTCCTTAATGAACAGCATTTGTGAAACGTGTCAATGAGTTGTATTCACACCAAGCATGTTGTGTTGGGACGAGGATAATAAATCTGATAGCAGCGTTCATTAATAATGATGTGTGTTGTTTAAGACAGTATCAACGTGTTGACCTCCCACATCTTTGTTTGATCCTGCCAGAGAAACTGTACATGAACTCTGTGTGTGTGTCTGCAGCCCTGTCAGCCGGACCGCTGAGCATCGAGAGCACCGCTGCAGGTTTCAAGCTCTATTGCTCCCTCAAATACTACATAAGCCACCTGAAGACCAACTGGAACTTCAAGTGAGTTCACATGCATCAGTGTGACCCGACGTCCTGTGGTGGAGCAGCTGCTGGGAGAGATGAATGAAGCTTACCTGGAGTTCTGCTTCATTTAAATTGCCCCAGAATAAAAATGTTAGAAAATCAGCAGCTGCTCAGTGAAGCAAACATAGAGTACTTTAAAGCCTCAGAAGTGCAGTGCCTTGAAAGCAGCATACTCTGAATTTATATTTTATGGCAGAGAAACCTCTGTATGTTACCTTGTGTCTCTTTTATAACACGCAAACATGCACGTGCATTTCATCATGTTTAAAGACTTGAATAGTTTAGCAGTTGTTTAATAACACTGCAGGTTGTTAAAGGAAACCTGATGAAGGCGTTTTTATATGGACCTGTGTTCTGTGGTAAAGCCAATAGCGCCATCTGCTGGGACATTTAAGAATGGTCACTGCAAATAGTAGGATTAATGTGAATGAGTTTATAAAATATAATTATTGATTTTTGTAAGAAATTAAAGAAACAAATTGTGTATTGTAACTTTAAAGAAGAATTGGGCAACTCCCTTTAATCTGGGAAAAGGCAAAAAAAAATGTGTTTTTGGTGATCTGTATAAGTTGTTGGACTCTATATGTTTAAAGCAAGAGTGTCAGAGATGATATGTGTGTGTGTGTGTGTTCCCCTGTAGAGAGAAGAGGATTGACCAGGGAGCTAAAACAAAGACTGGGAGCAACATGCAGATGGTCTGGATTGAAATATTTAACCCGACAGAAAATGATAAAGGCAAATACACACTGGAGATGTTTGACGGCAAAGAGACTCACACACGTCATCTGGACCTGACCGGACAGGGTGAGAGAACGTGATATTGTTTGATACAAGTTGACCTATGGCACAATTTGTGATCATAAAAAATACTTAAAAAGCAAACAGGATCCAATTTTTTCCTTGACCATCATTATAACTTCCAACAGCCTTTGCTGATGCTTTGCTGGAGCACCAGAGGCTGAAGTAAGTGCTGCAGTGCAGCATGCACCCTGCATGCTTGCTGTGACATTCAAAGAAAACAGTGAAGTGTCAGTGGTTTAAAGCCTGACCCAGAGGTCGTTGTCTCTTGAACCTGAGCAGTCACTATTGTTGCTTGACATTGTGTCATATCCTATTGAGCTGACCCTTTGTTTTCATCTGTTAGGCAAGCGGCCATTGCTGAGAAAAGTGAGTCTGAGGTTATATGTTGGTCCTGAAATGTTTCTGTCCAGAACAGAGAAGAAAAAGATTGAAAAGCGGATGTCGCTGCTTGTTTTGTTTTAGATCGAGCTAAAGTGATAAAAGGTCTTCCTGATGTGGTAGCCATCATGGAGGGCAAGGTATGCACACTGTCAACAGGGTAGACTCACTATTCTTTTTGTTGATGCGATTCCCTCTTTTCCATCATTTCACCGCCGTGTTTTGTCCTCAGTCTCTGTGTCTGACGTGCTTCATCGAAGGAGACCCCGCCCCAGAGATCGTCTGGCTTCATAACGACAGGGAGATCACTGACCAGGCCCAGTTCACCATCACTAAAGAACCCAAGTGCAGCAGCATCACTGTCAATAACATCAGGATGGGAAATTCTGGAAAATACAGCATCTCCGTGCGCAACAAGTACGGCTGCGATACGGTTGATGTGATGGTGAGCGTGTACAAGCACGGAGAGAAGCCTCCAGCCAACGCTGTGGAGATGGGTTTATAGACTGAACATCCATCTAGAATGAGTTCTGCATGTTTGCTGTGCTTCAGATTGAGATTCTACTTTGCATAAATAGATGAAAGATGACATTCAATCTGAATATTCTTTATCCAAAGTAACATACAGGGCAAGTGGTCGTGGAAGGATTGATGGTAAAATTAAATGAGGGTGACTTATTGTTGTATTAGTGCATATGAGGGAATTATAACGAATGTGTTGAAGAAGCAATCTACAATAGTTTCTAAACTTCATCAATAAAAGTTAAGGCAGTGCGGGCCATTAAAATGTCATTTTCAAAGTTGACATAGGATGGAGATGTCAAAGTCGTTGAGTTCACTTGTGTTTCTTTAAATAAGAAGACTTGAGTAACATTTATTTTTGCTTATTTGAGACAGCACTGTGTGGAGCAAGTGTTTGCAGCATGGTGAATAAAGCTCATTCATTTCGCTGGGGTTTTGTTTTTCTGGCCATGTATAAAATAATACCACTGTATCTTATCCAGTAATCTTTCATTTTGTGGATGGATATATCTTTTGTGAATGTGAACTGCAGCTTTCTTTGTATATGGTTTTGCAAGCAGGGACAATGTCTTTAAAAGCAAACAGTCCACTGTGTCATTGACCCCGCTGGGCCCCAGGGGTTCGACAACAAACGTGAGAGAAGACACGAGTGAAGCTAATTTAAGTTTAAATTCATTGGGTGCTGCAGGTTTGGCCTAACAGGAGTAAATGAACTCCAGGTTGTTCAAACAGCAGTGATTACTTCATTGAAGGTTGTTACTCATTACCCATCAGCACTGGGACGCCTTTACTTTCCAGTATAAAAAGGTGGGAGCACCCTCACCTCCTTCACATTGTGTTGAGCTTCACACAGTTGTCCCAGCCTCCAGCCCACTGGTGAAGGAGATCCCAGACCCTCAAGGAAACATGGACTTCAACGGAACATGGCAGGTTTACGCTCAGGAGAACTATGAAGAGTTCCTCAGGGCAATGGGTGAGAATAACACAAGACACTTTTCAGTCCATGCTTTTAAATTAAACTGTGCACGAATTGAACCCAAAACTTGTATTCCTTTTTCAACAGAGCTCCCAGAGGATGTCATCAAGATGGCAAAGGACATCAAGCCAGTTACTGAGATTAAGCAGAGTGGCAAAGACTTTGTTATCACCTCCAAGACCCCAGGGAAGTCCGTGACTAACACCTTCACCATCGGGAAGGAGGCTGATATCACCACCATGGACGGCAAGAAGCTCAAGGTTTGTCTGCCTGACTTGTTCTTTATATTGCAAGACACTTAGAAGCTCAATTACGTAAGTAAATTTGGTAATTCTATTATTCAGTAATCAGAAACTATACTTCTAAATCAAATACTGTGTGTGTGTTGAATTCCTCCAACCACCAGTGCATCGTCAATATGGAAGGAGACAAAATGGTCTGCAACACTGGCAAGTTCTGTCACATTCAGGAGCTCAAGGGAGGAGAGATGGTTGAGGTACAGAGCATTTTACCAGTTAACACACAATCACATGTTTTACCTTAATGCATGATCAACTGAAATACCTTAAATGCATCTCCTCCTTTTATTCCTCTGCAGACATTGACCATGGGCTCAGTCTCTCTCATCAGGAAGAGCAAAAAGATGTAAACTTGGACGTGAAGAAACCAATGTCTATTTAAATAAAAGTGTTGATTAAATATGATTTGTTTGTGTCATTTTTCAGTTCAAATGCTCATGCCTCCCCACATACTGAATATCCCTATTTGACTCTTTTATTATAAAAAGATCAATGAATTTCACAGATGAGCACCCAACAGTTTTTATATAAGGTTTTACTGAGCCCCCCACTGGTGGTAAAGGTTTGTGCAGGGGCTATGCAGTAAAAGTGTGGAATACATTTAATTATGTTCGTAAATGTGTTGAGCCAAATATAAAAATGTAACAAATCTGTAAGTATATTCTATTTCGTTGACTGAAAATGGACCTAATGCAAATATCATTCTTTCTTTGTCATTTTGGAAGAGTTATTTTTGTCTCTGCTTGCTTTTAAAGGGATAGTTCCTATTATTGAATCACCAATCATTGATTAAGTTCTCATGTACAAATACGACGCTATTTGAACAAACTTCAATAGTGTAATTCTTTATCCTATAAAACTGCTGAATTTGATTTGTAGTGTTAAATGAGTTTTACATTATTGTTGTTGTTGTTATTGTTATTACTACTACTTATATTATTATTAAGGGGTATTCACCATCTTGTCCTACATTGTTCAATGGGTATTGTTTAGTTATCATTTTTATTCGTGGTAGCAGTATTATTATTTAGTAGTAGTAGTAGCAGTAACATTGTTGATAATATTAGTATTGTGGTCATCATTAAATGTGTTGTCATATTTTATGTAAGTATACTACACTAGACCTGCAAGCAGGTATGAACGGGGCCCAATCGGCATGTTTGGGGTATTTTGCAAGTTGTCCCATGTACATTTAGCTCTGCATAATATTGTTGTCATCAATCATAACTCATTGTCATGGTATGCATCAGGCTATGAATAATTGTGAAGTGATGTTTAAACATAATTTCAATATTTATAAAAAATACACTGTGAAACAATCAGGTGATATTGAGCCTTGGAAGTATGTTTTAAGGAAAATTGTATGGAGAAAATACATATGGTTGGTTGTACATAATGAATGGAAATTGAATTATAGCTGAACTATAACAAAAGGTATCAAATGGTCCATCATAACTATTACCGTTTATGCTGCTATGCTATCACTTTTAATGCGGAATAATAATAATAATAATAATAATAATAATAATAATAGGCAAGACCGATAGGGTTCCTGCAGCTGTCGCTGCTTGGACCCCTGATAACCGATCTTAAATATATCTGATGTGTGCGCCTTGTCTCTGAGCATGCGCAGTGCGTCCAGAACGCGTTGACCACGTAGCTAGTGTTAGCAAGCGTTAGCTGTTGTTAGCTGCAGCAGAGCGCCAGGCTTTGTGGGGAAGAAAGCCAGCTTTGATAAACTAATTCACGGCCACTGAAGAGTGTGAGGGGCCGGTGAACATGGCAAGGTATCTGCGGCCTCCAAACACTTCTCTCTTCGTCCGGAACATCGCCGACGAGTCCAGGTATGTAAACCCCGCTAGCGCGTGTGGAAGCGTGGCGAAGCTAACGTGATGCTAGTCGGTTAGCAAACATCTGTCGACATAATGGCTCGAGAGGAGCGAACCCAGACAGAACCTAACCCTGGGCTTCGCTAACTGTAACACAACACTGGGCCAGATAGGTGTGTACAGCTAAATGCAGTTTGTGGTGTTCAGTGTTGATGTGTTCGCAGCAACCACAGGGGAAAACACTGTCGTTAACCCGAAGTTGATCCTACTCATGACAGAATGTGGATAATTTCATGTTGTGGACATTAATTAATGTTCTGGTGTTACTACAACACAGTAAGAAGCAACCTGCATGTATGCTAATTGTTAGCCAATGGGTTTATTTCCATTAAAACTAAATTCCACTCACCTGCCAACTTCTCGGGGCCTCAGTTCTAATAACCCTTTAACACAGAGTAGTTATTTATATCTGGTTCTGTGCCTTGGCTAAATATCCGTAGTCAAAACCATGTGATACAGAACTTTTGTGCAAATTAACACCATTAATTTATGTCTGTTGTTAAACATGATTTCAGCAAAATTCAGGAGTCACTGCCAAGTTACTAGAGCTCTCTGAACAATAGGTGAATAGTATACAAAATAAAACTATATGCCAAGTTTTAATATTAGCTTTAGCAATTACTAAAATAATATATCAATTACCACATTTTCACCTGAAACACATTTTGTGTTGGATTATACTTAGTCACATTTCTACATCTATATTTTCAGAATGTATTTTGTAGATAGAACCTGTCTAATGTGGATGTTTGGGGGCTGATTGGGCTATTAATTACTAAAGCCAATATCTTCATAAAAGCTGATACCAGTGTGCCTGGACAAAGACAATTATACATTCTGAGATGGTGATTTTTAAGATAGAAGTGTTCATCTCTTTCTTCTGTGATGTTTTTCATCTCTGTGTTTTTACAGCTGATATCTGTTTGATATATGTTTAATTTAACATCTGGCTTTTAACATGTTCCCTTGCACCTTGAGTATACTTTGGTTTGACATGGCTATACATGTACTCTGTAAACAGCTTTTTTCCTATTCTGTGCTTATACTGGTTTTCTGTGCTCTTGTGTATACACCGTGCACACTGAGCTCCAGCTGAGTTCATGTGGTAGCCAGCAGAATAAATGTGCTTATTTCATGACACTTTAGGCCAGAGGATTTACGACGTGAGTTTGGTCGTTATGGGCCTATTGTAGATGTCTACATTCCACTTGACTTCTATACACGACGACCAAGAGGATTTGCTTACATTCAATATCCTTTATTCTTTTAATTAGCAATGGTGTTTTCAAAGTTTTCACCTGTGAAGTATCAAGCTCAACCCGACCTCATTTGGTTTCTTCTATGTTTTTTTAACTCACAAATGTTGCTCCCATTGTGGGGGAATGTATTTCTTTAATATTTCAAAGTGTTTTCTGTTATCACATATACTGTATTCAAATTCCAATCTATTCCTAACCAATATTTCCTCTGTTGTTGCCTTAGAATGGTAAAGATACAGTTCTGGAGACCCCACACCAAAGAAAGTTGAAAGGCGGTTGTAGAGTAGTTTCAAGCCAAAGACACCCAGGCGACAAGCAGTAGTGGAATTGGGAAAATAAAGAGAGAGCAAAAGCATGAAGATACACAGAGGAGAAAAGAGAGCACCCAGGCTTCCATTTGTCTACCAAAGGGAGGAAAAGCAAAGTGTTTATTGGGCAAAGACAAGCAGGAAACCTCAAGTTCTTCTGCCAAGACTATAAAGATCAAGCTGAAGGTCAAAGGTCAAGCATGTTAAAGGTAACAAGCCAGACTTTTTGTATCCTACCGAATCTGATCACCATCAACATTTGTCTTGTCTTCACAATCTGAAATCACAAATGGCCCTTTTGATTCAGTTTTATGTCATTGAAGGTATCACCGAAGATGCCAAATGATGACAATAGAATGGATTATTACAATTTTAAAACAAATTTGCCACACTGATCCAGTGGCTGTGTGTGTTTCATTTGGAGCTGTCAACGTGTGCTGCAGCCTTTTCTTTGTAATTGTTGTGTACATGTGCAGACTTTTGTCCCAGCATTCCAAATTTCAAAAAGTCCTTAACAGTACAGCATGTTCGAAGATGTCCGCGATGCAGAAGACGCGCTTCACAACCTGGACCGTAAATGGGTTTGTGGACGTCAGATCGAGATCCAATTTGCCCAAGGAGACCGCAAGAGTATGAACCATTGCTTTCCCATCTCAGCCTTAAGTCTGTGAAACCCAGTGCAATTTTATTTTTTAAATTGCACTCTGCTGTTGATCTGTCCATGAAGCACCTAACCAGATGAAGACCAAGGAGCGCAGTTCCCCTCGCAGCTTCTCTCGCTATGACGATGAGCGGGATAGCCGCCGGAGACGATCCCGAAGCCGCAGCTACGAGCGGCGCAGATCACGGAGCCCATCCTACGAACGCCGCCCCCGGAGGTCAGAGAGCCCTCGAGAGTGAGTTGCTGGCAACCTTTCTTTATTTACCTTTGCAGTTCTCCAACATTGTCCATAAATTGATATTAGAATTTGAGATTTCATGATGCGAAGGTGTGCTGTATCATGTTCATAAGGTAAATTATTTTTGAGTGTCAAATTTATATATTATATATGCTTAAAATTATTTAGACTATATTTGCTTTCAACTCGGTTCTTTACAAATCGCAGATGTGTTAAGCACCCTGGTTTATGTAGGTAGGTTTTTGAGCTTCAGAAATGGAATTTCACTTAATTCCATTCAAGTCAAAAGTTTCTGAAGTTTATTTAACAAAGGCCCTCAACCACCAACCTGCACCAGACACCCTGGGAGCCAGGCACATGCTTGCAGTGGTCATGGTGGGTCTTCTCACACGTTTTGACTGTGTAAAGTTATTTGTATTTGAAACGAAATACGATGGAGGGAGACGCCTCACAATCCTCTATGCAGGGAACTCATCAGGATTTGGTTGAGTGTGTGGTTGCTTTTCTAAATTTAGAAAGTACATGCCATCACTTAATAACCAGAGAGGCCCTTCTGATTGTTACTCAGGCGATCAGAACAAGGCGTGTCAGTGAACAAGCAGAACATTATATCCTGCTTCATTACAGGAACACATTGTTCACTCATCCTGGAATTAATTTGGTGCAAGCTACACCCTGATTAACTGGTCTGCGCTCTTTGTTCTCTGCTCAGATCTCGGTCCTACAGTCGACACAGACGGAGTCGAAGCCACGAAAATGACAAGTACGATCAATCATTATCTTTTGGTCAGTTAACAGATTTTTAGTGTTTTCAGCTGTTTATAATTAATTATGCTTATTGCCAGCAGGTACAGAGGTCCTCCCCGTGAGCACCACAGAGCACACCATGAACCGGCATCACGCAGCCGCTCCGCGTCCCGTTCCCCCTCACCCTCCAGATCCAGGCCCAAAGGTAAAAAGAGCCAATCCAGGTCTCACAGCCCGGCTGAAGATTTCCACCCAACCTCTAGCTCCCAGAAACAGTCTGTGGGGCGCTCTCCATCCCGCTCCTATTCTAGATCCATGTCTCGGTCACGCTCTCGCTCCAGATCCTGGGCTGGACGCAAGTCGGGTGGTCACTGACTCTCTGGTCTTCCAATGCCCTCAAGTATGTTTCTCTTCAACTATAA
The DNA here is from genome assembly GCA_016785235.1 of Pseudorhombus dupliciocellatus. Taxonomy (NCBI): domain Eukaryota; kingdom Metazoa; phylum Chordata; class Actinopteri; order Pleuronectiformes; family Paralichthyidae; genus Pseudorhombus; species Pseudorhombus dupliciocellatus. The sequence goes on from JAFBJW010000280.1 coordinate 3,949,200, forward strand.
CTACAGTGTTGCGCTCTATATTTGAATTTGATTATCATCACATTTTAGAATGGTCTGTTGCCAAAGGAAAGAGCAGTAGCAACAGCTCAGATGTTTTTTTATGCTTTGTGGAAACCGCTTTTGTTCTTAATTCATGAAAGCACAGGCCAGGTTGAGTTCTTCACGACGTGTGTAATGTGGGATGTTGAAGGGTAAGATAATGTTATGAGTTAGCAATATAAACCATCATCTACTTGTTGATATGCCTGTTTCCATTTGGTGTTATGTAAACAAATAAGTCAGTGGAACTTCTGGCCAGTATTACCCTTGTGTTAAAATAACCCAACCCCTACACGCCTTCATGTCTGGGTTCAGGGGTGCTGATGTACTGAAATAGCCGTTGCCTAATAACTGTGGCAGGGACGATGAGTGGAATGTGGTCAGTTGTTTTGCGATACTATTTCCAGTACTTTATGTAACAATCCACCTAACACGAGCCTGGATTCTCATTTACCAGTTTATCAGTGATTCAAGTGTCCCACATTACTGTCCTCATTTCAATGGTTTGACTTTGTTTTATCAATAAAAACTAGAAACTGTATGCTGTGTTGTGGACATGTCAGCTGTGTTGTGATAAAACGAGGAGCAGTTCTTGACCTACTTGGTTTTGAAGGAGTGAAATATTTAAACCAGAAGAGAACCAAACACAGACAAGAGTAGGGGGAGGGGAAGGGATTTATTTTTTTGTTAAAATTTGTCATCAATTCAGAGCACATTTTACTTTTTTAACCAATTCTTACCAATCTTAAAAACAGGGCATACTTTTCTTATTTCTTCGGTGACATGTTATCAGAGGGACAAATTAAAAGCCAATTCATTACATGTTTTAAATTTAGACGGAGACAGTGCCATGCATGGCTCAAACAGGCAAGAAAATGTCAAAATGAAAACCAATGGTAGAACACAGCCTGGGGTCCACATTCAGTTGTCAGCTGGCGGAAGAACAGCTGAGAAGTGAAAGTGGAGAGAAAGTAAAAAAAAAACATTTGGCCAAATTGTGAGATTGCTACCTAATGAAAAATAGTTTCAGCATGGGTTTCAACATAGGCACAAACAGGTCAACTCAAGATGAAAAGCTTCACACTTACAAACTGTAAGCACAACCTGAACTCAATTCCATCACACATATGCAAGTCTCCTTTGATCCAATTATTATTTGTTGCAGTCTTATTTTTGCACTTAGCATCTTTCACCCTACACTGCATATTACAAAACAATAAAAAACATGTGCAAGATCTCTGGAAAGATAACAGTGCAGGGGTACTGAAATGCTATAGGCAGATTTTTTTAACAAAAATATTCTTCAGTATTGAAGTCGAGACATGTCCTTAGCATGTCTATACATTCAGTGTTATTACTAAAAATACTTTTGTCAGGCAGGCCTCAAACACGGTCTGCAAATGTACATATGCTACAAGTACTTTATACATTATACATTTTATTATTTACATGGCTCTTGAACACAGAAGCTCTCATATTTGTTTTGTCGTCTTAAGGCTGGCCATAAACAGCTCCGATTCTGCAACGGGAAAGCAAAAAGGGCCTCAAACGAGGACTGAATCACACAAATCCATAGGGAGATAGTCAACTACGCCTCCACAGCACCCTGACCTGTAACTTATGAAAAACAAAAAAATTGTCTGATTGCAGTGCAAGAGGTTAAACAGAGAGGCAGAGGCAGCAAGTGCCTGTTGATTATGGGATGGCCACCGCTGACCAATTTTGTAAACACAAACACCAGCCTCCTCTCTCAGGTCGAGTTCCTCGGGCCACTTAACTTCAGTAACCTTCCTCAGCTCTGCCTAACATTGCTTACAAATGCCTGCAGCCAATAGGACCATGTTATGGGACTTGAGAGTAAAATCAAGTCTGGCCCTCTTCCGCATGATACAGCTGCAGCATCGTCTTGAATAGGCAGAGTCAGAGGAGCAATAACAGTGCTGATTGAATTGGATTAAAAAAGGTGACCCAAGGAACTCACTTACCCTTTCACCTCTCGAGCTGGCACAGTTTAAGTGGTGATGACAGTGATGCCAACCACGCGTTGAAGACGTCTAATAGAGAAGAAATTACCGAAAGAACATTGCTTTGGTTACACACAGCACATCATACACCTTTCAACCACAACAAAAATGGACTTGTACAAAATAATGCTATGATAAGAGTGTTGTGGGCCTTAGACTAACTCAACTCCTATAGTGCATGTGCGCACAGCGCAATAAAAAGGTACAGGAGTTGATAGTCCAGGCCTGTGTGCCATGGTCTCTTATTACCCTTCAGATTGGGGTTTGACCTGTACTTACTAGCTACAGCTTATTATCTACAGTAAGATAGCTTTTTCCCTGCAGAATGGCAGTTGAGTGTATTTTCTTTCCTAAACAAGGAATGGAAAATGGGCCCTGTTGAAAATAGTGCTACAACTGTTTGCTATAGCACCTGAGGCTTCAGAGGTCACTCCAAAGGTTCATCGACTTTATGCCAATGAAGCACTCGTCTGTCCAGAGAAATGGACTGTAAAAGTGATGGGAATTTACCTGACCTGTACTAAAACTATTGCTAGGGAAAAAAATTACACTCATATACTGCTTTGACAGCCAACATTAAAAAGAAAAAACAAAAGAAGTACAAAGGATATCCAGTTCAGCGTGTAATCGGGCAGACTCCAGTAAAGGCATCACCAACCAACAAGGCAGCAGGGCTGTAATATTTTATGTTGGTTAAAAATAGGTGTAAACTGGAAGCAGTGCATCACTGCATGTGCCCCCTAACCTAAAGTCAATCTAAAAAAAACAGCTAAAAGTATTACAACACTGCAGTGTTCCTGGTGAGTGGATGCCTTCAAAGGAGTCCCAGTTTGGGCATTGGCTTATCTGTTTTTAAATGGTCGAGTGTGGGTATCCCTCTCAGGCCTGCACTTTGAGCAGGCTCTTGAGTTGGAAGGCCATCATCTCCCTGTTGTCACAGGAGCCCATTGAGAAGGACACCCAGTGACTGGGGGGTTTGGGCAGCACGCTGGGCGAGGGTGGCTCACTGAACTTGGGCCCTGCGTAGCTGGGACTTCCCTGGGTGGTCAGGAGCGTGTTGAGGTGCGACACGGCACCCTCCCAGTTCTGATCATAGTTGGTGGCAAAGCGGACAGAAGCACCCTTCTCTGCAGACGCGGCCTGCCGCGCCTCCGGCGACCTGTGGTAAGCTGCGCCTTTGTCGCTCCGACGGTGGCCATGGTGGTGAAGACCCCCTGCCCCTCCAGCAGATGCTGCTGCTCCATTCTGCTCACGGCTCCTCTGCTTAGCACGGCCAAGTTGATGGTTCTTCTTGGGCATGGGGCGCTCAGGGTGGGAAGCTGGAATGTTGTACCTTTCGCCACCTCCCATATTGCTTCAGCACTACGTGTCACCTACAGGAAGACATAACATACCGTTAAGCTGCAGTCCTGCGGGTGCATTACGACATGTTACAGCACAGAGGGCTACGTGCAGAAACACCAGACAGCACAGCGTCGCCCCTCCCCCACCGCCCGAGAGGAAAACAACCCCCAGCTCAGGCTCACCTCTTTGTTGTCAGAGAGTCGACGGAGCAGAGATCCCTCTTTAATCGTTCGCCTCCGATCGGGCCCCAGGTCCTCGAAGTAGCTTTCTGTCTACTTCTCACTGCACTTTTGTGTCCAGCAAGGTCTGAGGTTTTCATGTGCCAATGAGCGGTGTTGTCTCGCGGAGGCGAGCTGAACATCAATTCACCTCGGCACACGGTGCTCGAAGAGGCCTTGGATCTGAGGAGAGGAGAGTCGCTTTGTTATTGGGAGGAGAAAAGGAGGCGCGCGGCTCAGACGGTTGTTGTTTTGCCCAGACTGGGGGGGGGGGCATACATCTGGTGCCTCTCAGAAACACAACAAAACACAATGAAACAGCCGCTGTCTAGTTTACGTTATGTCATACTATCGTTATATAAAAATTATAGGCAACGACAACAACATCGAGTGTTGCATAACAACTGCGACACTGTTTTCCCACTTTCCCGCGACGGTGTCCCGCTTTGTCTCGTCACGGTTGTACATAAACATGTACATAAATATTTATCATCTCTCTTCAGGCGACTTTGAATTGAGAGGCGCTGATAGCGCACAATCTATGTGGGTCGCACTAATCTGGCACAGAAACAAAACAAAGGAAAGTGAATCAACATGGCGACGGGGCTCAGACGCGTCACTTACCGACTTCTTCAGGCTTGGTTGTCGAAGCCTTTCGTCCGAAAGAAAAATATATGTACGAGAATAGCCTCCAGAAAATGTCGGCGGACAGTGCGGGAAAGCGAGCTGCGATCCGCCGCAGGTCCCTCTCCCTCCGAGTCTGCGCGGTGTTAAAAACCAGAGAAGGAGCGGCTGGTAGCTGCTCTTCTCCCCCGACTCCGTCTCTATTGCAACAAAATGGCCTCTCCAGCGGAGCTATGAGGCTCCGCGGAGCACCGGTCCGACCAATCACGGGCCGAGGACAAACCGCGTGGCCAATCAGCGGTGAGGAGGGCGTGCGTTATCGCGGCTGTTGCCAGTGCGATGACGTCATTGAGCGGAGCCGCCTCTGCAGCCCTTTGTTTCGGGAACTTCCTGAGAGAGAACACATGAAGTGAAACTGTGGTAAGTAACTGTGGTAAATACACGTTTCACACGACGTCGGGTTCGCTGACAGGGTTTCTCCAAGTCTGAGCCTCAGCCACACAACGCGTCCACGGTGCGTGTCTGTTCGATTCGAAACAAACAAAACAACGGTGATGGCCGCAGCTGCAACAGGCTGGAGGTCTCTGTGTACCCTCCCCCCTTCACACACAACCTTGACCGGAATCAGTTCTGTGTGTCATGTTTGTGTACCAGAAACTAGAAAAATATGTTTGACCTCATTGTGCAGTTCAATGCAGACAACTTGGTTTATCCCAGAAGGCATTCATCCTATAAAAACACACACACAGAGAACTGTTTTCTATTTACTGCACTTATATTTGCATTTACCTTTTCCACTTTTTACTGATGGATGCATAGATTTTTTAGTGTAATTGAAAATGTCTTCATGGTGGGACTAATAAAACATCTTATCTTATCAACTTCCAAACACCAGTGATCGCTCAGTAAAACAGGCCACCAGAGCTACATGTAAACACAAGTGTGGGCTAGAGACTTATAACTAATGGTGCTGAGTGTAAAGCTGTTAAAACAAATATAGATTATTAAGATTCTTGTGTTGGGTGAATCATGGTGCAGATCTCAAATATATATATCCACACCCAACAGCCACGTTCCAGAGTATAATGTGATCAACGAGATTTCAAAACTAGTCGCAAAAAACACATCCTTTACGTCTTTAAGTTTGTAGTGGTTCCCCTTCAGAGCGACTTCCTCTCCAAACCTGCCATTTGAATAACTGTAATTTTCCAAATTTCACAATAAACTCAAAGGCCAAGAAACAAATTAACAAGCTTCCTCTGCTCTGACGCAGGTTTCATAATCCTAGGTTAATATGTAAAAATGCTGCTGACCAGATTCAAAAGTTCTGCTCAGATTGTTGCCTCAATTACATAGTCAATGAATTAAGTCAGGATATCTGGGTCAGGGGCCAGTTGTTAAGTAAGAAACTGAACTGAATTGAACTGAACCTTTCCCTTTAATAGTATCTTTTGAACAGTAGGATATACTTTCCCTACTTTTACATTCTTGTCAATTTTCTAATTGGCTGTTTGATGTTAACAGGATGGTGTTACTTTTTCCACCTTGTTATATTTCACTGTGAGCTTTGAACCAAAGGCCCAGTTTAGAGTGAGCAGTAAGAGCGAGTGCCATTTAAAAGTCCCCCCTGCCATAAATCTGCAGCAACATGTGGACAAGTCATTGAGGGTTCGTGAGTGAGAACTTCCCTGCCCCCGACATTTTGTTGAATTAACCAAGAATCCCAAACGCTTCTCCTTTTGTTCCAGTGGGGAGTTTCCCCATGAGCAGGTAGGTGAGTGCTTACTACAAACAAAGTCATTTATCCTGTGAATAACAGCAGGACGTATTAAATAGACTTATTCAAACGCTCGACACGCCCCGCATGTCAAAGAAAATATTGAAGGCCGTTTTAGACAAGCGCTGTATGAAGTGGCCCAGTCTTTTTATCGAGTTCAGACTGTGTAATCTAGCTGTTGTTTAATTTGAACTAGATTCTGTTTTTGCTCTTTAATTTTACAGGAATAAATATCTCATCTTGTGTCACATTTTCATACAGGCTTCATATATGTTGTCAGATGTATTTATTCTAAAATTGAAAAAAGTTTTCTGCTTTCTAACAGCGGATTGTTTCTTTGGAACCATGTTGTACTTTCCCCCTGTCATTTAAAATGGCTTTATCAGCAGCATTCATGCAATAAAATCTCTGCAGGTTTTATGAAAGTCTGCAGGTCCAGGTCAAACAATACAAAACAAGCACCGTTTCCAATTAACTCAGAACAAAGTCCACAGTCGATGTTCCCCTCCCTTTCCTCAGTACGTGTGGATTTAAAAAGACTTGCATAACACTGGGGCGGGTAGCGCTCACAGCTGAAGGCCAGGGGAGGACATAGCCCAATGCAAAGCAACTCTGAAGGGGGCTGTGCCCAGGAACAGTCAGCTATGTATGGAAAGTAGGTCATAGAGGCCTCTGTAGGTCACACACAAGCTAGAAGACAGGCACGTCTCCATATATGTCTGCCTGCAGGGGCCTGGATTGTAAACATGTCATTGAGATAATGAATGTACAGTGGGCCGTCCTGGAGCGAGGAATGGAAAGACATGAAAAACACAAGCTGCCACGTTCCGTCCCTTTTCTCACACACATGCAGGGAACTGGGCGGACCAGATGGTCCCTCCTCACGCTCCTTTTGGCCAGTCCCGGTTGTTATTGGGTGTAAAAGACCGACAGTGAGAGGCGAAGAGTTTCTCGTGAATTTGAAAAGTCTTGACGTGTCCCGTGACACTCGCCCACGCAAAGTGACGATGGAAGAAGGAGTGGTAGCGCTTTCCCAACGCTGAGGGAGAAGTGGAGCTCTTATCAAAGAACACCACACCCTAATCAAATCTGCTCTGTGTTGCCAAGTTTGTTTTTCCCCATCTGCATCCTAGGACAACTTGACACAAAGAAGAACACACAAACTCCACAAGATTTACTTGGATCTGTTTTTAAAGCCTGGAAATAAAATAAAAAAGAGTTGACAGATTGAAGTACTGGGAATTACTAAAAACATTAAACTGAGAATTTGAATGCTGAACTTTTCATTTTAATGGAAGTGCAAGATAGACCTTAAAGTGAAAATGAAGTTGCTTCATGTAGTGTTCTGACTCTGATTTAACAACACAATGATTACCATTGAAATCCCAGAAAGTATTTTGTACTTAGACTGGTCATAAGAAGTTTGTAAAACAACGAAGTCCTGAATGTAAATGCAAGTCAGCGCAAATCAAGTACACTTTGAAACGGAAAAAAATAAATATATAATTAAGTATTGTACATTTAAATTTGATCTTTCATTTGAGTTACGCTGCTTATTTTCTGAACAGCACGGTACAGTAAATCATTATTAAAGCATTTAATATGAAGCTTTTCATACGGCTGATGTGAGCCTGCAATCTGGAAATGAGGAGAGGAAATCTGGTTAATGGCTTCAGCCTGAATCAGTCGGAGACTGCGGAGCCCGCTTGATGTTTGTGTCCATGGTGATTTCTAAAACAGGATTGTGCAACAGGGGGATGACGTGATCCATCGGATAATTGAGCAGTTCAGGCCCGATTCCGTCCTGTTGTCTCCTGTGCTGTGGCAGCACCTGGACAGACAGTGACGGAGCAGACATCTTATTGCAGCTGTGCTGTCTGCTGCTAATCAGATTTCCTGCCTCCTGGCCTGCTGCGTCCATCAGGTCGGAGAGGAGAAGACTTGGTCGCTGCAGCAGACGTCACATTTCAGTGTTTGTGTTTTAAATCACGACTTGCATCATATTTAAACATTGATGTCACATCTAATTTCTTTCTGACCCATTTTCCTGATCATTTCATATCTTTGTTAGCCCCAGTTACGGTGTGTTTCAGCCGTTCTTAAGATATAACTGAAATAGGTTGCACATTTGCCTCCGGGATGTGATTTTGTGGCCTGATTAAATCGTTATTGAATTACTCGGGTGCTTTATTTATTTTTTATTTTGTTACCAAAGGGATATTAGCCAGATTAAATGGCCTTGATTGCAGAACAGATTGCTTGTCGAGTACGATTCCACATCAGAGGTTAGAGCAGAGACTGGAGCACTTAAAAAAAAAAACTTTTACCTCAGCATTGTTTACGCGATGAACCACGCCACGTTACAGAGCCCCTGTCATGTTCTCTTTACTTCATAGTGGCTTCACACTGCCCCCTGTTGTACTACAAGCTGTATTACACCCTGGGCGTGAGTCTGTGGCTTCGTGAAGACGTCGGGTCTCAATTTCACAATACTGTCGTTGGCCTTATTTGGGCAAGCATGCAATACTCTAGAGAAGCTGTAATGTGGATGGTGAACTCTTTGTAACTACACCACAGATTGAACTTTTAAACATGTTCAACTGCTCTTATTTCAAGTGGAAACCGTTTTAAACCATTTTAAATGAACGGTTAAAATGCTGATATGCTATCAAATGTCTCTTTATCATGACACAAGGGTCCACTGGCTTTATCATATCGTCTGTTCTAATGCACACGTTTACAATCTTTAAACTAACATGGTCCACGTCATTTAAAACCCCCATTCATTAGCTTGCCAGTTCTTCCATGCAGAAGCAATCAAGGCCCTGGTGTAATCCCTCAACCTATGTGTTTTAAAAATAGCACGAGCCATGTGATCCGACACGGAAAGGACATGTACGTGTGATGGCAGATACTGCCGTCAAATAAAGATGGACGATGGCGGACAGTCATTAGTAAGATAGCTGGAAGGAAAAACTAGTGCCGTACGAGTAGAAAGAATCCGATGGCATGAGGTCTTACGCTAAGCTGCGCAGGGAGGGAAATAAGCTATAAATACACTTGGCTATTTATTTGAAGACAAAAGTTTAAGTTTGTTAGTTTCATTTTCTGTTCATGGTGGAAATGCTCTCAGATTTAGGAGTCATGGCTATCAACAGTTTTTCAGAACCAGATGTTCTTTTTATCGACATGTTTTTCACACCCAGCATCCGACACCTGAGGACGATTCCTAAGTGCTCTCCTCCCCAGGGTGCACGACCCCGTCTGCTTGGAAACAAATTGATCGTGAAGGACACGACACCCTGAAGTGTGTGAATTTGTGACGGGTACATGCACCTCGGCTGTATCGACTCCAACAGAAGTTGACTTCACGGCTTCAGTTTTCTCACAGTTTCTCCAGCTGTGGTCATCAGACTTCACCAGGACATCATTTGGCATCTCTCATCTCCCTCCCTCCCTCCCTCCCTCTCTCTCTCTGCCTCTCCCCCTTTCTCTCTCTCTCTCCCCCTGTCATCACAGCTACGCTCCATATCTTCTCCCCTCACTCATGCACATTGAGCAGTGCTGTGGTTGTACTGAGATACAGGAAATTGGTGAAACCAGAAAACCACTGCGAAAAGCATTCACAAGGTAAGCTCTCAAGAAAGGCTCTTATTTCACTCAAGATTTTGAAATTAAAGTTATTGATTGATTAATTTAGTTTAAAATGGTTGCACATTTAATTAATAGATAATTGCAGATGTTTTAAGGAAACCATATTCTTATTTCCAATAAACTACTTGCGTTCAATGAATGACTGGAGCAGCAGATTGGCAGCTTTTGACCTGTTTTTGTCAACTTTCTTTTTTTCTTTTTTGCTGCTAAAAAGACAAATATTTTCAGTTGACATTTTACTGCTTGTTCCACAAGAGCTGGTGTTTTTGCTAATGTTATGAAATAATGTGGCTGCAACAGAAGCTTAAAGGGTTATTGCCACATCATTTGAATGTCGCTTCCTGTGGGCACGGCCGCTGCTGCTTTCTTGAAACTAAAATCATTTTTTATCAGATAGTTTGGAGTCAATGTACAAAACTTTATGTATCAAGATTTTCATTGTGATGGGGGGGCAGAGGTGGTGTAATATCCACGGTGCATGCCGCCATACGGCTCATATATAATACAACAAAGAATGATTTTCCCTCAAGTTAATGAGGGGATCTAATTTTATTTAACAACTGGAGCCAATGTATGTAAATATATTCTTTTGTTTCCAAAGCAAATGTTGTATTTGTGATAAAACTGAAATCAAAAGGGTCACTGGAAGCAGAGCTAAGGGAAAACAATAGAATGAAGGGCACGCTGACCTGAAAACATTCCCTGGGTCTGTCCGAGCACAGCAATCACTTACACTGCATCATATATAAGCCGACTGCGTCCCTTGATCCACATCGACACGTTTTCCTTTATATATTTACTCAGTTTGCCACCGCTCCTTCTTTCAAAATGACTGTGTCTGCTCCACGCGTTGGCATCATGCTTCTTGCGTGTAAGATTCCTCAGGTTTAAGCTGCTGTGTCCAAACAGTTACAGGTGAACATTCCAGTTTATCTCAGCATTACTGACTTCAATCAAATCATCTGCCCCACACACAGAGTTTAATCTATTTAATCTGTTAATTGTGAACTGGTGATGCACTCTCTTCATCTCAGTGGTGACCTTCACCCACCCGCTCACTGCCCAGGTAAAATACAGTCCTGGCTCTCTCCAGAGGAGGGCAGTGTTCGACCCCTATGTGATAATGTTCAGTAATTTATCAGTAGTGGATATGGGAGCACGAGTGAAATATTCATTCTCGGGATGAGCTGAATTAAGTAATTTCTCTGTTTTCAAAAGTGTGGCTGATCTGTGCAGAATAGTATTTTACCCATGTATGCTGAGTCCATATGTGGATTCTATAATAAATCCTCAAATAGTGAAGTTATAATAAATACACTACCATCAAACACAACTGATGATCAAAACGACAGACTTCCCGATGCTCTGTGGACCCCCCCCCCCCCCCCCCCCCCCCCCCCCCCCCCCCCCCCGAGTAACAAAGGTCCAAATGTCGGCCTTTCCTTTACTGGGCATTTCTCCCTAATATAATCATCAACTGACACAGTAATGATCATTGTCTGTTTGCTCTGACCCCTAAATGACTCTCAGCCATGACTCACACATGTTAATGCTCCTTTTAAGCTCCAAGTTCAATATTGACAAAGAGGAAAAAAAGTAGAGATACTCGACCACATCCTCCACATATAAGGTCTATTTCTATTTGATGGGAAAAGCTTAATGTGGAGATTTGTGAGATATCAAATAACGAGTAAAAACTATACAATTTAACAAAATGGTGCAATGTGTTATTTTTTTCCTGTAGATTTTTGGTATTACTGTTGTTGTGTTCCTCTTTCAATAATTCTGTACATTTATTTTGTTTTGCCCTTATATCTAAGCATTTAGTTTGTAAATTCTGGTTTATCAATATAATTATTATTGTTTCATTATTCACCAGCAAATTTGGAGCAGCCCATTTTTGTGCAAAGAAATCATTTTATCAATCCATTTATCACAGCAATTCACTTCTACTCATTGTTTACCAGCAATGAAGTTTCAGCTACATTAAAAAAATAAATTAAGATTTTATTGCAACTGTAGCCCAGAGGGTGGATGAAATGGAGGAATGGGAGAATCCTGCTTCACTGGGATCCACAGAAGCCAAAGAGACCTCAGGTATGTGGTCACCCATCCGTTTCTTCAGATGCATGACATTGTTTTCCTGGTAAACAGCTGAGGTACATTCACTACATGTGGGGTTTTCCCTCAGTGAACAGGTCATGTGCGAATCTGGAATGCTACATGGTCCTGACGACAGCAGAGAAGACGGCCATCGGCTCCATCTGTTTCCTGGCAGGTCCGACCACACTGCTGGAAAACGCTCTGGTGCTGGGCGTGATCGCCGCCACGGCTGCTCTGCGCCAGCGACCCTCCTATCTCTTCATCGGCAGCCTCGCTCTGGCTGATGTCTTCGCCAGCTGCTTCTTCACCACCAGTTTTCTGGACTTCCACCTCTTTCGCCGCAGCGACGGCCCCACAGCTTACCTCTTCAAGCTCGGTGGTGTCACCATGGCCTTCACCAGCTCAGTGGGAAGCTTGCTGCTGACCGCTCTGGACCGCTACCTCTGCATTCACCAGGCCTCCAGCTACAAGGTGCTGCTGACCCGGCGGCGAGCCCTGCTGAGCATGCTGATCCTCTGGAGCGCCACCATCTTCATCTCTTTCCTGCCCCTGATGGGCTGGAGGTGCCCCACAGGCCTCACTTCCCCCTGCTCACGCCTGTTCCCCTACATCAACCAGGGGTATCTGGCCTGCTGGACCAGCTTCATCCTGGTGCTTCTGGCTCTTATTTTGGTGGCGTACGCTCTCATCCTGTGGAAGGCACACCGCCATGAATCGTCCATGACCAACATACAGGGACCGGCAGGGACAGGCCACAACCGCATGAGGATGGATATCCGGTTGGCTCGCACCTTCGGTCTGATCCTGCTGATACTTGTGGGCTGCTGGCTTCCGGCTCTTTCCTTCATGCTGGCTGATATCTCTATGATCCTGACCCACTCCCAGCAGAGGGCCTTTGCCTTTTGCAGCACCCTCTGCCTGGTGAACTCTGCGGTCAACCCACTGCTGTACGCCCTGCGCTGCAGAGAGCTGAGAGTCGCCCTGCTGCAGTTACTACAGAGGCTGTGTGAGATCGGGAGGTGTAAAACATCCACAGAGGATTTAACTCCCGGACTGCCCTCTGCAGACGACAACAACTTCACTGCCATCTCCGAGGACGAGGCCCCGCAGCTCAGAACCACCCGACTCAACTCCATCTCGGGGGTCGTCAACAACAGTCAGCAGCTGGACGTCGGGAAATGAAGGAAGTGGAGAGCTGAATTAAAGAAGTAACTAAAGACAAATATTTATGGGGCTGTGCATGTACTGTAGATGGTGATTCGAAATAACATTACTATAGATTAAGAGTCAAATCTACATGAAGCCCGCTTGCAGAATTCATGATCATATATATTTAAAGTGGCAGGACTTTGTGTGTTTTACATGCAATTTCAAGAACTCGAAAATAGAGCATGTATGTGCTTAGTTTTTAACTGTAATGCTCAAAATTACAAGATTTGGGATTAGTTAAATTTTGTTTTAGCTATTTTTCCTATTATCATTTCCACTGAAGATAATTAGCATGATATGATTTGAGTGTATATTACTCTACTGCTAGACAGTTTCATTACATGGCATCATGACTAAAGGGAGGAATGACTAGTAATAAAAGCCTTGATAGATTTGTTTAGGTCAAGCGTAAAGATTCAGCGTGTTGAGCTTTTTTAAGCACAATGATGCAATGTAACCTTCTAACCTTTGACCTTTGACCTCTCTGCCTCCTGTGTCATCACTTTAAAGCGCCCGCTCCTGTGAAAAATGTGTTTTCTGTGAACTTTTGCGTGAACGGTGTGTTGTTTTTTTGTATATGTTCACGTCTGAACGTGTTTGTCCCCGAGCTAGCGAGCACAGAGGAGCCTCAGGGTTGCAAATATCCCATCTGCACATGAATGCCAGGACTCCACAAAAGCCCCCATGCAGGGGAGGATTTCACACAATGTTCACCACATGAATCCAAGCCGTGTGCCGAGGTAAATGAGGCACCGGCCAGAAAGAGCGGAACAAGCACACAGGCACTAGAACGCTCTTTGCAACAGACAGAAGGCAGCTGCAGTAAAGCACAAACTGACATGGACGTACACGCACAGCCACACTTGGGAATAAAATGGAGAATTGCAAAAGTCTGAAGTCTTTATTGAATACGTCTTCATAGTATTGATCATTTTATTATACTAATGTGTGGATGCATCTTTGCTTCGGTTCCTCGTCATACCTGTTGCATGAATTCACCTTCTGAAGTTAAATCTGCTCACTGCAGCTTTTTGGTACTTTGAGGCTGAAGATGATTTCACCTAATTGAACTGAAAGATGGTTAAATCTTTCAGTTATTCAGTGGCTTAAGTTTCACAACAATTCTTTGCCACTGAGAGTCTAAATTCCGTCAGTTAATCAAATTGTATTTGTATAGGCCATATTCACAAATCACAATTTGTCTTCTTAGGTTCAACAGCCACTGTTTTAACCTTCGACTGGAGTCAAGCAACCAAACTGAAATACCAACATAATTACAACATTGATGATTGTGACATCATGAAAAAAGTATTTGTACATCAGAAAATGTCTGACAGAGATGTCCCTTGTTTTCCCTTCTGGATCTTTGCTTGTGTTTGTAACCAATCGCTTGTTCGTTTCTGGATAAAAGCCTAGACTTTGTACAACTGGGTGTACACGGGACTGGTCACTGCAGTCTGGGTGCAAATAATAAAACATGTCCTTATTGGTATCACCGATATCAGTATTTCGTATCAATATACGTTTTAATATAAATATCAGCTCTGATGCGAATCCTGATCTTCCTGATCTCCACCACCAGACGTCTCGTGAACCTTCAATTCGAGTTCAACGGAAGGAGATCTACAAAACACAATGGGGGTTGGGCGGCGAGGAGAAATGAAGCGTAAAAACGGCGGGAATTACCACAGAAGCACAGCTTGGTCAAAAGTGTATCACGTTGCCCCTTACAAACCAAACACGTGTAATATTCAGGATTAATTTATTCTTATAATGAGATAAATGTTAAGACGTATACGTCTGTCCACCCCTCCTGTTCCCTGTGATGGTACGCCCCAGCATTGTGACGTCGTAAGCGTTGCTCGGGCTCCAGCCAGAGACGAAGGTCCGTTGTTGTGAAGAGGAAGAAAGACTGAACTCCTCCGAGGGACGCGACACCGACTGATTGCCGCTGTTACACCCCGGTTCCTGTGGGTCTTTCCTCCCTTTCAGCTCTGTTTGTTCAGCCCGTCTCGTCTCAGCGAACATGGCCTGTGGAGCGACGCTAAAACGGTCGATGGAGTTTGAGGCCCTCCTCAGTCCCCAGTCTCCCAAGCGGAGAAGGTGCAATCCACTACCGGGGACTCCTGGAACTCCGTCCCCGCAAAGATGCAACCTCCGTCCGCCAATGGACAGCCCCACGCACTCGATGTCCCCCCCGGCTATAGGAGGCGAGCACCGGCTCACCCCAGGTATGGATGTAACCCACGTTTCGCGTCTTTTTCCCCCCTCTGGGTGGGTGTCATGGGGGAGGGGGTTTGGGTGGAGTGGAATGGAGAGCTAGCTAGCTTGTTGAGATAATCAGAATGGGGGTTGGAGGCTGAGCGTTAGCCGGGCTAAGCTAACGTCGTCGCAAAGTTGCCGACAAATATGAATCTTGATAAATCGATATTCGCACGACAAGAAAAAAGCAGAAGAAGCCTCGTATGGATTTTCTCTAAGGCACCATGGCATCTCATCGTATTAGTGGCATAGTTGACCGAGTTAGCTCACTTATGCTAATGGTGGCTACGCTAGGTTAACTAACGTTTTTTAAACGTTAGTTAACCTAGCGTAGCCCAACACTTTCCCGAGCACTGGGTGATGGAGGTGGCTAACATCTGGAGCTACGGTGGTGGCTCTAACTGACGAGTGTGGCTACATGGCTGCTAATGTCATAAACGAGGCATTTCTTTACAATCTGCAGCCATGTTGTCTGCTGTGTCTGTCTCTAAATCTATGGATGTAATGAAAACACAAGCTTGAGGACTCTTTAGACACAAGACAAAAGACATGCTCATACCTAAACCTGTGTGACAGCCCAGAGACCCTGTTGGCGCTTCCTGACAAGACAAATGGCATCACAGCAGCAGGCTGTTAATTGGGAGCTGACTGCCTAATGTCCCTTTTGCCTTACTGCGTCAGTTGTCTTACATTCAGTGCTGGGTTGCCAACTTCATTCACCACTTCAACCACTTCTTTTCCTCATTCCTGGATGGCATTGTTCAAATCACCATTGACTTGCTCACAGTGAGCTGGACATTGTGGGACGCCTGAGTAGTCCAGAGATAATTACCTACATGTCTCCACTTCCGTGCAGTAGCCTATTGTGTGCATTAATGTGAGACCAGGTCAGCATGAAGACAGGAAGCTATCTGAATTCAAATATATACTAAAGCTGGATGTCCTTGAATTAATTCAATTACTTCACTGGTGTTAAATGCAAGGGTTGATGCCTACTGAGGCCTGTTTTTGTCCTGCATGGACCCAGTAGAAATGAATTGCCTGTAGCAGAGCATATCATAAACAAGCATGGTTACTTTTAGTGCTAGGCTAGGTTGTCCTCCATCTTGCCACAGACTAATGACACTTCTTTAGAGCTGTGAGGATGCTTTCCCTGTAACCTGCTTTCATTGGCCTAGAACTGCTTAGAGAGGAAGCGTTTGGATTCAAGTTTTTTTAAACATCCTCTATATATGATTAACAGGGTGCGGCAAATGATGGGCAAAGACTACGTGTCTGTTGGGCAGGATCCCCCTTTATATCTGTACTGTTATGGTTTAGACTTTAGCTGTTGTTTGTCATGGTACATTTGCCCGTGGAGAAGGTAGAATAAGTTGTAACTGAAAAATGAAAGTGAAATTAAAGCTATGGCAAATTAACAGTGGCACACAGTCAATTTTCACATTGTGCCTGCTGCTATTTATACAATCTGACTTGTTCAGTGTACAGACAGGGATTCATTGTGTAGCTATGCTGTGTAATGGCTCACAAGATAAATCTTTGGGATCAGTTTATTTCAGGTTGTCTGCCTTAGATAGATAGAATCCAACCGGCCTCTACATTGTTCCGTTTCTCGCAGACCTTGTCAGCCGGGCTGAATTACAGCCTAACAGCTGCATGGGTGAAGTAATGTAGATTTGTCTGCAACCGACATGACGTCCAGATATCAGGTATTATACGCACCTTCACCCAGAAAAGGGCCCCCTTGTGGGACTGGTGCCGGGAGCCTGCCTTTCTGCCGTGCTTTGCCAAGTGAAAGCAGTTTTGTATTTATTGAAAGGTCAGCTGTCATCCCTCCCACTCCTCTGTACCCACACATGCTTTCCAGCTAGTCAGGTTTGCTTGTGGCGAGCAGGGCTGTGTGCAGGCGAGACTCAAGGATATGACAAGGCCAAGGTGAGTTTTAGGTAATTCTTTCATAGTGCAGATAGGATCACATGCTATTTTCTCCTGAGCCTCATTCCACTGCTGCCAGTCTGGGCTTGTGCTGTGGTAAAATTCCCCCAGATGACAGATGAGACAGTTTTTTCCTCTGCCAAAATGTTAACCTAAAAGGCTGCGTTGTCTGAGTTCGGTCTGGTTTACAGCTTGGACGGGGCTGAACATGGCCTGCTCTGTGGTCAGGAAGCCCTTGTGATAAGGAAAAACAATGGTCTTAGTATTAAGTGATACAAGCCATGCACCACTTAAAAGAATTACGAAAAACAGAATAGTAACTGTGGCCTGTTGTTACATTTCATTAGATATCTATATTGTACTCCTGCACCGAGTATTCACCATACTCTGCCTCGTTTCTTGAAACTGCTTCCCATGAACAATTAAAAATCTGAAGTGATTTTATCATCTGCATTTTCCAAAATGCACCTGTACATGTGCGATATAACGGAGCTCAGTGCGGGGGAATCTGAGTCAAGGACAACTTCTCAAATCGCTGTTTTGTTTGAACTGACAACCAATTGTTGCCGATTACTCAAGACACATTAGCACCAGGTCTAGAGATGGATAATGACCCTGGGATAGCAGAGCCCCTGGCACTCGTGTCACAGACAAAACACACAATTCACAATTCTGAGGAAGTAATTCACAAAACTTCCTCAGGTTGATTAATCTCAGAAGGCTTTCTCTACTAAGTTTTACTCCCCTGGCCTTGCTGTTGTGTATTCTTTCTATTCTTAAAAACAGGAAATAACTGAACATTTCTAGAAAAGATTTGTTTCTCTATGTCTCTCTTTGTTTGGTTGGTATTTCCCTAATCTGCTGCGTTTCAAACAATTGCAGTCACTTGTTAATTGTCCCACAATGCATCACATCCTACCTCCTGGCAGTCAGGACATTCGAAACCCACCTCCCCACATAATCCTGCAGCATCCTAGGGTGAAATTAAATGAGTCAGCTTTGTGTTCTCCCCAGCAGCATGTCCAATCTATCTGGCCAATCTCCTGTCGTATTCACTGTTTGGCCTGTGCCTAAGCCTTTTAGCCAAGGCTTTCTCTGCTGCGTTGCCCTGGCTCCCGGAAGTCTCTGTGATTGATTACTTGCCCCAATTGTAGCAGGGTCATTGTTGCCAAGCAACACCCACATTTGAGCTACTAGTATTTGGCAGAAACTGGAAGTGATGGGCAGCTGAAGAGGGTTTTCTCTTGTCAGTCAGAAACCCAGAAGACTGATAATCCTCTTGTCAGTAATCAATGTCTGACTGTTATCCACTTCATTATGTCAGATATCTAAATGTGCCACATTCCCTTTGAGTAAACAGTCATGTATGCTCAGTAAATGCTCAGCTAATTGGACACAGTCATACGTGGAGGTTCTCATGAGTTAAACACTTGTTTGCACTGAGAAACAAGTCTCAGAATGTTTTATTTATATAAATATTTCCCTTGATTGAAATGGAAATACCCCTGCCCCCTAATTTTATCATTTTAGGGGCCTGTTTGGAGCTTATGATCATTGTTGAAGTACAAATTCAGACATTCCCATACACCAGAACAGACATTAGATAAATATTACCATATAATGAAAGAGCACTCTACATTGTAGGGATGACAACGTTGTTGTTAATGTTGTCCCTTCTTGTCTGATGCAGCCACATCTTGAATACTAAGACATTCCATAAATTTGGCAACATAAGTCGGATAACCTTTCCAGGCACTGTGTGTTTAGGACGTGGCAAAGTTAGTGAAAACGGCAACATTATCAGATGCCTGTCAAAGCTCATGGGAGACTCATCACTTTTTTTGTGCAGCTGTCCGTGTTGCTTGAATATAACTTCACACAAGAATCGACTGGCAGCTAAAAGCCCACAGCACCAGACCAGACATTAGACACTTGGCTACAGTCAAAGTCGACTTTTATATGTTTATAAATCTTGCCGCGTATTTGTTGGAAAGCTTTGCCAGTTGGATCTCCCTCAGGGGGAAAGTGAGCTCCTAGGTAAAGTGATCACTCAAGGTGGATTCTAAAGCTCAGTGAGTAGTGATTTATTAAGAGCTGTCCACACGTGAATGGATCAGCCCAGACACATGTTAATGCCAGGTATGAACAAGGCCTTGGACCATAATAGTAGCTAAACACTGTCTGGTAGGTTGCGACCTTGTGTTGTTGCAGTTTATTGAGGAAAAGGAATGATCTCAGTCCATTAGATAAAAGCTGATGTAAGGAGCGGGGACAAAGTGATGTCTTCTTGCTTTGTGTTGAATATCCTGCTGCTTTCACTGTGAGCAACAGGACTTCATGCTCTTTCCACACCCAAGATAAACAGGGGAAGAATTGGTAGATAGAGGTGCAGCATGTACAGCTACTTGAGCCCCCTGCGAGATTAGGTCCCTCTCCAACATTTGGTTATCAGCTGTGGTTGAGGCCATAAGGCTTAGCACCTGTTTTTTCTCAAGAATTATTTCTGTATTTTCACCTTAGTAATCAGACATGTTTGGTCTAGACTGTGATCCATGTCTACCACTATGTCCAGTTTGATGTTGAGTTGCATGAATCTGCTGTTTTCTCTCTTCTTTTCTTCACCTTATTCCCTCTCCCCTTGAGCTGTAGCACCACTTTCTCACAATGGCAGTGTTACCATGTGACCTGTATCAATTACTTCAAATTAAAAGCACAGTAGAGTTTTCTAATGTAGGTCATGACACTGCAGCAGCACTTGTGTCGAAGCTTAAAGCTGAGCCCTTGTCACTGCTTGTAGCTCTGGCAGGATGCCGACAGTGTGCAAACCTTAAGAGAAATGAAAGTGAAGCAGTCACCGGATCGTGAAGTATGTCTTCAGTCTGTCTTTGGCACAGTACAGCTGTAGTCAGCATGTTAATTTCAGACCGACTTCCTGTTGTGATTGTTATTGTTTTGGAATCCATTTTAGGTGACAGAGCACAGAGGAAGTGAGCATGGCTGCAGTTTATTTTTCAACCATAGCTTAACTGAACAACACTGGCTCCATCCTCCTCTAGTAGATTAACGTGGTTGTGATGGGTATAATTTTGAAAGGCCTCATTTTAAATACTAAAATGTACGTACTATGTATTGTAAAGCAATGTACTGGAGTTTCTGACTGGTCAAAAATTGATGTCAACAAGATGGTATTTAATGTTTTGAGCCGTGTTTCTGTTTGCCCCTCACAGAGCAGATCTTCCAGAACCTCCGACAGGAGTACAGTCGGATCCAGAGGCGGCGACAGCTGGAGGGGGCCTTCAACCAGACTGAGGCCTGTAGCTCCAGTGACGCCCCCAGCCCCAGCTCATCCCTCAATGCTCCCAGCTCCCCACCAGGTAGAACAATTTACCACTGAACTGCAGTAGCCCTGTTTTTCCTGCTCTACTGTGGAAACACTGTGCGGCAGTAACAGTGAATCAGTTTGATGTATTGAGCACAACATGGCGGTCAAGGTGTGAGATGTAATTCAAGCCCGAGGCCTTCAGGCTCCAGAGTTTCTCTCTGCTCACTCTGCAGAGCGGACTCATAGATTACACTGAATGGACTGTTAGGAACTCGGCCTCTTTCTGTCTGGAAGAACTCGCTCTACCGTCCCCGCCTGTGATTTACAAACGTTTTAGTCTGCCCGGCTCATAGCAGACCTTAAGGGCCACTGCGCAATCAATCACCTGGCTGAAACTGGCTCCAGTTCTTCTGTGATGGAGACGCTGATGAGACTCTGTCTCCATCACTGCTGCCGCCTGACCCCGGTGATCCCTGCAGGGGCGACCGATGAGGGAGCCAGGCTGTAAATATGCACCTGGCCGGGCACCTAGTCTTAGAATAGGACGAGTCTGTTGCTCCATTACTCAGCCTTTTTATAGCTGATCTGATTTTTGTATTTTTGGTGTCTGTGTGCATCACAGGTGCCTCAAGGAAGGACCAGCCCTCGTTCACACTGAAGCAGGTGAGCTACCTGTGCGAGCGCCTGCTCAAAGACCATGAGGAGAAGATACGGGAGGAGTACGAACAGATCCTTAACACAAAACTTGCAGGTAAAAAAATATATTTTTAATAACAACTATAACATCAAGACTCATGATTTTATCTTTTCACGTCCTGACAGTGAAGATCAGTGGAAGTGATATTTTCCCAGCTGCAGTGCATCTTCTCCTTCAATAGTTCAATAGTTTCTGAATGAACAAAGACTGAGTTGTGGCAGCCAGCGAGAACACATGCCATAAAATAATAATGAAATAATGTCTGTACAGTGATGGGTTGATCCTCATCTGAGAGCCGTCCCAGATGTTTGCTGCGATGTGCAGCTTTTGTTAATTTCAGAGTGAGAAGTGAATGAAAGAAAATATTGAAGGTTTTTCCTGCTGTTCAGGATCAGAACAAAAAGACTGAGACACTGTTACACAGACCTGCTTTGAAAAGGACTCCTCGTACTGTGGATGCACTCTCTGTTCCATCTGGTGTTTGAATCTGCAGCTCACGCCCTCACCTCTGTCTTTTTCTCTTCCCAGAACAATATGAATCTTTTGTGAAATTCACACAAGACCAGATCATGCGAAGATATGGAGCCCGGCCTGCTAGTTGTGAGTGTGCTGGAGCCATAAATATTCTCTGGGTGAAAAAGAATGATCTGATCACACATTTAAAATATCATCATCTCATTTGTTGCAGATGTCTCCTGAACTCACGTGGATTTAGAACCCAGCTTCCTCTCACAAGACGGCTGCTCTTCCACGGCCCCCTCCCTCCTCTCGATTTTCATTTTGTTCCCCTATTTTTTTTTCTCCCTCCTCCTCCATCTCAAACTGTTCGGGTGCCATGGTTTATCCAATTTTTTAATCCAAAAGTTGATTTCTTAACTTTAAAACTGTTGCTGCTGGCCAAAAGTTAGAATCGGAGTGATGAACTGTGTATGAAGCCCGTCCCTCTTTTTTTTTTTTTTTTTTTGCCCTTTTTCCTGTTTATATGCTCTTTTTCTTGAAATCCTAATGAAAGCAGATCTGTGTCAAATCTCTTGCCAGCGCTGTAGAAAAAAGCTTATTGGCTCATATGATCATTCTGTATAACCTCCCAGCAGCTGTATTTAATGTCTCCAGCTTCCCACGTTGTCCCACATTTCTCACCTCCCCCCTCCTCCTTCCCTCCTCACAACTCTTTACTCGAATGTGGATTTTTCTCCCTTTTGAAAAAAATAAAAGTTCTGTGATTAAACTCTGGTGTCTGGAATCTTGGTGTTTCACTGTGACCGGTCCTCCTCATGAGCAGAGGAGGTGATGTGATACTTAAATGGTCATTGAACTATTTCACACGACACAAGTCTCAGTTTACCTTGCACAGGTGCTGACAGTACACATTCAGACAGGTACTTTTGACTGTTGTGCCCAGAGTACATTTTAAAACTTATACTTTTTCCTTGGGTGAAACGGTTGACTAGATAGATATAGTGTTACTTGAGTCATGTTTGTATGTGT
This sequence comes from Pseudorhombus dupliciocellatus, assembly GCA_016785235.1. Classification (NCBI taxonomy): domain Eukaryota; kingdom Metazoa; phylum Chordata; class Actinopteri; order Pleuronectiformes; family Paralichthyidae; genus Pseudorhombus; species Pseudorhombus dupliciocellatus. The sequence goes on from JAFBJW010000280.1 coordinate 3,971,896, forward strand.
ACTTCTCAAGTAATGTGAGTAGTTTGTGACAAACTCCTCATTGACCATCTTTTACCCATTGGTCCTGTGAAAATGTTAAATCCACCGAGTCACTGTAAAATGAACTGGGACACAGAAAGCTCTGATGTAGGATTGTAACCACAGCTCATTACGTTATCACCTTTCACAGCGTGGAGATGTTTGTGAAGCCGCCACTTGTCTAGGTCCTGAGTCAACAAGTAATTAATCACACTCAGTGTAGAAACCCCCTCACTGCTATGTTTATATGACGGTGTATAATTAGCTGATGTATAGAGCTGTATGCATCAGTCTGCCACATCAACAGTTATTACTGGTCCATCCATCTTAACTGTGGGCTCCAGCGCCCCTTGGTGGCTCATATGAGACAGTGCAGCGTTCTGATGAAAGCGTGGTCACGCTGACGAGGAGCTGCTGCCGTTTGCCCAATGGGGACGTGTGGTGTTTGTGACGTCACGGGCGCTCAGGTGTGGCTCGCCGGGGGGAAACAGGTAGAGAAGTCGGGTGTGTGTCTGGTGTGTCTGCAGCTCGGACCGATCCTGCAGCTCGGCTTTGTTTACTCCGAGGAAGGAAACGAGCAGCAGGAAAAACCAATGGAGGAACTATAATTATCTTCAAGCGCCTCTTTCCTCCGCGCGGCTTTCTGTCTTTCTCTCGGGGACGAAGGGAGAAGACACGGCGGTTGTCTGGAGAAGAAAAAACATGGAGGAATGAAAACATAGATTTAAACAGACTCAGGGGGCACGTGCACAGTGAGCAGGTCGGGATAGTTCACAGGAATCAGCTGCTGCTTTATTTCTGAGTTTGGGACCGAGCGGAGTGATCGAAGGTCCAGGTGAGTGACCTGAACTTCATGTTCGTTTCTCCTGAGAACTACAAATGGTGGAGTTGCATTAACTTTTTACTGTGATGTAAAAAAAAAAAAAAGAACAACTAAAAAGCTTCTGTTGAATTGGATCTTAGAGTCTTGGAAGCAGCTGAATGAGCAACGCCCAGTAAACAGGAAACGCTAATTGTCTGGCTGCTGCTGAGACTGTAACTACATGGAGTCACTCCACTGAAGACACTTTGGTTCCTCTGTCTTCTGTCCACGTTTCAGTCGGCATGATTATTGATGTTCATTCATCTGTAAATCCAAAGTCATCATCGTTGAATTTTATATATATATATGAGGGATTTTCTTAGTCTGAGAGGGACAGAGTAACAAAAGACGCCCCCCTGTGTTTATTTATATCAAACAGGGAAGCTCTTGGTCTGTGTGGCTGGATGATTTAGACCATCATAACATCATCATGTTTTTGTTTCGTTTATTGGTTACTGATTCTGGAAAAATGTTTTTTTGTTTACTAGTTTTTCTCATTTCTTTCTATGTTGGTAATTTTAATTGTTTAGTAGGCCTAATTATAGTAGTACATTAAATGTAGTGTAGGACATGTAAAGAGACATGTATACATACACAGAGGGACTAATAAGACGAGCAGAGAGACCCAACATGTTTTGTGTCCAGGGACTCATTGGCTGTAGGTTTATAAATAGATTTTATTGACTTTAGAATGTTGAAGTCTGTTGTTGTTATTTATTTAGTCCAGAGACTAAATAATGTTGAAAATGTTCAACCACTTCTTTAAATTAGACCCTTCATTGAAAGTCTCTGAGCCCTGGTGGAAGACAGACGTGTTTTACCTGAGGGTCTCCTGACACTCTGTGCTCTGTAGGACTGTGGCAGCGATGGCGGACGTGGACATCGAGCAGCTGGAACCGCTCCCCGTGGACCGAGACGGGAGGCAGCTGAAGAGCGAGGGGGACCAGCCCGACGGCCTCAGGATGCCGGGGTGCTGCGACAAGTTCCAGCAGTCCGTCTCCAAGTGGATGCTTCCGGAAGACCTGCGCAGCAAGTACCTGGAACGTACCAACTGCTGCCCGCCCCCCATCTTCATCATCCTCATCAGCATCGGAGAGGTAGCTCTGACACAAGTGTTGTTGTTGTTGTTGTTGTTGTGGGACAGCGGGTATGGATCCTGTGAGCTCATTACCCAACGTGCAGCCTACATTCAGCCTTGATTGCTCTATGGATCTGCTTTGATCGCATGTAGTTGTGCAGACGTTGGGGTGATGTATGGGTCGAACGTCTGTAGATCCCGACGTTTCAGGCGCCGATTAATCTCATCTGACGGCCATTTTGTCCGCTGGAATCCAATTGTCTTTCCATGGTGACCTCTTCTGTGTGTCCCACGCTTCTTTTTGTTACCCTGAGACATTTGCTTTCCTCCAGTGTCCTGTCCGTCTCATGTCAGACACCTCAGCGCTCACTGAGAGTTTTCCAGACTTTTTCCTGTTGGATCGTCACATCAGGCAATGTTGAGGAAAGTGTCAGGAGATGCTGACATGGACTTTTTTTTTTTTTTACACATAAACAAACCCTCTTGGAAAATTTCAGGAAAGTGTCCAAACCTCAGCGCAGAGAGAGGCTGGGATGTTTTCACCAGGCTCACATTTACACCCCCCTGCTTGGGGAAGAAAATATGATTGTTTTCATGGGAGTGGGATTTTTTTTTTCTGCCACTTAACAGTTCAAAAAAAAAAAAGAGGCTGCGATCATGTGGGGAATCAACCGATTTGTTGTGGACCCAGATCCGTCACACGGGGCCTTGTTTCTGACGTTTCCACTTATTTGCCGAAGAACTTCATTATGGGGCTGCTTTTGCTGGCTCAGCGCTGAGGCCTGATTGAATTAAGACGGCCCGCTTGAGCCTGACGTTGTTTCGCTCTGTGTCGTGTGGCAGCTGCTGCGTCCCCTCCTCCTGACTGTCCTGATTCGTGGCGCGTAATAAGGCGTGGGTAAAAACAGTAGGAGAGTGTTCAGGTCGAAGTGGGTACAGCTGATCCAGAGACGCCCCCCCCTCAGCGTGTAAGCACAAGAGCAGCGTTTCTCATTCGGGTGAATAAACACATCTGCTGGAATGTGCAGGCCCGGCGGGGGTTTGCTGAAATGGGAAAATGTTGGACGACCCCCTGCGTGCCGTTTATTATGACTTAGAGCCGATCCCACCAGGAATGCGTTTTCACTGTATGTGGATGAGACTGAGAGAAGTTGGGTTTCATTCAAACGGCTTCAGCTCAGGAGAAGCTCAGTTACATTGTGAACTGCACATCATGAGATTTCTCGTTGTTGACGAGCGCTGGCGAAAACTGGCTATGATACTAATCATCAGACGGGACATGGTAAAATCAGAAGAACATAACACCCGCCACCTTTGCCAAAATGGATTCTAATGAGCGTCCTGCAGAAACCTGCTCCTCTAAGTTTGGTTCCAATCTGATCACGAACAGGTTTTTCAGGATTGGCAGTTGGTTTGTGATATTCATTATTCATGTGGCAGTTTAACATGTTTTTAATCGATGAGAGCTCCCTGAATAAATACACATCCACATTCATGGAGACAACTTCTAATGCACAGCATGGGTCACTGAGTATCTGTTCAACTCTGTATGGGTTTTTTTTATGTTTGTTCCCTTTTTGCCTCTTTATATTCTACCCTTTCCTGAGATAAAAATCTCGGCAAAGTTTAGATTTTCAGTTTCAGGGTCTCACGTTAACATCTGATTCAGGAGCTTTGCACAGTGAAGGAGCAGGTTAAAGTCAACCTCAACGTCCACACCTGACTAATTTCCTCCTTGTGATTTCCTCAGCTGTTTCAGCTTCACCCAGATTCTAACGTCTTATTTTTTTTTGGATCCCATGACTGAAGCCTTGTTTCTGTGTCCGCTCTCTTGCTCGCCAGTTGGCCGTGTTTATCTACTACGCCGCGTGGAAACCTCAGAAGCAGTGGGTGACCCTGGATGAGGGCATCTGGAAGAGCCCTCTGACCTACAAGCCCGAGGAGAGACAGGAAGCATGGCGCTTCATCTCCTACATGTTTGTCCACGCAGGGTGAGCCTGAGCTGGGCGTTCAGATGCCGTCACGTGGTGGTGGCAAAGGGTTTTTCTTTTAATGCCGTGAGACGCGTTGAATCATTCCTGTGGTTATTTCTTAGGCTGTAAATACTGAAGCGAACCTCTGAGCGGTTCCCGTGTTTGGTACATGCGGCCGTTATTTTGACACATGCCCTCTTGCTGCATCACTCGTGTTTTCCCCTCAGGCAGCCCGTCATGGCCGAGTCACAGGATTCTGAGCCCGGCTGACTTTAAAATACATTTACGGTTGTAAAGTTAGAGAAAAGTTAAGAGGCGAGAAAAACGCCTCGGGGGGGGGGGGGGGGGAA
>JAFBJW010000280.1:3976190-4276705 GCA_016785235.1 Pseudorhombus dupliciocellatus
GGGGGGGGGAACCATGAATGCACCCAGGAATAGAACGGGAAAACTCAAAACCAAAAGTCCTGACGACAGAGAAGCACACAGGAAGTCTAGATTAGCAAAGAGGAACAGTGGTCACGGCCTCTCGCCAACACTAACTCAGATACACCAAACAGGATGTTTTTAAGTCTGGTGCTGTTCTCTGTAACAGGAAAAGGCCAAGAGGGAATTTAAGTTAGGTTTTTTTTATTTTTTTTTATTGGTGCAGCGAAAAGTCCAGTTCAGCAGCAGAAACCAAAACTAAGGTTTGTTAACAGTGTATTCAAACCATGTGGGGTGACTGGTCCCATCTCTGCCCCCAGTGTGGAGCACATTCTGGGGAACCTGTTGATGCAGCTGCTGCTGGGAATCCCACTGGAACTGGTCCACAAAGGGTTTGAAGTGGGGATGGTTTACCTGGCCGGAGTCCTGGCAGGTGAGAGGTCCTCAGCCGGCCGTGCACCCAGATGTTTGATGTCGTTTGTCCCGTCGGTGTTGAGAGGAACCCCGGCTGTCAGCAACGGTAAAAAGGTGAAAGCTGCTTACGTCTGTGGATGTTTCTCCTCAGGCTCTTTGGCCAGCTCCATCTTTGATCCTCTCAGTGCGCTGGTGGGGGCCTCGGGCGGCGTCTACGCACTGATCGGAGGTTACTTCATGAATGCAGTGGTGGTGAGTTCACACACGTTGATGGGTCACCGTTTTCACCGTTTTTTTGTTTTACATATCAGTGTATCTGCATTTCAGTTTGGATTTGGCTCTTTACCTCTGGTGACTCTTTTAATTTACAGAACTTCCGAGAGATGATTCCCCTCCTCGGAGTGGTTCGCATCCTCGTCATAGTGATCATCGGTAGGTTTTCCCATGTGGCCTATTTATTATCAGTTTCTGTGACCGTTCCTAAAAATGGAATCGATTTGACTCTGTTTTGTTTTCTCTGTTTTAGTCGCCACAGATTTTGGATTTGCCTTCTACAGAAGATTTGTCAGCGGTGAAGGTGGAATGAGGGTATGACAGTGTTCAATGACACTCATATGAAATACACTTTAAACATTCAGACTTTAGAGTCTGAATCCAGAGAACCTCCCCCAGCCTTTGGGGCGTTGACTGTATTTGCTTGTGGCTACGGTTGAGATGAGCGGTTCTTGCTGGGACCTGATTCGTCATGCAGATACATACCTCTCCGTGTGACGAAGGACGCTTACTGTACATCCACCCACCTCTGACAACAGCTTATCTTTCCCGCTGATTACCACCAACTGCCGTATTCCCTCCGCTGCCCTCCTACCTCTGTGCTGAATTATCTCGGATGATTGAATCTTTTGATCTAAAGATCTGCCCGTCCCCTCCTCTCAGGTTTCCTTTGTGGCTCACTTCGGTGGGATCGTGGCGGGGATGACCATCGGCTACGTCTTCTTCAGCGCTTACAACAAGAAGCTGCTGAAGGACCCGCGCTTCTGGCTGTGCATCATGGGCTATGCCATCTTTGTCATCTTCGCCGTGCTCTTCAATATCTTTCTCTCACCAGCGCCGTAGGACCTGAACACTGTGGCCTTTTAAAAACACTAAAAGTATTTTCCTCATGCTGAGGAAGTCCTTTTTTTAATGTTATGTTTTTTTTTTATCAAATACATTTTGTGAGTTCAAATGGAAACTTCTACATGCATGTTTTTTTTTAAAGTTGATAATGAAATGATATCTCTGTTTTTACGAACATGCTCATCTACTTAGTTTTTAGGTTTCGTTCCTTCTTACTGATGTAATGAACTCACCGATCATTTTCATCATCACATTTAAATAGGAAATAACAGCAGCACAATTGTGGAACAGCAATTTGCCGTTAATCATTTTTCTTTGTTGCCTCTTAGGGACTTCCAGTATTCCAGAGCATGCGCCTTAAACCAGGGGACACCCCCCACCCCCCATGAAACATAAGCTTCATCAAAAATTAACAGTTATTGGAACGCGTTGCTCATCGATGTTTGATGGCGAGTTTACGCGGATGTCTCAGGTACAAGGAGTGAGTGTCTAAAATGTCGGTATTTCCTTTTCCATATCCAAGCAACTGATTTACCGCCAGGCCTTGGCTCACTGCTGCGTTAGTTTCAGTCACAGGAAGTCGTTAAGTACTGTATGTGCGGAGTTGATTCATTTTCCCGACATGCTTTTTAAATCCTGGAAATACAAATGAGTTTCAAACAAACATCAACGCTAGTTTAACTTCTCAGGACAAAATAATATATAATTCCACAAGTCCTATTGATTATTTGATGATAATTGGTACTACTGATTTTTGATTTGTTGTAAACATAAATCATGATAAAGACACAGTCATCAGTTTCTCAAACTTGTTGAAACACTGACCCTGAAATACTTTTAACTAGAGAAATGTGACGTTTCTATTATTAAATATGCAAATCTGATCTTTCCTTTAGTGTTTTCTGTGCAGTTTGTAGTTTCATCCTGGGACTTAAGATTTGTGTTTTCTCTCAACGCAGCACTGTGTAGCACTAACAGCGCCCTCTGCAGACACAGATGAGGATTGATTATGTTCCCGGCAAGCACGTTATGTCGAGTTCTAACTGCGTGATTCAGTATCACTGAACTGAAACACGGCTGAGCAGTAGATATTACCCATGGTCCCCAGCTTCCTGAACGCGTTCACTCAGTCGTGAACAAGTTTGGGTTTAGCTAAAGTGCAAGTGAACACTTATTGTTGTGATTGGAAGGAAACAGACAGGAAGTACCGCAGTGTGTACCTCTGTACCCTTATTGTGTCCGTGCTGGACTGGTTTGAATCGATGCTTCCCTGCTGGGAACTCCCCTCATCAACTCTCCCAGGCCAGGGCGTCGCGCTCTGCGGAGCCTGACGCCGGCGTTAATTTAATAAGCGTTTTCGTGTTCCGTTTGGAACCATTGTATCGCGATTGAACCAAAGTAACATTCATATTAATGAGGCACGAGCCGTTTAAAGGTGTTTGTAATCAGGCTGTGTGAAGCTGGCAGCCAGCAGTTAGCCAGCACGCTAATCCATGGCCATGGATTTCTTGTAAATGGGATAAAATAATGTGTCAAGTGAACAAGGGCTTAATTACATCCAGAGAGGAGCAGCAGAGTATGAAATCGGACGTGATGACTCATTGATCACCTCACTACAGTAGCAAACATTGATCGTACAAGGCTGGAGCAGATAACTGAGCAGTATTGACGATTTGGGGATTCCAACAGCAGAATCTGTACGTCCTGCTCTTTATTCGAACATATGGAGGAAAGAAACTCAAATAACTGTGTGTTAATGCCTTCAAAACATATGGGATGGACTTGTCAAGCATTTTCCTGGAAGTAGGTTGGTTATCAAATGATAAACTTAACATCCAAACACATGTCGGGGGTCACAAATTGTTCTGTTGTACGTACCCAACTTTCAAGAGCAGTCTAAATGATTAGGAGTTACACTGGGACAGACGTAGCAGACCGGCTCGACACGTTAAGATTGAGGTCAGTACTGGTGTTAAAGCCCCATCACGGTGAGGCTGGGATCTAAATGCATCAGGAGCAGGGTATCGACGTCCTCCGGTCAGAGTGGAGTGCTGGTTGGCAGCCTTCCCTGCCAACAACTGCTCGGTCGCTCCCACTTTGTTTCTGGCAACGCTGAGGCAGAGGCGGGTCACCGAGGTTTAGGTGATGTGCACAGGCTCGTGTTTAGGGGGCTAACGATTTTTCAAACTTTTTGGTGACCGCGTCAGGGCTGCATGACCCGTGGAGATCCGAGTCACCACCGGCAGTCTGTCCATGCCGCTGCAAGGTAAATGGAAACGACGCTGAACTCGTTCATGTAATGTCCCTGCTGAGGGGAATAGTTTTAATGTGACGGAACTGGACGACAGATGAGACGAGGACACACAGCAGCGGAGTCCTCTTGCTGTTTACTTTCCTCGTATCTTTTTGCAAAGATGTGACTTTTTACTGCATTGTGCATTTTTACTTCTCAAGTTTCCTACTTGTTATCGTTTCATTTTTCCAGTTCAGAGGTACTGTAATTCTTATATTTTCTGTGGGGTTTTCATTTTTTATTGTGCTACTGTGCTCATTTAATCTGAAATCCCTTTGCTGTTCTTCCTGCCAGAGATGATCTGTTGCATTCATGTACTATTACCGATTCATCGATCAATGAATTTCAGATTTCCCCTTTGATCATTTCGTCTCTCTGTCAGTCACAATGGCAGAGTGAAGATGGGGGACTGGAACTTCCTTGGGGGCATTTTGGAGGAGGTGCACATCCACTCCACGATGGTCGGAAAAATCTGGCTCACCATCCTGTTCATCTTCCGCATGCTGGTCCTCGGGGTGGCGGCGGAGGACGTGTGGAACGACGAGCAGGCCGACTTCGTATGCAACACGGAGCAGCCCGGCTGCAGGAACGTGTGCTACGACCTGGCTTTTCCAATCTCCCTCATCCGCTACTGGGTGCTGCAGGTCATCTTTGTGTCTTCCCCCTCGCTGGTTTACATGGGCCACGCGCTCTACAGGCTCCGGGCGCTGGAGAAGGCCCGGCAGAAGAAGAAGGCTCTGCTGCGGAGGGAGCTGGAGCTGGTCGATGTGGAGCTGGCGGAGGCCAGGAAGAGAATCGAGCGGGAGATGAAACAGCTCGATCAGGGGAAGCTCAACAAAGCTCCCCTGAGTGGCTCCCTGCTGCGCACGTACGTGGCTCACGTCGTGACTCGCTCCGTGGTCGAGGTGGCCTTCATGACGGGCCAGTATCTCCTGTACGGCTTCCACCTCTACCCGCTGTTTAAATGTGAGCGGGATCCCTGTCCCAATGCTGTGGACTGCTACGTCTCCAGGCCCACAGAGAAAAGTGTCTTCATGGTGTTCATGCAGTGCATCGCCGCTATCTCCCTCTTCCTCAACATCCTGGAGATCGTGCACCTGGGCTACAAGAACATTAAGAAGGCCATCCTGGACTTCTACCCTCACTTGAGAGACGACAGAGAGGAGCTCGATGACTACTTTGCCAACAGGTATAAAAAGGAATCTGTTGTGCAGCTGGGCGCCGGTGCCGGCCGCAAGGCCACCATCGCCTCCGCGCCCAGTGACTACAACCTCCTGATGGAGAGGATGCAGGGCACCGTCATGTACCCGAACCTTATCAAACCTTCAACTTTTCTACCTCTCCGGGGCGAGCAGGCCGCTCAGCAGGATTCAGATGACTGCAGGTGTTCAACCCAAAGCCCGCCAGGCCACATCTGTGCCCCGACCACCAATGAGTCGTGCTCTCCGTGCCGCGAGTCCCTGATTAATCCAGCACAGGGCGTTAAGGACTTTTCACATCTGCCTCCGCACAGTGCAGAGGAGAGAAGCGAGGGAGGAGGCCCAGACTCTCTGAAATGCCCACAGATGGCGGCTCACGCCTCCTCCTTCCCTACGCTGCCGGCGAGTGCTTCGAGGAAACCGTCGAAGACTCAGGGCTCGTTCAAATGCTTCACGGTGCTGGAGGGTAAAAGCTCGGACTCAGATTCATACGGGGGCGCTAAGGCCGGCAGCCGACCTCCCTCCACCCACCAGAGCCGGGCCTCCAGCCTGGAGTCGCTGAATGACTCCAGCTCAGGATCGAGCCATGACCAGAGGCCGCCGTCCTCCAACTGCAGAACATCCATGGCAAGTAACACAAGCAGCAAGCGAGCTCCAGATCTGCAGATCTGAGCTCTGCAGAAGTTGACTTGTTTCCATCATTGTCACACATACGTACGCGTTATTTTTAGACTTGTCTCTCTGTGAAGTTAATTGATTACACAGAGCTGTGAACAGCTTTAGAACAGGGGGGTGGGGGTGGGGGTGGGGGGGGGTGTTCTGTGGAATGGGGGGGGGGGGGGGGGGGGGGGGTGTTCTGTGGAATGATCCTGTTTTTGATCGTCACTAAATTTCATGTATTGGTACCGCACTAGTGTAACATACCAATGCAAGTATGAACTAAAAGCTACCGTGACACGGACACGTTTTGGGTGCCATGTTCTCCTGGGTATGAAATGCTGTGACGGTGTGCCTGACCATATCAGTAAGCAACACATTAATACCTCTGGTTTTCTGTCTTCCTGCTCAATAGTTCCGACTCTGTCCCTGAAATAAGTGAATTATTTAACCTGATTAAACTTGGTAGAAAACCAGATGTGCTCTCCGTCGGTCTCGTTCGAGTTGGTCTGTCGCTGATTTCACTTTAGTAAACTTATATTTGACATCAAGGTTTCAGCAATGTTCAATTTCTAATGCCTTCTCGCTCTGTATAACATGTACATCTTAGATTATTTATCTGATCAACTGAATCTGTTGATTTACAGAAAATGATTCACTTTCAACTGTTGACTCCTGATACTCTGGTGAAAGGCCTGTTTAAACCCTTGCTGTTAAGAAATGAGTTCAATGAGTGATACAGCACAACGTGCAATACTGATCTTTATTTGACAGCTTTTTTGAACAGCAGAATTTTCAAAATAAAGTCCAAACAGGTCACACACTCAGTAAATGTAAAAAATAAAAATAAATTAATAGCATCAGCAGCTTAACCAAATATTCATGGGACCTTTTCAAAAGGCCTCCGACAAATGGATGTAACGTCTTTAGTGCTTTGTCCAGTCATATACAGTAAAGAATAAAACAAGAACTATTTATATATCTACTGTACACATAAAGAACAAGCCACATTCTGAGCATTAAAGTAAATTAACTAGGATTTAGCAAAAAAAAAGCAAGGTTACATAAAACAACTGTTGGCTGTTCCATTAAAGTGTTGTCTAGAAATCTAAAGTGCGGTTAATTCAACAATCAATACATGAATCAAACCAAAGCTCTGCTGTGGTCTATTCAGCTGTGGCTCCACCTTCTGACGCAGCTTCATACTGCTGCAGCTGGAGACACACAGAGTTTATCTGCATTAGGGCCTTTAAATGGTTCACGATCTGAGTTGACTTTTTTCAAAGTACAGAGTTTACCTTTGTTTTGAGTTCTTTGTTTTCCTCTGACAGACGGGCGCACCTCTGCCTCAGGTCGATCACCTCCTGCTGCAGGGGATCGGTGTTTACTGGGCTCTGGCCTGCAGTGCTGAGGTTCTGCTTCACAAATCTGATCGGTGTTGGTTAAAATAGTAACCTTGACGATTTTAGTTCTGGTAGATGTGGTGACAACAGTAGTTACTGATGGTAACATGGAAATGTGGTGTCATACAACACCTCAGAGAATCCTGGGGGTATCCTCAGGGGTTCAAACCACCACTGACCACACAATATGAGTTTTTACATCAAGAGCCTTGTGTTCAAAGGATACTCCAGAGCGTTGCCGGGTCTTTCAGGTTGTTCATACAAAGCCACGAGTACTGAAACCAAAAAGCGAAAACCACCACACTAACAATTAGCAACATTGTTTGATGCTTCAGCCCAAAATTAAAAGCACATGCATTTGAGAAGAATTTGATGTATGTTATAGTATTTGCTACGTATTCATAAAAAAGAATTAAACCTGTGCCATACCACTGGTGAGACTGTCAACAACACCGGCTTTCTCCAGGTACCTGCGAAACTGCTCCCTCTTGGTGTCTGGAGCCTGAAGGAGGAGAGGTCAGACATTTTGTTACCAACTAATAACTAACGGTCTAAATCTTAAATCTAATCTAATCTAATCTTAAAGTCTTATTCAAAATTCAAGCTAAAAAAAGTCACAGTATTAAAATAAAACAACTGATATTATTATTCGTATAGCTCTTTTCTAAACATAGTTAGGAAGTGTTTAGAGTCAGCAGGTATTAGTGTCTCGTGTTGGGCTTAACATGTTCCCAAATTATAGATGTAATTTAAAAAGAAAACGTGTGCACAACATCATTTGGTCTGAATGATGTCATGCAGGAGGACATGTCTTTCTGCTCAGGTTCTTCTTCAGACACGTGCAGACTCGTCGGTCCTCCTCAGAGCTCAGCTGTGTGTGATCGCGGCTCAGCTCCAGCCTGCTCAGCCACAGACATGAGGCAACATGGACGTCACCGTAAAGCGCCGGGAAACACACACTTACCCTGTAATGCGCCATGTTTGCTGCAGGTTATGAGGTCGGCTGTCTTCGTATAGACGCTGGGTTTTAAGGTCGCTCACTCTCCGGTTCAAGTGTCGTCGGGCAGGAAAAGTTCACTTTCGTTTGTCCCCTTCCTGAAAGCAACGCTGCTGCATTAAGGTGCTCCTCGGAAAATATCGCTACGTGTCAACATGGGCAAAGGCTGAGCGAAACACCAGGGTTCGGTTTTTTATTATCCATAGAAAACCTTACAGTCCTGGCTACGACACAGCTGCAGGAAATAAAAGCACAAATGACCTGTTATGTTGTTTGTTTAAAAGTGATCCTGTGATCTTGTGCGCCAGTGATCTGTGAAATTGAAGATATGTTTAAAGTAAATAAAATATGCGTTATACTTCCCCTTAAAATAAAAGTACAATTAGCCCGATGCTTTATTTAATAACACTATATCAGCACATATTGTATAAAGTCCTTTATTTAGTCCCATAATGGCGAAATGTACATCAGTGACACGAAATACAAATCTACAGAAAAACACAGACACATTAATGAATATCTTTTAACATTCTAATTATCGCGTACTACTTATTATTAGTTTAAAGTTTATTCCTGTGTGCCCCATGCCCCATGTTATGTACTTCTGGCGCCATCTGCTGCTACATCCACAGCTACCTACTTTGTTTGTTTTGTCTTAAACATCTGTAATGAATTATTAAATTATTCTGCAACCATTTAAAACGAGTGGATCGTATATTCTCCTCTAGTAAAATCTAGATTCGCTTTTAAAGGTAGTTTAAAGAACGCGTCCTCGCTGCTGATTCGGGTGATAGGTCACAAAACAAGTCCGGGTACTAGTCAGGTGACAGCGATGAGCCTCAGCAGAGCGACGGGCGCTTCCACCAATCACGGAGCGGAGTGTAGCGCGGGCGGCCAATCAGGGCGAAGAGGCGGGGGCGAAGGGGCGAGGGAGAGGAAATCCTGAGGAAATGTGTGGGATCACGCTCCGTGTTTCCAAGTAGCCGGAGATTGGTTTACTCTTTATTCCAGCACCTGGCGACACTTCGCGGCGCACGACGACCGTCTCATCCGACCCAGGGGTGCGGCACACGGGGGGGATCCAGGGGGAAGCGGGTCAAAATGTCGATCCAGTACGATGTGGAACAGCTGGCTGACAGCTACGGGGTTGCGGACTCGTTCCCCAAAGATTTCGACTACGGCGAGGAGGAGGCCGACATCGAGGACAGCCCGGCGCCGTCCGACAGCAAGCCCCGGATCCTGCTCATGGGTCTGCGGAGGAGCGGGAAGTCCTCCATACAGAAGGTAGGGGCAGGCGGGGAGGGAGCGTTAGCCGCCTCCGAGGTGAGCGGCGCCTTCCTCCGCTACACGTCGGTGGGACGCTAGCCTCAAGAGCTAGCTTAAGTTTAGCATGTCGCGAGGGGGGCTAGCTGCCCACCGGCCCCCCGAGAAGGAGGCACGTGTGCTTTTTAAGAGGCTCCCCCCCAGCAGCTAGCCACCAGTTAGCCAGTTAGCTCGAAGCAGGGGCTCGTTAAACCTGGAGTGTTGGGTGCAGCGCATGTGACTGGGTAACGACTTGTCCAACATCATGATGGATCTGAGAGACACCCAGCTGTGAGGTCCGATCCCAGTGTCTCACATGACAGCGACCACACCTTCGCTCCTGCAAGTCACCACAGTGTGTTCTTCCATCGGGGCAGCACCTGCACTTCCACCTCCGGCCTCTCCCACCTCATCCTGGTGGGGCTGAAGGGCCCCCTCACCCACCACCCACCTTCCCAGCAGTAAATACGAAAATACAACTTGTCCCACCTTCCAAAGTCCAGATTAAAGGCTCAGGGTGTAGAAATTAGAGACCTCTAGTGGTGAAGGTGAAGAACAAGAATATGAACATGAAAAATAACTTGTGGTAGCTTCAGTTGTCATATAAACTCAAAAGGTGTAGTTTGTCCAGTCTGGGCTTCTCCAAATAAACGGGCGGCCTCTGTAGAGGTGGACCCACTTCTGATATAATGGGTATGTAAATATAAATGGCCCATTATAGGATAATGATAATGGTAACAGCATGTACAATTATGAAGGAACACGCCACATCAAAACATTGCTAAGCATATTTTATATTTAATTCCTCCCATCAGATCCATTTCACCCAGTGTTTTGTTTTTGTCTTTACCATAATTGTACAGACTATGGTAGTCTAGTGCACAACTGTACAGCTTCAATTATTTTTTATGAAGATCTGTATTTATATTTGGCTTCGGTACTCTGCCTCTGTTACCTGCCCGCCAATAAGAATAGGGTTAGACACAGGGTCCCTCGACGTGAATGTTAGTGCTTCGAACATTCTAGCCTTAGTGCATTAAACACTTTACTATTTGATAGTAAGAGTTTATCAAATTAGTAAAACTAACTGCTGCTGTGGACCTGGGGTCTGTAGGGGCCCTCGAGGTTGTTTCCCACTTTGCTCGCCACACTTTAGGTTATCTGTCTCCATCATATTCTTCAAGCCTGCCACTTCCAGACTGGCACTGTGTTTAAATAATAGATGAGATGCAGTTGTTCCCTCTATGATATTTTATTATTAATGTAACAATTCATGTGGGGGGCAAGTAGAATCAGGTTGGATGCATCGTGCCAGGAGCCACACACCGCAGGGAGTGAATAAAAGCAAAGAACTGCACTCCCTGTGTACTGAAGCATGCACACACATACACACACACACAGGTTTTCAGTTTTTCTGCGACCCACACATGTTGAACTCCCTGATTAACGCTCCTCTGTGAGCCTCCTGTATCGGCTGAAAAACATGTGACTTGGCTTTTTTCTGCTTCGTTGGCCGATGACCTCAATGGCCCACGCACAGTTTCATAATGGCACCGGTGGGGGAGAAGGCTCGTGGGTCCTCCGCATTTACCCAGTTTATTTTATGTTACTGTAACTGATGAACCAAGACTTTGGTCAGACCTAAAGGACGCTTCACTTTACTACTGCAGCTTCAACAGACACAGTGTGAAAACTGCTGAATGTAGAGTGACACGTTGCATCACGCCACTCAGTGTGCAACGTGATGCACTTTTCCCCTCACACTGCTCATATGATGTCTGGAAGATGTCTACAGTCAGCATCAGCATAAAATATTTAAGTACAGTCTCTACAACTAAAACAGTATCATTTTTTAATTAAGGCAATGTTGTAAGACAGCAGATTCTAAGGCCGTCATGTAGAATATTTCTGTTCCTGTGTAACTGGTGAAGAAAACCCTGAACAGCCCGTAAATAAAATGATGAGTCACTTTTGTTTCATAATTTATAGGCAAACGAGATGTAACAATGTTAAAAGTCTCCACCATTTTAACACAAACAGGAATTTAACAGACATTTAAGCAAATCAGGAAGCAAAGAGCTGGCAGGAGATATTACACTGAAGGGGCTGTGCGGCTTATCTGCCAGCTCAGACCCATTACAGCAATTCACCTCAATACACGGGGGTGAGGAGAATTTCCAGTCCATTAAGATAAGTCTCTAGGCTGTGATCAACCCAGGCACAACAGACTGTGAAATTACTGTAGGTAGACACTCAAAACTCATTTGGAAATTAAAAAAAAAAGTTTTATATTACTTCAAGACGTATTAACTCTGCTAAAGCTTGGACTGGGAATTGGATAACCTGCTATGAAACAAAGCAGCTCTACAACAGGTTTTTTGTTACGTCTCTATAGACTCAAATCTCAGGGTCAAATCATCCACATTCACTGGACTCAAAGATCAACTCTAACCCATCTCTCATTTCAGGTGGTTTTCCACAAGATGTCTCCCAACGAGACCTTGTTTCTGGAGAGCACCAACAAGATCTACAAGGACGACATCTCCAGCAGCTCCTTCGTCAACTTCCAGATCTGGGACTTCCCAGGCCAGGTGGACTTCTTCGACCCCACCTTCGACTACGAGATGATCTTCAGAGGGACGGGGGCTCTGATATTTGTCATTGATGCTCAGGTGAGGAGCAGGGGAAAACTACAATTACAGAAATAATAATGCTATTTGTTTACATATGTCTGCAGACAAACATGAACAAAGGTTGATTAAAACATAGCTTTCTCATTAAGGGCATAAAAAAGTGGTTCATTTATTAATAACAGGAAGTGACTCCGTAGTTCCACAGTAACACTCTGTGTGGTTTGAATTGCTCTTAAAAGACGATGACTAAAATATTTATTTTTGCTTTTCCTCTTTTCCTGTCAAGGTTTAATTTCATTAACGGAACGCCTTGCAGTATTCTGACTTCTCCTTTGCACACATATACACACACACACACACGACCAAAATAATAGTGCCATCCCTGTTAAATATGAGGCAAAGAACTGTGAGAGAGCGAATTATCCAAATTAGCCATTCATGTGACCACAAGTGCTTTCAAGAATTCATCTCAGTGAGGACATCACACCACAGCTCATCTGATTGAGGGTGTGTTTGTTCTCAAGGAAGCGCATCAGATTCAATTTGTTTCAGCATGTTAGCCACACAAGGATCTCTGAGGACAATTAGAAGACAATGATGTGACGCATATCCTCATCCTGGTTGAGAAGTTATGAGGATGTTTACCTCAGCCTGTGGGCTCAGCTCACTGACGACTGTGTTGACACTGTAAAAAGCCAGTAGATGATTTAATCATAGAAAATAAAACTGATGTGATGCATGTCTGGGCAGTTGTATGATTCAGTCTCTCTCTCTGCACTTTGTGTATGTATTAATATATATCACTGTCTTCCACTCAGGATGACTACGTGGAGGCTCTGGGCCGGCTTCACCTCACAGTGTCTCGGGCCTACCGGGTAAACCCAGAGATTAACTTCGAGGTGTTCATCCACAAAGTGGACGGACTCTCAGATGATCACAAGATCGAGACCCAAAGAGACATCCACCAGAGAGCCAATGACGATCTGGCCGACGCAAGCTTAGAGAAACTACATCTCAGGTGTGTCCTGTGTTTTTTAATTTGAGACATTTTGCTCACTCACCACAGTATACAGACATTAGAGCAGACGTCACCTTTGTTAGCAGCATAGGTTGTGAGGTTTTTTGTATTGAGTGATTCTTGAGCTGTTGTCCTTCCTGGTTGTATGTGCAATCTAGAGCTTTCTGTTGAAACCCTGGGGTTTGCTAATTCTCCCTGTTACATATACAGTGCCATGTACACAGTTTGCATACTCTTGCTGTCACTGTGAGATTCCTCTTTGACGTCCTAATGAAGACACACTGGCCTCAGCTGGTTTGGTTGAAGCAGAAAAGATGAAGTCAACTCTGTCTGTGGGTTCATGTTCTAACCCTTACCCTTTTTGTTCTGTGAAGGAAACTGTGTCATATGACCTGAGGGAAAGGCTCATTGATCCATGATTACTCATTTAATGTTAATGGCCTGGTCAACAGAGGTTCATTGATCACAGTGTTGATCAAAAAGTAGTTTGAGTTCCTTGTCCTGTTCTGTGGTAATAATTAATTAAGGAGTTGTGTTTTTATACACATCCTGTCAGTCTCGGTATGTTGATACCTAATATATTTTCTGTCCACCATCACAAATATCACATATCACATATATAGTGGAAAATGTTCCAATGTTTTCAATTGTGAATACAGTATTAAATACTGTTGATCCGACAAAGCAACTGTTAGGCCTCTGAATTCCACTCTACTGAGTCCTGCCATAGAAGCACGTCTTCCTGCCATTGTCTCTCATCACACTTGTACTGACCTGTCAGTAAAAGCAAAATGCCTCCGTGTCTTTTAAACAGCAGTTTGAAAATGTTTGCTGAGGCTCTCGTAAAAAAAATTAAAAAAAAATTAAAATGCAGCCGTTGTCGTGATGCTGTGCAGAAAGTTGAAATGTGTTGTGCACCACATGAAGCCCCGTGTCCTGACGGAGCTGGGCCAGACCAGCAGCAGCTGTGTTCATGATGGCGAGGCTCTGTCGGCTCGAGCTGCGTTTTATGTGAGGTGAGATTGCTGTTTACTCCGGTTCGACAGCCGTAGCTTTCCTCGATTATATGGTGGAGCTGAGACGGTTTTATTTCCCCCTCTGCTGCTGCCTTCACTTTAAGTCTTTGTAAAGTTGAGCTCCTGCCAAGGGTTTGCAGACAGGTCCATTCGGCTGGAGCTGGCGGTTTCCTCAGACACTGACCTTTTATTTATATAACTGAGCTCAGAACTCAAGGGTGTGCGGTTTTTCTCCAGTCATGATGACTATTAGATTCTCGGCCTTGTGGTTTTATGTCTGGATCAAATGGTTTGATTCGCACCTCTTTTCTATGTCCAGCATCAGTGTCTCATGTGACTCTGTAACCGTACCTGCCTTCACATGCTTTTTGAGGAAGTTAGACGTGTTTCCTCCTCGTAACAGTGTGTTCACTTCTCCTTTTTTTTCCCTTCGCCATTCAGCTTTTACTTGACAAGTATTTACGACCACTCGATCTTCGAGGCCTTCAGCAAAGTGGTGCAGAAGCTCATCCCTCAGCTCCCGACTCTGGAGAACCTCCTAAACATCTTCATTTCAGTGAGTAGACGACAGCAAGTTGCTGATCAGTTCGTCACTGGAACTGTGATTTATGTTTGTATCTGACTGTGAGTCAGTGGCAGCTCCTGATGACACGTCGTGGTTGGCAGCTCCTCCTGTGCCCTTGTCACGTTGTCTGTTTGAACACTGCCCCTGGATCACAGCAGCAAAAAGACTGGGGGGGGGGGGGGAATTTTAGGAGTATTTCACTTCTTTTTTTTCAGACAGACTCGTCAAGAGCAGGTTTTATAGATGGATATAGAAAGCGCTGTGCTTTTTTACCACAATACAAATAACCCAACTTTTCTCTCGGCCCCTCCTCTTCTTATTTCTCCTCCTCTCTGTCATTGTGTGCTGTTTTTCTCTGACAGAATTCAGGGATAGAAAAAGCCTTTCTGTTTGATGTGGTCAGTAAGATCTACATCGCCACAGACAGCTCTCCTGTCGACATGCAGTCCTACGAGCTCTGCTGTGACATGATCGATGTGGTCATCGACGTCTCCTGCATCTATGGGTGAGCGTGTGTTTTGTGTCTCTTGGTCATTAACTACATTATCAACAGGAAAGGTTATTTTAGTGCTTTTTATATCAACAGGGAAGAGTCTTTGTGTTAGCAAAACAAACATTTACATAATGATAACCAAAACTAAAAACAAAATGAGTCTACTCGCCATGTGTCATTTGTTAATAGTTTTACAGATGCACTGTTTGTTATGATTACTTGATTGATAGCAAGCTGAAATTTGTGCTTTGTTGGGCCCTGCTAGCCTGAGGGAGGACGGCAGCGGCAGTGCGTACGACAAAGAGTCGATGGCCATCATCAAGCTCAACAACACCACCGTGCTGTACCTGAAGGAGGTCACCAAGTTCCTGGCCCTGGTCTGCATCCTGAGAGAAGAAAGCTTTGAGCGCAAAGGTCAGAAATCTGTGCACATCCTCAAGTGTTTTCATGTTGTCTTCAGTTTTGTTTGAGCACAGCAGGAGAGCATGTCTACAAGTCTGGCAAGAGTGTGATATTAAAAAAAAAAAAAAGAAGGGTTTCACACATTTCTCTCTTTCTGTCCTCCTCAGGATTGATAGACTACAACTTCCACTGTTTCCGGAAGGCCATCCATGAAGTGTTTGAGGTGGGCGTTTCCACCCAGCGTCCAGTGGGCTCCCAGGCTGTGGGCTCACCCTGCAATAAGGCCGTCGCATTAAATGGCACGCCGCGCAACACTGTCTAGACACTGATGCAAAATATCAAATAAAACGAAAAGAGGGTAGAGGAGAAGGAAAGAGGAGGGCCAGGGAGCAAGTAGAGGAGAGACTACTGAACTGACGCTCCCTGGTGCGCCAATCACAATCCCTTGCTCCCAGCCCCACGACACACTGAGAGACGGCTGGAGACAAGAGAGTGTGGGAGCAGCACTGGATCACTGACAGGTCGGGCTTCCTCTGTTGTTAAGATGGGAGAGGAAGTCGAGGATCGGTTTCAGGAAAAACCGCGGACTGTGAGGAAGTCGAGAGAGTAAAACTACCTGGACAGAAAAAAGGTTGTTCCCTCGCTCGCTCTGCTCTTTCTCTGGATTTCCTAAAGCGGTCGAAGACTGTGATATTTAACTGCTGGTCTCTGTATGAACAATGTGAGGAGGGAAAACAACCCCCTGTCGTAACCTCTTGCTATGGACGAGCTGCGATGACGGCGATCTGTCTCGTAACGAACACACACACCTCCCCAGCCCTCCACCCCCGACCACTTCTGTGCTGATTTAAAAATGGAAACAAAAAAAGATGGTGAATGTGAACTACTAGTCCTCCTAACCCACACATGTCCAGAGATGGCCTTATGTAGACGAAGCTTGACTGCAGTGCAAGCTTCCTCTCTCCACCACTCACCTCACCCTACCTGAATGCTGCCCAAAACTCGCTTTTTGGTTTCACGTGTGATGGGAAAACACGTTTTTTTTTTTTTGTGAGCAGTCTGAAAAGGGATTGTGCTGTCGATTAACTAACTTGGTCTTGTGTGTGAATGTTGGTACCTGTTGTGCGTGAGTGTTTGTGTGTGAGTGTGTCTGCGTGCGTGTGCGTCAATGAAAGGATTTGATTAGATCCCAGACTGGGCTCCTTGTTTCTACTGTTGAAGAACTGAGTATTCGTCCTTCTGCTCGATGACAGCAGCTTAGCGTAGTTACACTCTCTTCAATCGGTGGAAGTCACGTTTCTCTTTGTGCTTCAGTGAAAATCAAAATATTAGATGGGCTCTCTGGTGAGTTTTGCCTGAAATTTGGAAGAGTCTTTGCAAGAGCACTGCCACAATAAATATATGATTCCGAAAAAGTGAAATTGTAAAAAGAAAAGTGTCATGATTAAACTTTTTTTTTTTTTTTTTGCCATCTAAAGTAAAATGTATTGGGTCAGGACAGATGTTGGCGCTCACGATCCAAATCGATGTTTTGATGATACTAATCATTTGAAAGTTGCATGTGTTTTTTCCACCTTCAGTTTCAGCTCTGCTCAAAATGATTAACCTACATTCTGTATTTAGTTTGGCTCTGATCAGTAGGATTCACAAAAAAAACAGAATGTACCCAGTCCAAGCATGCATCCGTCAGTGTGTTGTCCTGAAACACAGCTTGTTGTATTCAAAGGAGAGAAACTAATGGCAAACCAAGGAGGCCAAAAAAACTTGATTTTCAGGCATTCATCACAAAATACATTAGAAACTAGACTTAGAAACACAGAATGTTTGCTGAGTAAATCTGAGCAGTTCTTCTCTGCAGTGGAAATATTTCTGGCTTTTACTCGGCAAACAACTGTTCTTCATTAAGGGCCCCGAGATCTTCTCAACCTTGTCATTATCAGTCACCTAAGTATAAACACGTGCACATCAGAAGCTTGATGGATGATTGACTTCCTGTATTGTGAGCTATACTGTGTGAAATAAATGAAATTTTAAATTTTGCTTTTGCTCTTGTAATTGAGATGAAAGTAAAACTATATATCTATCTAAATTGAGCAGAAGAGCTGAGCGATGTCCTTTTTTAATTTGGTGATCTGAAGCCATACTAACACAAGATGGCGCTCCAGGACTGCTCTACAGATACTCGATAATTGCACTTGAGTTGTGGAAGATCAATAACAAATGTTTTGTTGAATTTGTGGTAGGAGAATAACATTAGCTGAGCCAGCCTGTTAGAGTTAGACATTAAATACCACAGTGAATAGGAGAGAGAATAACTGTTTCATTAACTGGATCTACAGGGTAATGTTTATTACTCTGCGTCACCTCTTTATTTATAACGAAGTCAAGTCGAATTCCACTGGATATTTTCCTTCTGCAAAGTGGCCATGGGACTTAAAATCCAGCATATTTTTATGTGAGAGGTGCAGATGAATGGAATTTTAAGGCGACTGTTGGGGCTTGTTGGTGGTAAACAATTAGAGTAACATCAAGTTCATGTTGACCAGAATTTTTCTCAGTGTGAATAGTTTCAATGGCCTTTTTTTACTTTTGCGAATTTGCTGAAAAACAGTGTGTTTGCAGGGATTTTCCAGGCAAGACTGATGTCAGTTTTCTGGAGTTTGTTGTTGTTGATGTGGCACCATAATGAGTCAGAAAGGAGAGGGAGGGAGAGTTGCAGGGGGGAGAAATCCCCACTCCGGTTTAGTGCATATAAAAGACGCTCAGTGAATAGCTTGGCCATGCAAGTTATTCACCAGTTAAGTTAAATAAGCCTCACAGCCACTGTCACGACCCATTATATGGGGAGCAGGCGAGACAGCTAAACACCACTTCCACACAATTTAGATGCAATAAAACACTGACAGCTTTTTTTATCCACTTCATTAAGCCAGTAATTTCTTATAAAAATCTCCTGCATTAATCCCGGTGATGGTTTCCCTGCGGTTCCTTAAGCTCTCCTCCAACCTTATCCGCCGTGCTTTGATGCTTACTCAAATAGGCGCTAATTTGAGATAAATTATGCATACGCATGTAGCCTGCCCATGCCAAGGAATATAAAGTGTGACACTCTGAAAGATGGTGAATTAAAGCAAAGTGTGATATCTGGACGGGCTAATGGCAGAGAGGTTAGGCCTGTCAGCCGGATGGTTTGTTGATGTGTGCGTCACTTCATATTCCGCGGAGGAGAGTGGTCGTGTTTACCATGTTTTGAAGGTCATTTACCTTCAGTGTAAGTGTTCGATCAGATCACAAGGTGCATGCTGGGCCCTCAGTGAAATTACACAGTGATTATTTTGTTGAAATTTGATTTGTCCTTTTAATGTAGGTAATTTTCTGAATATTCATCCCATGCAGGCATAAACATGAAGAGATGCACTGAGAACTTTAAAAACTTTCAACATAACTAAATCGTTAAATACAAAAAAAATATGGAATAGCACTTAGAAGAGCTGTAAATGTGTTGAAAAGTGAATTCCGTAATCAGCCAGTTTGCTTTGCGCCAAATATTGAATCACAGTGGCTAAAAAAGGGGCTATTGTGGCAATTGAAACCACATGTTTGATCTAGGTTTATATTTGAATCTGAACAAAACTACGCACGTTCACAGTTTTTTGTCCCTTAAATGTGCCTGGTTATTTTCATCAAGATGTAAAAATGTTAAAAAAATAATTATTTTAATAGTAACTATCTAAACAAATTACAAAATAGGCAGATTAGAGAAAGAAATGACCAAGAACAAACAAGTCAACATGAGAGTACAACAAACATCAGTTCAAAGCTGTTAAAAATCAGGCATTAGATGCATGTATATGTTAATAAGAAATGTTCTTTAGCAGTTATTAAAAAAACAGGTGAAGGGCTGGCATATCTTATCTACTCTGGCAAGAGACAATTACATTGTGTGTATTCTTGCTAACACACCTATAAAGGAGATCACGTTATTACAAATCAATTATGTTTTGTGCCAAAAAAACTAAATAAAAAATTGGCATAAATCCTGTAACATATTCCCAACACTTACCTTTGTAGTGGACCTAAGTCATCTGACATCCCCACTGTTGTGCAATGACTCAACATGGCCTCTAGGTGGGGCTGTTGTCTGCTGTTAAAGCTGTCAGTGCAGGCAAGGCGAGCAGCATCACACTGACATGGACAGAAGGAAAACTGAGGAGAAGTTACAGTAGTGAGAGTTCCATGATATACAACTGTAGTTCAACTACAATTCACTGCACTACCTGAAACTGTCTTTTCATCAAAGGCAACTTTGATTAATGAAATTAACTGGACACTGGTTACCTCAATAAATCGAAAATAGAAGAAGAACACACTCTTGCCTTTGATGTCACGCTGACATCCGTCCACCAGCCCACCCTTCCTCTCCACTGTCTTACTATCATTATAGCAATGATACTGCCATTATGTTCTTAATAAACTCAGTCAGCGGCGTGTTATCTCCCATCTTTACATTTTATTAGCCGTGCTTATGAGAGACGAGGGGAGGACGATGTGACAAAGTGAGACGTCTCAGATAGGTGACAAATGTAATACAGACTTGATTTGTTATATTGTAAGGCGGCGCGGTTGCGGTGGGTGTAATTATGCAGCAGAGACAGGAGGAAGTTGGTGCTGAGATGGGCAGTTTGGAGTCTGACAGTACAGTCTGCAAACAGAACTCTCAACAGCAAGTGCCTGACAAGCTGAAATCATGTTCCAGGAACTGCTTCAGGATCAAAATCCTAGTTTTTTCATGAACGTAGATCGATAAAAAAACACATTTTATTTTCTGTCCCAAGTGACAGCAATTGTCCCTTGGATGGATGCAATACATATAGAATATAGGATGCTTTATTTTCATCATACACAATGTACAACAAAATTAAAAAGACAACTCTGTGGTGCTAAAGAGAGAAAGTAAGATAAAGATTGAAAATAAATTACCTGTGGTAATTAAAAAATAAAATATATATATATATATTTACAGCAGGATGAATGATAGGGTTTTTATAATTTGACATCTTTGAACACATTTCTTACGCCTTAGGTTTTAGTTTTTGTTGAATGGTCTGTGTGTCTCACAAAGAATTTCAGTGAAACAGGAAGTACTTTCAGGAAGCACAGAATTGCCAGTCATGTTCTATAAATAAAAAAATAATTGTGGCCTGCTTCATGGCCTCTGTGAGAAACCAGCTCCTTGACACTTTATCAAAGTTCTACCTTTACTCTTTGTTAGTGGGAGGAGCTCGGAGGGGGAGGGCAGAGAGGGGGTGGGGGGGGGCACTGGTGGCAAAACATGGAGTTAGAGTCAGGGCCAGGCGTCTCCCGTACTTTCTCGGTCAGGCAGTAGAGCGTGGAGCGGAGGGGCCAGCGGGCCAGCAGCCAGCTAATGGGGACCAACAGTGAGCAGAGGCCGGGGACAGCGCTGACAAAAGGGGCAGCGACAGACGCCATTATCTCAACCTCATGCAGATACAATGGAGCCGGACGACTCTGACAGACATGCATGTGTGTGTGTGTGCGCGTGTGTGTGAGTGGGCTGACATAAGGAGCGTGTGTGTGTGTGTGTGTGTGTGTGTGTGTGTGTGAGTGTAAGCTGTGAGGTTAATGAAACACGATAGAGGAGAAGTGGATTATCGGGGAGACTACAATTTCGTGGTAGCACTTGTCTGAGCTCCACTGCACAACATGCACGCATGGGTGTGTTAGCCGAATGCAATTCCTGTGTGTATTTGAGTATGGCCCACATGACCCTGTCTTGTTACAGAGAGAAAGCCAGATCAGTCACCCATCACTTGCTTAGTATTCAGGGATATCGTGAAAAGCACTTCACATTTGGTCCCAAATTTCACTGGGTGCTCCTCTTGCCCAAGATATGCAACATTCACTTCACCCAGGGATGTTCTGGTCATTTGGAGAACCAAAAACGTGTCAGGGTGGGGCATTGAAGGGGGCGATATTAGGAGGATATGGCGATGCGTTTAGCGGGATTGGCAAAAGCAGGACAGGCGCCGTTAAGCAGCAGTTTTTGGGAGGGATAAGAAATGTGAGCTTTAGCCAGTGTAGTGTGGTGACATGGGACAGCGTTATTGACTGTGGCGGCGCATGCTGACAGTGGATTGTCAGCCCCTGCAGTCATTTGCCAGACTGAGTGAATGCAGGGATCAGAGTTTTTGGAGCTTAGAGGAGGAGAGGAGAGATGAAGAAAGTGTGAAAGAGAGGGATGGCACGAAGAAGAAGAAAAAAAAAAAAAACACATTGAGGGAGAGCGGGGACCGGCAGCCGTACAAATGATATACACATTACCAACACACACGGAAAAACACACTGAGCTGTGGACACCCTGCTGAGTGTCTGACACTGATGCTGCCAGACTAATCAGGGTTGTCTCTTTCTCTCTCTCTCTTTTTCTTACTCGCTTGCTCATTAGTGGTCTAGAGGAAACTGGAAAGTTGTGATGTTGTAATCACTTTGTGTGTTGCTGTTGTGCTTGTGTTTGGTGAGAGAGGTATCATAAGAGCTCGGTCCCAGTTTTTAGAGTGAAAAACAGGTCATTGTCCTACTTCCAATGGTATGGTAGAAATAGCATTTGCGTGTGTGTGAGTTGTGTAACTATAGTTCAATCTATTTGCATAGTGAGATTTGTGAAGGATCTGCGAATGTGTCTTCAGGAAACGTTTGGGTGTAATCGAATTTTGAACGTTTAATACATCTGTAATGAGATTGGGAAGAGTTCTAGCTGGGTGAACATCTTTACAAATGCTTCTAATGGTATTAGTGGCTTAAAAGTCATCAGACACAACCCAGGCAGATCTCACCGCACGTTTTTACAGTGGTAACGTTTGCTTCCGCAGTGGCAGATCTGTAAGCGTGTGTGGCCATTTGTCCGTGTTTCTGGGGTAGGAAGTGGGAATGGAGTGGGAAACCAGGCAGCCATTTTTTTCTTATGTGTAAAAGCAGTGAACAAACAGAAACATGGGCTTGTTAGCTGCTCTTAGTGAGACTGGGTTTCTAATGTTTTCTGTTTAAAAAAAAAACATGAGAAAAGTGACAAACAATGTCAGCTTCTTTGGGCTAAACATGCCACACACAGACAGATATTTGGAGGTGGGGTTTAACGATTGAGTAAATATTAGTGCAAAAGAATGATGACAACACTTGAGAATACAATACTAAGAACTTCCTCTTGCATCCTTAACCTACTTCAGTATTAAGTCTTTCACAAGAGTGCATTCGTTTTTTTTTGCCCATTAATGTTTTTCTTTTTTATTGTCTTCTTTTTACAGCCTGAACATGTCCTTTAGACATGCACGTTTTTATTTTTTATTTTTTATTTTTGTTTTGTTATTCCTACAGGGAGCAACAGCAGCACGCAGAATACCGAAGCAGCTGCTATTAAAACAATAAACAGCCTGCTTGGTGCTGAACGGTTCTGGGCAGCAGACTAATGGCTGTCAAAAAGGCCTCTGAGAATTTCTGGCCAGGAGTGGACTCACAGATGATGGAGTGGACGCTGAGTTTAGAGACTGAGGGGGATTAGTGTGTACTGCAACGCAACATTAGAAACAGGGATCCTCGGGTCACACGCAAGTGTGGCATGCAAATAAGTTTAAAGGTAGTTGTTTCAAATGAAGTCGCTTACAAAACGCACAGGGATGCAATCAAACATAGGAAGTGAGGGTAAGAACAGTGGGAAGTGGTGGCAGAAGAATAATTCACATATCTTATCATCTGTGGAAGGGACTCCCTGAAAATGTAACTTTAGAAACTTATTTCTCCCCTTTTCTCCTCGCTGGTTCCTCCCTTCTCTGCCTCTGTCCTTATTTCCTCTCTACCCCTCAATCTAGGAGTCATGCTAATGACCCTGCCGTCTGCCCCGGTAGTTTCTCATAACACAACTTATCTGCACTGAACAGGAGTATGGGTATTTTTAAACTCTGCTGCAACCTCTCTCCTCTCTCTCTCTCTCTCTCTCTCTAACACACACACTCTTGCATGCATATACTCTGTTACTATTCAGCAGGGGAGCCAATGCTGAAGTCCAGATTGAAAATACGAGGTGTGCTAATGCATTCAGAACAGAGGTGAGGCCGGTCCTTTCCTTTTTCTGTGAGCCAACAGTGGGAACACCAGCCCCAGTACGGTGAGCTCGAAAGGCGAGCACATTACAGTGGCTGCGTAATGAGAACCATGGAGCTCCAAGTCATTCACACACACACAGGCTGGCTGTGGGAGTGAGTGAAGCAGTGTGAGACTCCAGCAGAGTAGTACCAGCGCTATGCTCTCCTGATGGTGATGCTGTGTGAAGTGCAGCGCTGTTCTACACAGTCTCCAGCTGCTGCTGCCCTGTATTCAAATGGCACCACAAGACACCAGCACGCCGTCTCTTCGTTCTTATTAGACTCAGCCTCTCACTCTTTTTGTCTCTGTCTTCTTTTTTCCGCCAAAAACTCCTTCCACTCATCTACACTTTTACTTGGCCTCCCTCCTCTCCTGTGCTTGTCATGTGTGTCGCGTGTTAGGAGTCACTATCTGAATTCCACTATGCCGTGTCTTCAGCTTCATTGAATCTGAATGGGACCACTCAGAGTGTATGAGCTCATAAAAACACAATACAGAGCGTGCGTTTCTGTGTGTGAACGCACATGCTAGGAAGTGGGTGTTCGGTGACAGGAAGTGTGACAGACAGGTACTATCTGAGTGAGAGAGAATTAGAATTTAGAATATCCTGCTCTAATATCACTTCTTTTTCCCGTGTCCATGTTTATGAAGCGGTTTGTAAACGCGTTTTTATAAAAATATAGATTTTAATTACATTCTCAACTCAAAAATATGCGTTTGCCTGACACACGCGTAAAAAAAATTAAAAGATCTTGTCTTTAGGCTGCAATTATAAATACCTTGTTTGGTGCTTGAAGTATTTTTGTATCTAACTTTGTGTTATATATATAAAATGTATAATTGTAATTATTAAAATCAAGTGAATCCACAAACATTTTTATTTTCTTCAATTGTTATTCCCCCATGTTCAAACTTAAACATCTCTGCTCGATTTATATATATATTTCTAAAGTTTGAATAATTTGAGCCTCTGATCTTTTTGACATTGACGTGATCCCGTACTCGCCACTTGTCCTGCGCGAGACAGGCGACATGTGCGCCTCCCGTTTGCGGTTGATTAGGCGCTAATTATATAGATATATAGATATTATAAGTTCATATTAGCGATGGATGTGATGTTAGCTGGTTGACCGATTGGCCCAAGAGAAGCGGAGGTAATTCTCAGCGCAAGCTCACAACAGGTGGACAGTTGCCGACACCTGAGCCCAGAAGACTGGATTGTATTCATCTGCAGGAAACAACAAGGAGCTGGTCTCTGGTAAGTTCCTTTAAACTCTCTCTGTCTGTGTCTTTGTATTGACGCCTGTGGCCGTGGTGGACAGAGGAACTACAGGCGTAGCTGTACATTTGGGGATGAAGGCTGAATTCAGGTCAGTTGGCTTGGTGTTCATGCGGCTTCATGTCGTCTCTGTTATATATGTATGTGTTTCAAAATGACATGTTTTTGGTTATTTCTTGGTGCCCTCTCCCCTCTCTTTGTAGTCAATCACAGGTTTATCATGGATTCAAAATGAGTCTAGTTTTATTTTTGAAATCTGCTGTTGTTAATTTCACCAGGCATATCTGACTTTAAAGGTCTTAAATTATGTTAAGGTTGTGGAATATTTATTGATATACGTTTGTGTTGTGGCATGCAGCCCTGCTGGATCATTTCTTTCAGGAGGATACTTGCAGTTCAGTGCATGTCTGATAGCAGCCTGTCTCATGCTGTCTTACTGTCTTCTTTACTCTCCTCACCTGTCTCTGTCTCTCCCCTTTTTTTTTTTTTTTTTTATCAGACTTGCATGTATGTGGACGTCAGACCACAAGCTTGTGCACCTACACACACACACACATACACAAATAGGTTCACACTCGCACTCACACACACAACAGGAGTCATGGCCTGTAGCTCCTGGGTGTTTTGCGGGTTGGATTCACACCGATGCTTTCTCTGACTGCACTATTGTTATTTAAATGTGGGAGGGCGATCAGCAGCAAGCATTAATAGCATCCTCAGCACTGCGGATGGAGCACAGGACACACACACAAAAGCATACACCCATAGACATCTGCACATGCACACGCAGGCACACACTTTCATGCAAGCCTTGTGGTTGCACCTTGAGGGCCATATGAATAACAAATACCTCTGCCATCTGCAATACCACCGAGTATTTTCCAACCATTTCGGCACATTAGTCAGCAGTCTTTTGACTTAAGCTCTCCTCGCACCACTTGGTGTATTAGCAGCATTCTCCTCTGTGGGAAAGCGCTGTTTATGGGTGCAGCTGAAAGTTTGTTTTTTTAAGATTATACTTAATGCCACTGCTGATCTGACCTTGTCCTCTCAAGTTCAGTGTAGTGGGAGGTCCTTGCATTGTTTTCTGCGGCGATGTTTTGTTCTGTCAAGGCCAATCAGAGCCCTGCTGGAATACCTGTGTTGATGATATTGTTTTAAACTGGTGAAGCCCCCCCTCACCTTCCCAACTCTGTCAGGCCAAATGGGATTAGACAAGCACCCCTGGCCATTAACACTTGATCCTTACCTGATTTTTTTTTAGTGGGATAACCTTAGCTAAAGTGGTTGAAGACGTTGCTTTTCAATCCCACATGAAATATCTTGTTTGCACTCACTTTGGAGTTCATTACTGACTAGATGGGTCTCATGGTCTACTCAAGATTTTCCATACAATAAGGCAACAGACACCAGGGCATGAAATACATTAGAAAATATTGCTCATCAACAACTATTGCATCTTTTCCATTGGGTTTGTCTGGATGCCAGAAGTTGCATGGGTGATATTATGTTTTAGCTCGTGTGTTAAATCAGAGCATTTTGTGGCAGCATGCAGGAATCTGCGTTTTTTTGTGTTTTGTGTGTGAGTGCATTTGTGCAGGTCTGCGTGTGGGTGTGTGTGTTGGAGGGTGTTGTCAGAAGTGATCCCATTTTCATTACTCACTGGCTCAAAGAAAGAGGTGAGGCCCTGGCTTGCAGCAGTGATAAATGCATTACCCCAATAAACCCCGTCTCCACTGAGGTGCTGAATGCTGACACACACACACACACACACACACTTGCTCGCATAAACAAACTCGCATTGAGGAAGGGAGAGAGAAGAGGGTGGCGACAGAGAGAGGGATGGATAGATAAAGGGAGTAAAGAGACAATCAGATGGGAAGAGAGACAGTGACAGGTAAGAGGAGATGAGAAACAGGCGATGGAGGAAGGTAAAGAGGAAAAAAACAGCAGCGATGGGAAGACAAGAAAAAGTGACAGGTGCTAAGGGAAAAAGATGGACAGGAAAGAGGGTAGACAAAAAGGAGACCAGCATAAGAGAGGGACTGAGAGAGGGGGGAGGAGAAGGTGGGCGGAGGTATAGGGTGCAGGGCGACAGAAGGTTAGGGGTAGAAGGGTGCTAATGGTTGTATGCAGAGCAGGGTTGTGGGGCGGCCAGGGGCTTGTGGGGACAGAGAGAAGGCTATGTGTGTGTGGGTGGATGGATGGAGAGGGAGGAGGGAGGTGAGGGATCAGTAGTGTCCAGCTGGCCTCTCCCTGGCCTCATTAGAACCGCATAGGTCTGTCGTGAATCGTAATCCAGGAAGAGACGGGGAAGATGATGCATATAGTGTGTGTGGAGAGTGTGTATTCTACGAGAGTCTGTACATTTTATTTCACTGTTTATGAAATATGTGTTTTTGTCGCAAAAACAGGGGAAGGGGAAGTGAATGCAAGACTATATTTGTCATGTGATCAAAAAGTTAGTGATGGATCATGGATCTTAATGAAAAAAAAATCACATCTGGGAGCATGTGAATAAAGTAAATTTAAATGTGGTTTTGTAAGGGTAATGTTTCCCTTGGTATCCCCTCAGAATTCTAGCATTAATAATGTTGTAACTGTAACCAGGTTATATAAAGTTCTGTTAGTGGAACTCTTGCTGGGGTCCACTGACATTTTGCACCCAAGGCAACTGAATATGTTGCCTGAGCCATGAGCTGGCCCTGGTGCAGGGGGTGTGTTTTTATGA
Source organism: Pseudorhombus dupliciocellatus (assembly GCA_016785235.1). NCBI lineage: Eukaryota > Metazoa > Chordata > Actinopteri > Pleuronectiformes > Paralichthyidae > Pseudorhombus > Pseudorhombus dupliciocellatus. Next base: position 4,003,887 of record JAFBJW010000280.1, read on the forward strand.
ATGTGTGTGTATATGTGAGTGTGATCTAACTCCTAATCATCAACCCTCTCTCTCGCTCTGTCTCCCTCTGTCTCGCTCTCTTCTTTGCCTCCCAGCCCACCTCTTCTGGTAATGAGGTGAGGGTGGGGAGTGGATCAGAACCCTTAGCAGCGTGGACCCTTTCCATTCTCAGTTGCAACTACATGCGGGTCAGGACTCCCTCATTAACCAGCGTCACAGTGACATCACAGGTGAAAACGCTAAATCAAAACACAGAGAGACCCACCGTGTCTGAGCTTAAAAATGGAAGAAAAAAAAAAAATCTATTTTTGCGATTCTTGTGGAATAAGAGGATGAGTTGGATGCGGTGTGTTGGGTGGGGCAGATGGGGGAAATGAGAGACTGAGTGGGGTGGAGGGCAGAATACAATTAAAAGGGAGGAGAGAGTCAAGGGGACTGACCTGGTGATGGGAGAGGGGAGGAGGGGAGAGGGGGCAGTTCTGAGTACACGTGCACCACATAATGAAAGGTTGAACTTTTTGTGGCCGGGGTGGCATACCAAATCAACTCACCCTGGGAGTGTTGAACGAGACAGTGAGGAAACAGGGGAGAGAGGGCGGACTGCAGCCTGAGAGAGAGAGAGAGAGAGAGAGAGGAAGGAGAAATGGAAACAACAGGCGACCCGAACGAGAGAGGCCGAGGCTTTAACGAGGGGCAAGGGAGGTAGAGAGGGACAGAACATGGGAGGGACAGAGGGATGTAGACCAACTCACTGAATGAGTGGGGAGGAGGAGGTTGGCAATGGAAGGGAGGGAGGGATGGAGAGTGATAGGCCCCGTTACGTGGCTGCCACGGGGCCCTGAGTGACAGAAATTAATAATTAGTGACAATGATTGACAGTGCTCCCTCCATCTGCGGCTCTCCGCCTCGCAACGCCTGCCTCCGCCAGCGACCGCGGGCACAATGAGCTCCAGAGGGATTGTGGGAGACGCACTTGATTGACAACTGCCTCCTGGAGAGACAAAGAGGGGGTGGAGGGGTGGGCAGAGGAGGGAAAGGAGAGCGAGAAAGAGAGGAGGAATGGTGTAGGAGAGGACGGATAGAGGGGGAGAGGTGGGTGACGGGGGCAAAGGGGGACTAAAATAGAGAGGGGGGTTGGGGGTCTATAGGAAGATGGTCAGAGATTGAGGAAGGATTTGCTCCCATCAACTCTTCTCCGTCCTCCCCTCCATTACTGGCCTCTCTCTATCACCTTGGGTTGCTCATCTCGCAACCCCACACCCACCAGCACCTCACACCACTCCGCACCAGTGTATAGCACCATTATGCAAAAGTGACAAATTTACCCCAGAAGGAAGGAGAGGGCTAGATAAAGAGGAATAAATGAGAAAGGGGCTTCACACCGTGGGTTTCTGCAGTTAAGGGGAATAGCCTGTAAATAGCAATCAGCAGGGAATTTGTCACTCTCTCCGACCCTGCGCCATCTCCGCTCTCCTCTTTCCATCGTCGCGCCACTCTTCCGTTGCTTCTGCGTGATGCCTCTAGTCTTTCTCTGTACTGTCAGCAGTCACACCACAAAGTGTCTTGGGTTTGCGTGCGATATGTCTTGTCTTTTTCAGGATGTGAGAGTGATTCTTTGTAGGAATAAAGCCAATTATGATTATGTCATGTCTCTGTTGCACTGTTTCCTCTGTCAGATTTTGTTTTTTTTTTTTTTTTATTCCATTTGTGTTCATTTATGTCTCTGTGCCCTCCTACCCATTTTTTTTCCATTTAATTCTGTGTGATCCCCCCTTTTTCCCCTGCTATCTTTCCCTCTGGTGTACCCTCTCTTCATTCTTTTTTTCCTTCCATGCCAGGCCTGTTTCAGCCTGCCATGACATGGCCTGGGCTAATGTGCTCCAATACGGCTTAATCGCTGCACAGGTCTCTAAGGCTTACTGCTACACACTGTAACAAAGTACACTATTTACCTCAGGGCCACACAGAGAATAGGCTTGCACCGAGCACAGCGAAATCCAGTGGGGAATCAGTTTCACATCACAACACATTATTGATTTCCCCCCCAAAACAGACACGTTTTTCATTGTCTGAGCTTGACTTCCTATCTCCCTGTCCCTTACAGACGGGTGGTGGGAGCTCAGGATTAAGGTCATGCCCTAGAGGTAAACGCTGTAATGTGTCTTATTTTTCCACCACAACTATCCATTTTAAGGCTTTATGGTTATTTGTGCTGTTATTTGCACGTTTTCAATGTTGAAGGAGCTCTGGTGATTTTCCATTCACTGATATAGGGTGGCAAATTTAGTAATTGGATGTGTGATTTAAATAATGAATCACACGTCACAAGGTTTAAACATTTTTTGTTTTACATGTAATACTTTTTTATTGTGTAGCCACGTAGAGAGATGACAAGAATAGAGGGGAACGACAGAATGAGAGACAACAAAGGTCATGACTGGCCTGGCAATTGAGGGCAATGCAATTCACGAGCAGCATGTGAAACCCCCCCCCCCCAGGCAACCCGGGCACCTTACATCACAAGAGTGTTGCCTAAATTGCTTTTTGGTTTCAATTAATAACTTAGAAACATTTATTTTTGCAGGGATTTAATAAAAATAAAAATAATTTAAAGCAAACCTTTACATTTCAGAGACAGGACACAGTCAGGGTTTAAAATATTTGTTGATTAAATTGTCCTATGAAATTATTTTCGGTTCATTTGTTCAGATCAGCAAAGACGATGAGGAAGGCAAATCACCTGTGGAAAATAATAATGGATTATTCTCTGAGTTCATTGTCCTCTTTTTAAACATTTGTTGAAAGCATCTAAATGTCCTTGAACGACCCTAATGGGCCACCTGATGCGTAAAACTTTGCTGCAACCTACTCTTTGCACACACACACACACACACACACACACTAAACAGACAGCACAGAACACGTGGAATTGACAGCTGGTAACTGCAGGGTCCAGCAGGTGCAATGTGTGTGTGAATGTGTGTGTCTGGCCCCACGGGGCCACTGACTCATGGCCGGCAGAGGTATGTGTGTGTGTGTGTGTGGAGTAATGGGGGGGCCTGCCTGACTGACTAGCCTGGAGTTGACTTCACTTCAGCTCCAGTGATGGATTGGAATTGGCCTGGACACGGGGCGATGTATTGCCTTTGGTCACTACCTTTGACTACCTTCATCACATCAATATCACCCTCTCCCCTCTTTCCTCTTTAGTTTCTCTTATTTGTTTGTGTTCCTATGGCCTTCTACTGAACTTTGGCAGACTTCACTTTATTATGATAATCGCCCTATTTGACTGCTCGAGGAATGTCATGGAGAGGCTCCTGTGATCCACTTCAACAGATCAAAATTAGCTGGACTTGAGCACAATGCAGTTTTGGGGTACACTTCAGATTCTTTATTTATCCATCTGACACAATCGGTCTCTATTTCTCTCTCTCGTCAGATCCAGCTTGTTTTTGATGGCGGGCCGCCTCTGGCTATGGTGCCGTCTTGAAAGGTGCCGCGGCACGCACACCTGGCCCGCCGACTGCCTCTTTGGTCTGCCTTACCTTTTGTCAGCACCATGTTAATGAAGGCCCTGTCAGTGTCCATAGCTCGCACACTGGGGTGCCTTTTAATGAGTCCGCTATTTGATCACTATAGACACCCAGCATGAACGATGCTCATTTTTCTTAATCCCTCATGGATGATGCTCCTTCGGTCTCTTATATGCATGCATGTTTACAGAAGTGCGTTTGTGTGAGGCTAAAGGGGAGGGTGAGGAAAAAAGGGGGGCCGGTCAGCTGATGAGGACTAGTTTCCAATAAAAGGGGGAGGATAGTTGTCTTTAAAAAAAAAAAAAAGAAAGGAAAGAAAATTATTATTTTTAGCCCCCCCCCCCTCCCTCCCTCTGTACCCAAGTGAGTCGTGGCTCTCCCTTTTCAGGGGTAGATGAAAGCAGCTGGGCGCAGGGCTTCCAACAAAAAGTGCCAAGCGATCACAAACAAACCTTCAGATGAATCACATCAAAGGCGCTGCCCCAATTGTTAGCCCTCTCGTATCTGCGGAAAATTGGCTCATTAAGGGCAAAAAATGACATTGTTTACATTAGCCAGGGCCCTGATTAGTGCCAGCCATGTTTGTTGTGTTGCCGTGCTGTCCGCTTACCAACAGACCACTTGAGCCGCTCTGCACAATCGCCCCTTTGAAGGCTTTCTTTCGCTGGAAAAAAAGGAGATAGAGGACGACAACAGAAACATGGGGGGAAAACAGAGAGGTGAAAAATACACCCATACGCGGACACATAAACACATGCAATTGCTGTTCCAAAGCCACACAAATGGACGTGATGGTTCGTCTTTTCTCTTTCTGCCTCTCCGCTCTCCTCTGCTCATCAGCTTTTCTCTCTTTAGGACTAATTAGGTTGCTTGTGGAAATGGAGGCGATAGGAGAGGACAGTTGGGCCATTGATGAGTCTGTTTGTGCTGTAATTGCACTGATAAAGAGGGTTGTGGTGTTGGCGGCAAAGAAAGAAAAAAAAAAGCGCTTGACAATGAAAGGGCCCGGGGCTCTTCTTTGCGCCATTGGCTCTGTCTCACTGAAAAGAACACCTTTTGTTGAGCGAGGCTTTTGTCAATGGAGATGATTTCTAATCTGTGGACAGTGCCGTGTGTTTTAGACGGGCCTGTGTGTGTGTTTGATCTTCGAGTTCCAAGGTATAAGGGTCCCGCTTCCTTCTCATGTCCCACTTGAACTCTCCTTTTTCACTCTTCTCCGCTATTAATTCACATGTTCTCCAAGCTCAGAATCTGTTAAAGTAGTCACTATAAGAACTGTAAATTAGATGAGATATAAGTTTAGCTGCTAATGAACTCACCAATGATACAGCAAAATATCAGAGATCAAAGCTGTTCTTCATTTTATTGTTTTTATTGTGTGCATGTATCAATGTAGAGAATCAAGGATGAACATGCCTAACACCCTCCGCCCCACAAATTAATCTGATGTAAGTCATCAGTAAGATTTCCATAGAACAGAACAATTCGATCATTTTGACTCCATCCAAGACTTTTGGCAAACTTCCCTCAGCAAGTTCCCTCAAACATTTGACCTATTAAAATTCAGGAGGGAGCATTTCATCTATCCCAGCTTGGTCTGGCAGCGGTGAGAAAACGACAGCGCGTGACAAAATGGATGTGGAAAAAAAAAACTTGGGGAGTAAAACTTTCAGTTATGGGTGAACAGGTCAAGTCGCATCGCTAACGACAGCCGGCGACCCCGAGCTTGCCCCGAGTTACCCTTCACCTTCCGCTGCTCCCCAGGCCACCTCACCTTTGCCCTGGGAGAGAAATTGAGTCGGAGGTAGGAGTGGGGGAGGGATTGAGAGTGGGATAGTGTAGGCCTCCCCCTCAACATAATGATAACCGCTGAGATCTGGCCACCGTCCCCCACTGGCCCCTGGACACTCAGCTCTGTGGCCCCCAGGTCAGCACAGCACATTATAGCTCTTCTCTCCCCCTGAACTCTCTGACTCCACATTTACATACCACTACTTTTTTTTTTCTAGTTTTTCTCTTTTTTTATGGTTTGTTATACTTTCTCCATTTTTCTACTATATCTCATTTTCTTTTCTGCCTTTTGTTGAACTCCTCCCTCTCTCCTCTTTGTCTTTTGCACAGTCCAGGAAGTGTGTGTGTGTGTGTGTGTGTGTGTGTGTGTAATAATTATCATTTAGAATACTTGCAGATCTCTGAGGGAGGGAGCCCAAGTTTGCCAACGCGGACACATTGTGGGAGCTGTTTGGTTTGTGTTTAGGTGCCCTTGGTGGGCTGCGCTCAGGAATCAGAATTTCCTTGACTTTTGACCGCCTTTGTCCCTGGGGGGAAAGCAGGGAGGATAGAAGGGCACGGACTAACTTCCATTTGCCGTTTAAGGACCCATATGGAAAATATAAATTGCTAGCAGCAGGAAGGACTGAAACCATTGGCATTCAGGGCAACTGCCATTTGAATTCATGAGGTTGTGTTGTGTCTCTGCCCACCTCTCGATTGGAATATTTAAGAATGTGTCACACGCAGGAAGATGGATAGATGGAGTGTGGTTCTGTCATTATTTTCCCTCTGAAACATTTCAAAAGCCTCTTCCTGGATTTTTGCTGTAATTCTTGGTAATATCTTGTAGATAAACATGATGGATGTTGACAGGGAGATTTGATTTAGATTCAACAGTGTATCGTTTACATTTACTAAAGACTAGAAAAACGTACATGTACAAGGATATTATTCATGTTTTTATTCACATTCATGGCGTCTAGCAGTCTCTCATCCAGAGAAATTTGTATAGTCTTGTAATTTCATGATTAAGGTCAGTGCCAGACACATTGATGCAAAACGGACTATAAGTGCAGAAAGTAAGTTAAAACATTTGAAAACAAAGCAAGGATACTTGTAATGTATAATGTCATGTTTGCTCCTTTTGAGACAATGTTGTTTTAATCATTTTGCAAGTGTGCAGAGTCAGAGAGATTCCAGGAATCTCACTTGACTGGAATGAAGCAAAGGCTTAAATGGAGTAAAGTTTGTGAGATGGACGTTCAGGGTATACTGTGTGCCGTGTGTTTATGTACTGTATGTGTGCTGAGGAGGAGGAGGAGGAGGAGGAGGAGGAGTGCTGCAGTAAGTATATGGCTTCACAGGAGCAGGTCTAGTGAGGAACTACATAAGAGAGGGGGGTCCATCCTGCTCATGGGACGAGGGACCAACTGTGACCTTGTGGATAATAACTGCCACCAAGGGTCAAAGCCCTCTGCAAAGGGAGAGGGACAGAGACATAATGTGGGTGAGGACGAAGTTTCATCACATCCCTGTTCTTTCTCTCCAACTCACTGTGAGTGCCCCCCCCCCCGTGCATGTCACCAATATCAGTTTAAATGGCGCATTATGCAAAATGGAGATGATTTTGGCTTCGGGGGGTATGATGGGGAGAATTGCGGGTTAATGAAGGGGAGAAAAGGAAGAGAAAGATGGGGATTTTGTTGGGTGGGAAGAAAGGGTTAGAGGGATGGGACTAGTTGTAGGGTTTGGTGGGGGTTGCTGGAGGAGGGAGGTGGGGGTAAAAGAGGGTTAATAAAAGTGACAAGTGAGTGTTTCATTCTATCTAAGCCACCCTCCCAGACAGGTAACTCACTTAGAGGATTCGCTGAGTGAGGGAGTCAGGCTATTGGGGGGAGATCGTCACTTCAGTGTCTGTCTCAATATAAGCCGGAGGCGACACAGGACCCCGGGGTCCGGCCCTTCCATATAAAAGCCCACCTGAGAGCCAGCACAATAAAGGCCACTCAGCCAGATGCAATAAACCACAAAGAGAATTTCCAGAAAAACTTGATTTAAGCCGGAAAGGAATTGAAAGTTATTTGCAAATAGCGATTTCCTAAAATCATATACCCCAGGTTGACTTAGGAGAGTCATTCATAAGATTGACTGTTATCTACAAGCTAAATGGATTTGGTTTTTACCTGACTCGAAAGAAAAAGTTATTGGAAAACACACAGAGGCTCTTGTCTCTTCCTGTCGACTGCAGAAGGGAAGTTCAGCGCTGGATGTATCCTTAGAGGATTTCCCATTCTCATCACATACACTGTTATGAAAAAGAATCAACTTTTCAACATGTTGCCAAACTTCCGATAAGTTTATTACCAAATATTTGATTATTTTTAAATTATTGTGGCTCAGTCTAATGAAAGTTTTACCTTAGTCAAGTCTCAAGCAGAATTGAGTTTCCCAACCAAAAGTTTAGTTGATTTGTTATTGACAATGTCTCTTCAGTTTGTGTCAAATAAAAGTCTGAATGCAGGTTTTCTTTTGTTGAGGGAGGAATTAATGTTGGTGTCAGTTAGTTTATTAATTCACTCGACACTGCATAGTTGTGAAGATTTAATATATATGAGGTTGTCTCAGATGGAAATTCAAGTAATAAATCAGAATTGCAAAGTTTAGCATTAGTGACTAATCTGCCAGCAACTAAAGATGATATTTTATCATTGAAAAATGAAGTTGTATTTTGTTTTATTGTCTATCAATAATAATAATAATAATAATTAATAGTATAAATAATCGATCTAATCTAATAGTCTAAATACTTAAAGAAGGCTCTTTTGTTGCTTCCCAAAATCCAAAGGGACCTCACTTTTCTTTTCCCCCCAAAACATGATATATATGAAAAGTAAATGATCAATTAAATTGATCAACTGTTAAAAACTACTATAGTTTACAGTTTCCATAACAGAAGATATTTTAACTGTCATTGACAAGTAAACACATGAACCTGATGCATATGTTGGCTGAATGTAAAGCCATGTAGGCCTGGAGCTCCAACAGCAGCAGATTTGAAGTGCAGCATTTGAGTAGAAAGTCATTTGAACTTCTGGTCAATGCAATGCGAGGCCTGAGAAATCATCCTGGGGTGTGTTAAATAGTTTGTGTATCGCTATCACAGAGGTTAACAATTATTTTCTCCTCTGAAATGAGGGTCGATGACCCAAATATGAGGCCACTTAACACCCATAATAAGATGATAATTGGCCTGTGATGGTTTTTGCTTTCCCCTCATCCCCAAATTGTCAGTTAATTGTAATGGATTACCTTGTATTAGTTACATTTATCATTTCCGAATTGACACATGCAGATTTAGGTGTAAATATATGTGAGTAATTATTAGTGGGGGGTGGGGGCTGCTGAGATTTAAGATAGTAATACTTCAAATCACCCCCCCCCCCTTTTTTTTTTTAAGCACTCGATGCCCCACTTCCTTACGTGCACGCTTCACTGATGACTATCGTAATTGCGTGTTCACGGGCCCAATTAAGCACTCGATGCCCCACTTCCTTACGTGCACGCTTCACTGATGACTATCGTAATTGCGTGTTCACGGGCCCAATTTCCCCCGAGGGGTTCCCCAAATTAAAAGAAGTCATCCTACTCTTCCCTCATCTCCCTCTCCTCCAGTACCCTGTTTGCCAGACACACACACACACTCACTCTCCCCCTTTTCTTGCTCTTTCTCGTACAATACCGCTCCAGGGATGCCATGCTTATTTGAATGGAACTTTCTTGTCTTTTTTCTTCTTCCTTTTCAAGCCGCGTGTCACTAATGAATAAATAAAACACACACAAGCAGTGGATTGACTTTCATGCATGGGTGCACTGGCTTTGATGAGAGCCCCCCCCCCCCCCCCTCCCCTCCAATCTTATAGGCAAACTGCTGAGGACAGTGATTCTCTGCTCTGCTAGGCTACTGTTAAACATTTGTTCTGTATTCAGATGATGCACATTCAGAATTTCTCTTAGCCGTGCTGGGGTCAAACAACTGTCAAGACAGAAGAATAGAGATTTCAGTAGTTTGATCTAAAGTTGTTATTAATCACACTTCTGTGTGTGTTATCATGTGTTCCTCTCTTTTATTTATCAATGAGTACATGTGTATCAGGCTGAAAGGCTTTTTTTTTTATTCTACCTGTGTCAGGTCACACTACCTCACAAATCCCATGGCAGCTTTGGAACAAAGACAACCTGGGCTTTGTTTGAAATAAATAGTAATTTAAGCAGTGATTAAAATGAGCTGATGAATCAGCTTTCAACCACGCAGTTGGATTGTAAAGCAATGCAAAAAAGAATCTCAAGACATGAGGTTTGGAGGTGTTCCACGCGCCCTACACGAGTTCTACGGCTATCTACCCTGCTCTACCACAAGTACTACTATGACATAATTAATTACCCTGGCACTCAGTAAATGTCACTCACATACCTCCGACCAAGGCGATATAATTCAGTCGGGCTCTTCCTTATCCCATCCCTCCACAAAGTGCCATGGAAATCCCTTCTGTGGCTTCTGCATCATCCTGTCAACAAAGCAGTGGACACCTCCTTGGCACAGGCAGCAATTCACTGAGTGTGTTGAATTTGGTTGTATCTTTGTGCCGCTGTATTTCTCTATCTCTGATGCGTCGCTGCGCTGCGCTGACCTTTGAGATCACAGGAAAATTAAATCACGGCTCGAAACGGTATCCTTATCCAGTGCTTGTGCAGCTAATGCCAGCAGTGTGTGCCCTCTCTTAACTGCCAAAGGCCTGGCATGCTGAGCAGGGCACAGGGATTCTGGCACTAATTAGCCAGTAATGGCATCATAAATTATAGACAAATCAAGGCGGTGCATCGGACAGACGTTTTAATGAAAAGTTGTAATGGGTCACCCCCGGAGGCCCGAGGGCTAAGGCCTTCCTGCCTGCCAGGGTAATCCATCACATCACAGCTAGCAACAGGACTCGATCCACAGACTAGTTCAGTGACAGCGCTGATGGTCCGGAGGCAGAAATCTTCATGCGGGAAGTTTTCATTCTCCTCACAGCTGAAACCTCTTAGATGCTGTCATGTTTGAGATGAACACAGCCGCTGCTATCAGATAACATGCCAGGGAAACAATGGTTTCCTCATTTAGCCACATTGCATCACCTTGCTTTACATCTAAATACATGCATATCCACTGAGCTCACATGCCCACACACTACATATACATCAATTTCACACTCGAGATGCGGTACAGATGATGACGCCTTGATTTTTCCTCGACAGAGGCAGCTCCCTGTCACCTAGAAATCTATGAGAAAATGGACATCAATCGCTGGAACTGATGGTCAAATGAAAATCATTCTGGGACGTATTGATGTTTTCTTTGTCCCTTCGTTCAAGACCCTATAGAGTTCTGGCCGCGGCTGCCAGATGAGCGCCTGAGAATCATTAGTGAAGCTGATTTGATTTACGTCCTGCGTAGATGAGGCCACCCAAATGATCTGCCTCTCCATGGCCGTCATCAATCACCGCCAACCAGAGGGCACAGCAAGCATGCATGGGAAAGAGAGCGGGGTGGCACACCAAAGCAGCCACGGGGCTGTGTGTGTATATGTGGGCATGAAAGACACACTCCACAAATGTGTACTGTAAATGACTGCACGTGTTTGCAGTGGGGGGAAAAAGGAGTGCGTGCTGAATTTGTGTTTCATTTTGTTTCTGGATGGGAATTTATTGTGAAGATTTGAGTTTAGGTCTCATGAGTTGAGGAATAACTTTCTAGCAAATTGTAGACAATTTAGGAAGTGATAATTATTGGGACTAAAGGACTAAAGATGTGACCCTATATTGTTATTCCTGATTATTCTTGACCCAGGGAGAAGGAGCGGGTCTGTGACTGTCCAAAAAGTGAATGTTTCAGGTTTGATCAAGACATTCTGGGGCATGATCTTTACTAAGAGAGTATTAACCTTTATTTTCTTTCTTCACTTACAGTGCCCTTGGTGTGTCTTTGAGTGTATGTGTTTGCGTGTGTATGAATACTTGTGCATTTGTCCGTGAAGTGTCAGCCTAGTGAGAAATTGGTGCATTTCCATTTGAGGGCTGATGATTGACGGCCAACTTTTGCTTCCCTGGGAGTATGTTGTTGCTGGCAAGGATCCATGGGGCCTTGTTTGTTAACAGAGAGTTGGCACAGGTTCCACTTCACAGTGGCGCACAATTAATGCCATTGCACTGTTGCATCAGCAATAATCTCTTAAAACCAACAGAACCGGGGAAATGGATCAACATTTAGCTAATCGAAATGTCTGTATCGGAACCTTCGCCACCTCCACGCTAAAAAAACAGCATGGCACTTGTTTTATTGGAACATGCATTCTCAAATAACTCTGTGTGATATGCTAATGAAGCACTAATCCTTTATAGTGTAGGTCTATTTGCACATTTGCAGCGTTCAGAATCCAGCAATTCCTTTGGATTCATGTCAAAGGAATATTAAATTAGAAACGCTGTGTCAAATTTTGAATTTATGATTTCAGTATTGGTTTTGTTTTGTTAACATGGCGGCGTGATGATGATGATCTCCAAGCAATGAATACTTCAAAATACAAACTTAGAACGGGATTGCACTCTGTGGATTATCACTGGAATGCATTATATTCCGCAGTCAGGAAAACTAGTTTTTGTGTACATTTTAGTGTAGCTCTGCACACTCACTCGTGTGTTTGTTTGTGTATGTGCATGTGCAGGGGGTAAAGGCCAAATTAGCCAGGTTGTATAAGCAATTATTGGGGCACACTATGTACCTATGCATCCTAATGGGTACGTAGAGGAGGCATTATTCAATTAGAGTGGCGGTTTGCTGTAGCGAGGAACAGAGCAGTGGTGACAGCGCCGGTGTCTTCTCCTTATGAAACAACCTATTTAAGCTAAATCAACTCCCACTTAAGAGCTGCGGTAATAAGCACGCGGCGATGCTCACCGGCCCGCAGGGGCCCATCCGTCATGCTGTAATACGGAATCAGAATGAGTGATAACACCTAGTCCTGTTACAGCGCCTTAGCTGGAGCCGCAGGAGCAACACACACGCACACACACACACACACCTGCAGACATATACATGCTCTCTTTGCAATACCGCTGGATGGCTCTGCTCATTTCCTTCTCCCACCCACCTCCTGCACCACCAACTTGCATATGTGGAAGGAAATTGTGTTTCTATGGATTTGCAAGTACCAGTCTCACTTGTTTTTGAACTTTCAAAGTGTGAGCCCACTGCTCGGTTGCATGTGTGAATGCAAGTAGTAATTGTTTTATTAGAACATTTAACAGTGCTCTATTTTTATAATTGAATTGAATGCATTTCTGAAAGTCATTCAATGGTGCGACATTTTGGCGCCAATCTGATGTCAAGACTGAAACTCGCACACTGAATTCACAATTTTATAAAATGTATTAAAGCAGTGAATTCTATCACTGGAACTGGACATTAGGTGACATTTTTCATTATTGAGAGAATCGGTGGACAAATTGCTTTTGAAAATTGTGATTAATTTCCTATCAATTGTCCAATGTCGTAATTGTTCCTAGGCCATATTGCAAAATCGGCATCAGAGTCAATCGTGGTATATTTTAATTGATTGATATTGGCGATATTAAGCCAAGTCACAGGCCAGTAAGGAGCAATCCATCTTCCAGTCATGGTGCTTCTGTATCAGGCCAGTGAACTGCTAGACCACATTTACAGCTTAAAGTACAGTACAGTAAATTCTCAACACTGTGAGAGGGAACTTAATCAGCTGTACTGATTGTAAAATACTGACTGAAGTTTTTTATTTTTTTATGAAGAATTAAAACTGGAAAAGAAGAAACAGCCACTGCTGGAACTTCACTATAGATCCAAAAGGTCATTAAGTGTTACCCTGGTTATAGATGAACGATAATGTTGCAGTTTAGTTCATTCTACATTAAATTGATCAAACTCTCTATTGATGCATATAATTCACATTTCAACTTCCTCAGAGGACTGGCTTAATTGAATGATTGCGTTTTTACAGTACAGTTGCTCCTTCTGCTCACCACAGGCCTGCGACAGATAAAAGTTATTACAAGCGAAGCTCTGCAGCAAGCACAAACAAACAGGGAAAATATGTCGGGTATTTTCCTGAGTTGGATTTCTTGTAGATTTATGAACAGATAAAAACAACAACAAAACATCTACAGAGTGATGAAAACAGTTCAGCTCAATAAGCGGCATGCTTGAAATGTTTGAGAGGCCTGGTTTCTTGGGCATCCTCCTTTCTTTTTTTTTTTTTTTACATCTTGTTTGTTTTTCTCCTCCATTTATTCCCCATCTCTCTCTCTTTCTCCAATCCCTCTCTCTCTCTCTCTGTGGCTCATCAGTGTGGTTGTTCATCGGTAATGACTCCCACTGTGGCAGGGCCCCTTTAAGGTTGAGGTCCCCCCCCCACCCCCCCACCCCATGCTTCCCCCTCCTTCAGTCCCATCCGCCATGCATTATTCATGGGGTTTACAATCAAATGAGGGAACATCGGTTGGTAGCAGGAGACATGGTGCATGGCTCTTCCTCCCCAAAAGTCCCCCGAGGTGCCCCAGTCTGGTACCCACCATCACCCACTCCCCCTAACCCCCGCCCTGACCCAGCCCGCCACCTCCTTCTCACCCCCCCGACACTGTGACAGATTCTCTTTTTTTTTGATTAGGGTGGGGGTCCAGACACATTGACTCCATCTTGCCCTTTCCTGGGGTTGTTGGCAGTCACGCTGGTCAGTTGTGACCTCCGTTGCCCTTTGGGGTACTCATCACTTCCTTTTCCTCACCATGGGGATGCACCCAAAGTGTCTGGCACCTTTTTGGAGGGTGGCTGAAGACGGGTTAGGGTTATTCCTGTGATGGGTCATCTTTCATTTTGAAGGCTTTGTCCCAGTGGCTAACGCGCTGATTTGACCTCACTTTCAAGCTGATTTAAATTTAAAATTAGTGCCTTGTAGCATGGGGTAACCATTAATTTAACCAACACATCATCATCTGTAGCTAATTTCAGACATGCACTGGTCTCCACAGGTCCTGCGTGTTTTCTCCTGAGGAGGTGCAAATCCTTTATCCTCCTGACCTTGTGGTATATTGTGAACGTTCTTAATGGTCGATTAAAAGGACAGAAGCCGAACAAGCATTGTCACAAATTATTTTGATATTTGATATCTCGGTTAATCAGGAATGGAAAACAATATAGTTATGAAACTAAACTGCATTTAAACTTGAATGTACACTGTGTTATTGTTTGTACATAGTTGGGGGAAAAAACCTGTTGCACATGTGAGACCAGAACAACTGCCGAAGTTTCAACGTGGACACACTTCCTCCCTCCACCTGGGGCAGATCTTCAGTAATTGTAAGTGTTTTCATAAACTCACTAAGTTCTTTTGCTCCAGCTGAAAGCCTGTCATCCAAAATAATAAGAAAAGAAACAGCTTGCTGATGTTCGAAAGCACTGGATCATGTGATCATGTTGTCTTCATCACCATTGCTGTTCATGGCAGTCTGCATTTTCTGGCCTTTTCTTCAATGTGAACTGTTTGGAAAAGAGCCAGACGTTTGCAAAGTTCTGTACTGGGAGCAGATTTATTCACAGGTTTCCTCTTTTACAAAACAAACACTAAAGAGTTCAATGGTAAATAAGTGTTGAAGGAGCTTTCAGTCGATACGTCTCTGACTCTTGTTCATCTTGTCTAGACATATTGTGTGCAGGGGATTTCATGCCACTGACTGAGAACTGGATCAAAGAATGACGAATTTGTCTTTTAAATATCTTGTAAACATTTGAGATTCAACAAATACACCTGTATAATACTCACACATGAATGTAGAAAAAGTTATTTATTGAGATAGTATACCTATGTATAAAGGCCACATAAAGTTGACTTTAAACAGGAAGGGTTTTTTGACGTCAGCCAGGATCTGTAAATGACTAGTCGGTTAAAAATTCCCATCCTTAGTTCCCAGGATTCATTTTTCAATGCCTGTGGCGCAGTGAGAACTGTCAAGATTAGAGTGCTGAAGAGAGAGACCGAAAAGGAGAAAATTCCATCAATGCGGTGCCTGTAGTAATAGTTGAATGAAGAGGAAGATTACAGATTAACATATTAAATGCCAAGATAGGCCCACCTGGTGTGTGACAGATCTTTCATACAGCGCAGCCACTGGAAATGGAAATGTATCATAACTAGGTCTCTTGTGAGTCATTTTATTCTGATCACTCCGGCGTCCTCGTTTGCTGCTTCTTTTATTACAGGCTTTATATGTGAGGGATTAAATTGTGTAATCATGTCGGTAATTGAAATTGCAGGCTGCGATCTTGTATATTGCTTCAAGCCATGTACACTCTCTTACACAAGTCACCTGTCTGTGAGTCAGAGTTCTCTGTTCCCTACTGCTCCCATTCTGAAGAACCCAGACCACTGCAGCCAGTGTCTTCTTTTCTTTTCCAGCTCATAAATATGCCATTATGGTTCTCTTATTATCTTCATTATTGGGGTGGATGGAGCAGCGTCTGCGTCTATCACGGCCCTCTAATGTGGGTCTAATGGTTCTGACCTGTACGGGACACAGGTGGTCCCCAGAAAAGCCTTGATTGGGTCCATTTATTAAGCTGCTCTGGCGCCAGAGAAGATCCAGTTAGTCATTTGCGTGTGGGGCAGGTTCCATTCCCAAGGAGGCTGATGGGCCGCAGCCCCCCCCCCCCAACTCTGTCCCTCTGTCTCACCCCATAGCCCCGGCTTTGTTCTTTCCTAATGGCTCAATTAAATGGGTTAATTCAGAATAGGAACCTTCTTCAAATCTGTAAGAGTCCCCTAGCCCCTTACTCTGCCACATCACCACCAGCATGCACATACTCACACACTAACTATCGCTCTTTTGCTTGACCCCCCCCCCCCCAAGTTCACACAGACGCCAAACCCAAACCCACATTTATTATTCATCACAATCAAATAAGTGAGGTGGTTGGAGAAAGTTGCGTTCGTCGTTCTCTTCTCTCTAGGTTCCATTCCCAAGGAGGCTGATGGGCCGCAGCCCCCCCCCCCCAACTCTGTCCCTCTGTCTCACCCCATAGCCCCGGCTTTGTTCTTTCCTAATGGCTCAATTAAATGGGTTAATTCAGAATAGGAACCTTCTTCAAATCTGTAAGAGTCCCCTAGCCCCTTACTCTGCCACATCACCACCAGCATGCACATACTCACACACTAACTATCGCTCTTTTGCTTGACCCCCCCCCCCCCAAGTTCACACAGACGTTTTGCTTGCCCCCCCCCCCCCCAAGTTCACACAGACGCCAAACCCAAACCCACATTTATTATTCATCACAATCAAATAAGTGAGGTGGTTGGAGAAAGTTGCGTTCGTCGTTCTCTTCTCTCTCACTGTCCTCCCGACCGCTCTCTCATTCTCTCTGCCTCCATCCCCTCTGTGCACCTCCGCTGCTCCTCTCCGCTCGTCACCTCTCCTCTCCCAAGGAAGAATTGCCTTTATTGCGACAAACACTCCGTTGGAGCCCTTGGCTCTCAGCAGCCCCAACCAGTCATTGATGCAGGCGGTCGGGAGAGAAGGCAGCCAAGCAGCCAGGCAGCCCTCCCCGTCAGGAAAATGAGCAATTCTCTCATTGTAATAATGCGCCTCTGTCATCTTCCCATTATCGGCATGATAAAAGATGAAATATTCAGGGAGGCTGGCCTCCTAACCTGATCTGAGCGCGATATTGGGCCTGTGGAAAATGAGTTTTATCAGCTTTAATATACTCCTTGGCAGACTGACCCTTGAAATTAAACATTATTACAGAGCGGATATTTAAAAAACCGGGGCCACAAATTACATCAAAATGAAAATATTAAGGAACATTACGAATATATCAAGTGGCGCTTCTCTCCCTCTCTGCTCACACTCGCGCACCGGCTCTCCCAATTGTGACACCCCCTTTCTCATCCAGCCTCACCCGCCCCACCATTTCGCCCCCCCCCCCCCCCCCCCTTGGAATTTCGCCCCCCCCCCCCAGCCGCCTTGGATGAGCATGGTTGGGGATGCGGCAGGCGATGTTGTAAGTGTCACTGTTGTTCTGTGTGTGTGCGTGCGTCTGCAGTGGGCTGCCAGGGAAATAATAACAATGCTGCCTGTCCCACCAGCTTCATGCGTCTGCATAAACTAATTAGACTTCGACGCTCTCATCACCTGCTTTATTGGGAATGGAGCAGGGAACACTGGCTGGAAGTGTGGGAGTCGCAGAGTGTGTTCCTACACTTATGTGTTTGCACATTAGAGAGTAATGGTGGGCATTAAACACTGCATTTGGTTTACATCTTTGTGTGTGCGTACTCCTGAGGGAGGGTTAGTTTCAGATTTGCCAAATATATATATAAAACTTCTCTTGAAAATATCTGAAAATTCAATTTCTGTTGTATGTTTCTGACAGGTAAAGGTGTCTCTGGTCTCTGAACATGACAACTCCTGTACATGGAAAATAATACCCAGTTGAAAGTGAGTTTCTCTAATCACTTTAAAAGTCAAGATCCCCCAAATCTGCCCCCCAAAATGGTGGGAAAGTGATGTTGGTTCTGTGAAGTGTGCGGTGATTTGTCACTTTGTGATGGGGATATGAGAAATGCAATAAAAGGCGGAGGAGAGATGTGATTTGAATAGATTTCAGAGGAAGTCGGTCCTTGGGGGAGTTGGATGAGTAAGCAGTGTCCCCGAGGACCGAATTAAAAAAAACTTTACTTTTGGTCACGGCGCCCCCCCCCCATAGTGCTCCTTTCGCTTATCGCCTCCATGTGTGAATGTGTATGCATGGGTTTATATTATGTTTGTGAGTTGGCGTATGAGCATGTATGTGTCTGACTTCTCTGTTTGGGCCTGTGTGTGTGTGTGTGTGTGCGCGCTACTTGTGTATGTGTGTCCCACGCAAATGGAGCGCTCTCCTCTGCCCCTCGCCCTGAGGTTATGGTGGGATACACACAGCTCCCTCTGCCAGGCTCAGATGAGTATTCACAGCAGCACGCCCCTCTCCCTTAACCCAGCACAGGGGAGCTTTGCATATTGAGGCTGTGTATGTATCTATCTGCGTGTGTGTGTGTGCGTGCGTGTGCACCACCCTCTCTCCCCTGCCCATAAACGAACAAGGGGTCCAGTTGCTTCCATGCACACGCATTATTATTATTCCATTGGTGATTCAGCTGGCTCGGTTGGTGCCAAACTCGTATAGCTGCATGCATGCATGCATGCGCTGAGCCTCGATATGAATTGATGCATGCTACCAGCTCACGGTTTACTGTGTGTACATGTCGTAAAATCCTTTAAGCTCCCATTATCGTCGGCAGGGTTAATGCCAGGTGTCCAGACCAGAGACAGCGGTAAACACGCGTGAAGTGCCATGTAACCTGATGAGCTGATGATGCCTGTGTGCGATGGTGTTGGTTCTCTGCTGGGAGAGGGTCAAGCAAAAATCTGAAAGGGGGGAAAAAGAGGAAGCAGACAAATGCAGAACAGAGAGAATAGACACCACAGGAGTTGGTTGCCAGGAGGGGAGGAAACAGCAGAGGGAAAATGGCATTCTCCATCCCTTCCTCTCTTCCACCCTCCCCCTTTTTTTTTTTTTTTTTTCTCCTTCCCTTTTTTTTTTTTCCCTCCCCCCCTTTTTTTTTTTTTTTTTTTGCTCTCTCCCTTTTTCTTTTCTCGCTCACTCTGCCACTTGATTCATTATGCTGATATACACAGTATTTGCTTCCTGAGTGAGCCCCCCTGCTCTCCCGCCCTCCTGGAATGCGCGCACACACACAGAAAGAAAGGTGGTGGTAGTACCATAAATATAGCAAACGACACAGCCTAGCAGCCGAGCAAGGTCAGCCACGGCCCAGGATGACAGTGCCGTGGGCGCTGCACCGAGCTCTTGTTAGAAATGCACACAGATAGCTCATTAGGACGGGCCCCTGAGGCCCCCCAGACACACACATGCACACACAAACATATACAGACATTGATCCATTTACTGTTTAATTGCAAAGTTACACGTGCGAAGTGGGTGCTCTGCCGGGGAACACGGGCTGCTCTTTGACAGCATTCAATCCGCTGCCCTCATCAGTCATATACCTTTATTCCATGTGTGGATGTCTGCTGGTTCTTTCTGTGTTGATCATGTTGGCCTGCAAGGTGCATTTACACATCACATGTGTATGCGAGATGTACAACCATGGGTGCAGGACAGAAAATATCCCACAGGGAGTCACAATAGTTCTCCTAGCGTATGTGAATGTAGATTTGTTGGGGGGGGGGGGGGGGAAGAAAGAGAAATAAGGGGGGGGGGGGGGGGGGGGAAGCAAGAGAAATTAGAATGTTGCACTAAATTGTGCTGGGTTGAGTGGTTGAACAACTTTTTTATGAACTTTGTAAATGCAGAGTAAAAGTTAAGTATGTGCGTTGCTGTGCGTGTGAGTGAATGAGTGTGTTTGTAGCAGGCAGGTGTGCGTGTGTGTGTGTGTGTGAGAACATAGTAGAGGTACTTGGCTCATGCTCTGGACACGCCTGAGAGGCTCTGTGAGTGTTGCCCTCCTCCCTCCTTCACGCCAGCCTCAGACACATGCTGGGACACACACAACTAGTTTTTCACTCTCCTTTATCCCTTTTTTCTCCTCTCTGCTATCTCTGCTGTCCTCTCTCTCTTCTCTCCCTGATAATACACGTCTTTTTTTTTTTTTTTTTCACCCAGAGATTTTCTTCTTTCTCAACTACAAAACTATATTGCAGCTGCTTGTCGTGTGTATTGCTTTATTTCTATTAGATGTCGAGTAATGGCTGTCTGTTGCAATCTCTCCTCCAATCTCTTTCTCTCCGTCACCTGAAACAACCTCTGTCATACGCCAACAGTGGGCACGCTTTTCTATCCTACCATCCAGTGTCCTCTCCACTTCTACCCAACTATATAAAACAGATAAATGCAGTACTGATTGTCCCCTATGCCAACCTCCACCTCTGCACACCCCATCCTAGGACCCCTCCTCTGCCCCCTCTCTGCCTCCTGCCCGGCCGGGGGTGGTGTCAGTCTGGCAGGCCTTGGGGCCCGTCAGGCGACCAGTGGGCTGTGACGGGCAGCAGCTCTGCGTCCCTCTCCCTGCAGTCTGGCGCCCGCTGGGGTCTCGTTCGGGAGCGCGGTCTGCCAAAGTGACCTCGCTCCAACTGAGTGGAGAAAAAAAATACACAGGCCGAGGTTCGTGCCATTTTCCCTCTGCAAACTGGACGGCGTTGCAAACCAATGAACCAGCACTGGTTACTTTATACTCACGCTAATGGGGAGTACATCATTAAATACTGCACCAATGGACTGACTCAGCTTGAGGAAAAAACTGTGTTAATTTCATTATTGGGTTTGTGCTTTCAGGACGCCCTGAATATCGAAAAAGAAACATACTCTGCGTCTGTAAGACACGTGCATTGGGATTTCTTTAAGTCATAAATAATAAAATGTCTTATACGTAGTTCAATGACAGTTTCGGCCTAAAAATGAATTCAGTTCATTTCCATCTTTCCTAAAAACAATTGCTTGTGTCTTAAATCGAATTTGAAATCTTGATTGTGGTGAGTTGACTATCCAATTGGTTTTATTTCCTTTCATTGGTAGCAGACATAGTAAAACATCCAGTCACTGCAGTCGTCAACTGACAGAGACTCTTCTACATTCGTCTTAATTTCGAGGACTTTCGAGGCAACATTCTGCGCTTGAGCAGCAGATGAGGAGGGGGGGGGGGGGTTGCAATTATTTGTGTGGGGGGGGGGGGGGGGGGGGGGTTGCAATTATTTGTGTGCCAGAAAAGATCCAGGTGTGTTACACAAACACTTTTCCCTGCCACCATCTCTGGTGGCAAAAACACAACGTCGCGGTCTCTCCTGTGACCGAGCGCTGAGCTGTGCCTGCTGAGGCGAACCTCCCCCCTGCATCCCTGAGAGGGTGATGCAGCGAGGTGACACCGTTAGGGAGGAGAGCTCTGGGTTTGTGCGTCTCTCTTTGTTTGTGTGTAGCTGGTTCTCTTAATATAACATTATGTGTGCATCTGCCGTAGCGAGAGTGCGTTTTCCCTCCATCTTCTTGAGAGAGCTATCTGACTTCACGTCCCGTCCAAGCACCCTGTCCGGTGTGCGTACGACACCGGCAGTTTGGTGCCCCGCTGTAGGCCTGCATCCAAAACTGCTTGTGTGTGTGTGTGTGTGGGTGTTTACTGTGTAATGTACTGTGCTTTACTTCCAACCCCTACCTCCCCCTCTCCTCCCGGCGCCCCGCCCTACCTCAGTCCCATGGAGATGCGTTGGGGTCAGGGAATATGGGGAGAGGAACACAGGGAGGCCGCACTCCACAACTTGAAAGGAATTCTAATGAACCAGCACAGTCGCGCTGCCTATTCCCACGACAACAGGCCCCAAACAAATAGCTGCATTTGAAGTCCCCTCGTTTTATGACTTTGAAAAAGCTGCGTGAGTGTGTGTGTGTGTGTGTGTGTGTGTGTGTGGTTGTTTTTGTTTTTGGGGTACAGTAACTGTCTGCTTTGTGCGTGTGTGTGTGCGTGCGTGCGTACGTGCGTGCGTGTGTGTGTGTGTGTGCTCGTTTGCAGAAGTGTCTACCTCCACATTTCTTTCTATGAAAGCGGCCTGGGAGCTGATTGACTTTTAATGTTTACACTAGGGGATGTAATTATCGTCTGCTATGACCGGGGATAGACTTTATAAAATTTGGAATTACTACACTCATTGTCCCGCGTCTGTTAGAGCCAAAGTCGACACAGGTATGAGAGGATAATTGGAGGGTTAATCTCTATTTTATATTTGACATTAAGATTCTAATTTCGCGCAAGTTGCAAGTTATCATTCAAACTGCCTTGTTTTACAGGTTAATTTTTTTTTCTCCACGCGATTTTTAGATCATTTTACAGATTCTAATTAGCATTACTTTTGGATTCACCAACATTGCTGATTTAGGACGATGAAAACACTCAAAACTTGAACTCTGTTTAAATTTTCTTTGACGTTGTGTTCATTTTGTCATCGTCAGATCTAGGAGTTGGAATTCAAATCATGTTGCCTTCTGCTCTAAACTCTAAACTCAACAATCCTCAACTATTAAGTCAAAGCAGGGGATTGTCTATTATTTTATTGCCACATCATTTCCCATCAGAAAGAGGAAATCTGTTTTTATGCCATTGCAACTCATTTCTCACTCAGAAAATGTTTTTTTTTTTAATCACAAGACACATGACATCAATACAAAACAAGCCTTTTAACTATTGATGCTCTTGCTATGAAAATGAAGAAACAGATGAGTGGGGCGGTGGCCGGTTAGGTGTCTGCATAAATATTAATATCAGAGCCCCCATCCCCTTGCAACCCCCTCTGTGCATGTGTGTTTTTCTTTGACAACCTCAGGATGAATGTACAACGGCGCCTATGAACCGAGTTGTCTTTTATTTCTCAGTCCAGTGCCTTTGCATCAACTGAGCGTGGCATGGAGCGGGTGGCTGCCTGGTTTGGTTGGCTGGCTGCACTGGCTGGCGGCCCCAGCTTGTCTGTCTGTGCCGCCGTGCGCTGCCTCGCCTGCTCTGCGCAGACGGCGCGGGTGAGAATGTCACTCCACAAAAGCAGCATGAGTTGAGCTGTGTAAACAGTAAATAATAAACAACTGCTCTAATACATTATTGAGAGAATCACTTTAGGCAACTGGGACAGCATGAAATGCATAACCCCCCCCCCCCCCCCCCCCCCCCCCCCCACCCCCCCACCCCCCCAAACCCCCCTCCCTCCCTTTTCGTTCCCTCTCTGTCTCTTTTCAAACTTGCGCTCTTTATGATTTGAATTGTTGATAGTACAAATAGAAATGAGCTCTGTACTGTCATTGCCCATTTAATTTTTATAATTTTATTGTTTATTAATTTGATTCTTATTCAACTTGTACTGGTGATGTGCAGATATTGCTTCTCTGATCATCCCTGATGTTTGACTCTTTAAACTGCAAATAACTGATGATTTTATCCTTCTGATGATGGCAATAATTGTTTAGTTTATTTAACATCAGAAAATACTGACGAATAGAGCCGTAAATGAAGTCTACTTTGTCTTTATTTGACCAATAGCTGTGTTCCGAAGAAGAGAAAAGTAGAAAATATTTGTGTTTCCGAAGTTGACACCTGCAGATTCGTGCCGTTTTGATTGAAGACTCAGTTTCCCACTAATTTTTAAACATGCAAATGATTGACGAAATGTTTCAGCAGTTGTGTCTTTGTTCTGTATCTGTAATTTCATGATTTCATTTCCTTCTTTCCTTCATTTCTCCCAACAGCTCCAAAGAGCTCAAAGATCCCCTTTCATTTTAATGGGGAACTAACAGAAAAGCTTTTTAAAAAAAAACAAAAAAAAACACAACTGCATATTTGTCCCCACTTCAGTAGCATGTTTGCTTATATTGCGTGAACATAAACCAGCACCTGAATCTACCTGCTTGAGAGCATGTAGTAAATCGAATATCCTCCTCCAGTGGCTTATTGAGCAGAATAATTACATTGCACATATTGAATTCCACTAATGCTCCAAAGGTAGGTCTTATTTAATACCACAACTCCCCGGGGGTGCGGAGCATGATTTGGAGCACACATCTCTTCACTGCACCTAATGCTCGAGATAGAGTTGCGCGTAAAAAATGTGACAACAGTCGTTCCAGTAGTAAAGTTGGCAGAATTGGTCTGAAAGCTACACCTGGGAGAGGAGTCATTATTTTTGTGAATATTTCTGTGATGGTTTAAGCCACAATGATTATTTTTGCCTTCAGCGTGTCATATATTTATGACGTGACTCCTTCGCTCGTTCCTTTCCCTCACATAAACCATTCATGCTTTTAAGGGGAAACGATTAAGATGTTTATACAAGAATTCCAGCTGATTATGGGCATTTATGTAAACAGATGCCACACTTAATGATTATGTGTAATGTAAGTCTTAGGGTTATGGCTTCTGCAAATCCTTGAATGAAATTAGAAGAGATTAGGGGTGGGGATGTCTAATTTTCATGAAGGAACAATCACCATGTTTTAGCTCAAGGGCTTTTAAATCATATCTTTGGATTGAGGAATGGTAATACCCACTGTGGCCTGAAGATGGCAGCCAAAACCTAGTTAGCCGCTCATGAATTTTCAGGCTCATTTTCTAAATATTACCTCCCAGGTCAAATGTATTGTCTGCGGTAGGATCATCTTTTACCTGCATGTGCTCGTATCACTTAAAATACAGCAGTCAAAGTAGAAAGAAGACAAATTTAAGCTTTGTTAGCTTTTAAGTGAGATGCATTCTCAGTGTTGTGCTACAAAAAGGGGGGTTAAGCATGATGGATGACATTCAGAGAGCACGGTATAGTCATTGCCACGATGAAAACAGGAGGAGGAATATTTGTATGATTGGGCAGAAATTAAGTTGTGGGTGTTTTATTTATTTTTTTGCTGTTGTTGCAACACTTCCAAGAGTGAGAATATAAAAACCTGTGAAAGGGGAATTGCTTATAAAACATGAAAATGAGTCAAGGTCTGTGTTCATTAAATAAAAAGGCAAAGGAGTCATGCTAATTTCTATTAAAGCAAAGTGGGAATTTGTCTTCAATTTATATATAAAAAAAAAAGAAAATGCGAGTGACGTAGGTAATGTTCTCGCAGAGGGATTTTTATATACTGTTACATACTCACTTTTCTAAGTTGTGTGTGGGTGAAGTACACATTTTTAGCCCCAGTTTAGTGTACAGTGAACTGTCCAGCAGACATGTCCTCTGCATCAGGATCCTTATTTCACCGGCTGCTCATCCCTCTATTCTGAGCTGAGACAATGGAGAGGAGGGGAGGACACAATGGGAGGTTTGGGTGGACATGTGAGGAGAGGGGAGGGACAAGAGGGGGGGTTAGGGGGAAAAGGAGATCTGTATGGGACCCACACACACACACACAGGAAAGCACAGACTCAGACACACAGGCCTGCACAGAAGACAGAAGGAGGGTGGCAGGGAGGGAAAGGTCATATAGGTCAGTGATCAGGCTCGCTCGCTCTCTGTGCGTGTGCATCTTATGGTGTGCATTTGTAGGGTTGTATGGACCCATGTATGTGTGCACACACACACACACACACACACACACACCCCTCACCGTGGGCAGTCTGGGTCATGCCTGTCCCTTCACAGTCCACTGCACCATTATTGATGGCTTGAACTGATACCCCAACAATGAGTGAGGGTGCATTGTCGTGTGTTTTGCGTGCATTTGTTCTTGTATGTGTTTGAATGCATTGTGTGTGTGTGTGTGTGTGTGTTAAAGTTGTCAGGGCAATCACAGGTTTATATTTCTCTTTATTTCGCTTTTTTTTTTTAAAGTGTATTTTACTTTTTAAATCTCTCCACACACACACAAACACACACATGCAAAACCTCTGTTGGTCCACCAACTGCTGGTATTTTGCACACAGGCACAATAGGAGCCTGGTGAGGAGCTGAGGAATGGGGCCCCTGCGGGTGGGCCCCCCTCCTTGTCCAAATCAATATATGAGAAGCCATGCAAGTATAAAAGAGTCATTACTCTCATAGGGCTTATGAGGGTACAATACACAGTGTGGTTGGTGTAACAACGTGACAGTGTGTGTGTGTGTGTGTGTGTGTGTGTGCCTTGACACCTGTTGTCTCCATCCTAAATAAGCCGACTTTCTCTGATATCATCACTGTTAAGAGGAGAGCGTTTTCATTTTCCATAGAAGTCGCTGGTTCTGCAGCGTCCTGTGTGTGTTCACAGTGGAACGCGTTCGCGCAAACTGCGCGCATCCAAAGAACTTCGAGTCAAACGTGCGCGGTACCGTTGACTCAGTGCGAGGAACAACAAGCGTTTGCTGCCTTGAACCTGTGTCTAACAAGGCTCTGTATTTTTTCTCACTAATCATGATTGCTGCCACAATCTTCCCCTCCAGCCCACCTCTTTCAACCCCCTCACACATCAATGACAGCCTCCTTTCATCTGCCGGTGTGCAGTCCCACATCCACGTTGTATTTACAAGGCCCGAAATGAACAGAGCAATTATTATCAGTCATGCTAATTCTGCAGATAATGATCAAAAGCCAAGTCCTGTTCCTCTTTCTTTTCCCTCTCTCCCTCTCTGCCTGCTCTGGGGAGCAAACACTGGTGACAAACCTCCCCTTTTATTATTTCATGGCCTGTTTAAAGATTTAGTGAGGCCCACAAACCACTACTTTTAATGACCAATTAACAGGAGCAAAGCTCTCTTCGGAGCACCGCGGCCTCGTTCAGGATTTGCTAGAGTAAACAGTGGTACGCCGTCAGTGGTGGTGGTGGTGGTGGTGGGAGAGGGGGCGTGTGTCTCGTTACTGGCTCACCGTTCAAACTTGCACACATACAAACAGCTATGCATGTACACAAACCACACACACACACACACACACACACACACACACTACCTCTGCTTCACTGCTTATTAAAACCTGGAGGAGCAGCAGTGCTAACCAAAACCTTGGGAGAGAGAGCGAGAGAGTCAGTCAGCAAGAGTCAGAGTGAAGAGTCCCGCTCCCACTGGGTATGTTTTTTTCTGTTTTTTTTTTTTTTTTTTTTTTGCAGAGGGAGGGGTTGAAATCTAAAATGATGCTCGCTGCAAAGTCAGCCCTGCTCAATCTGATTCAAGAGGCAGCGAAATGGTGTTGAAGAGAGAGTAAATGAGTAGAGCCTGCATCATTAGCATTGCTCAATAATGTAGCTGGGGGGTAGGACAGCACCACCCAAGGCCACAGGCTTTCTGAGCGGCTAATTTGGACCCGTCTTGTTTATGGGTATAGCAAGCAAGCCCCTCAAGATGACTGTCAAGCTGCGGCACGCTCCCCAAACTAAACAAACATATATAAATACACACTCCTTGATGAAATTCACACCATGCATGAGTGATCAAGCATGCACCAAAACACTGCTGTAACTTCTCAGCAGCTGATGTCTGATGTACGAAAACTGCTATTTAGACCGAATGTGTGACGAGGGGTACAATTGATTTTACTTTGAAAGAGTTTTTATCATCTCTTGTAATTAATGAAATTAATTACAACATATGCATTTCCGTGCAGTGCGTGGAATATAAAATGACTAATCCATCAATTCACCGATTAGTTAATTTCTGAGCACTGGGTTATAGTGGAAGCTTGTACGACAGATACTCAGTTGATTTGGTGTCTCACCTGTGAAAGTCTTTAAAATGTTCATTTCATTGAAACTTTAAACGTCTCTAATTGTTTGTCATCCGTGTACAACTGATGCTATTAACACAATAGTTAAAGTTGTCAAAGTTCCAAAAAAAAAAAAAAAAACTAAACAATACAGAGAAATGAAATCAGCTGAGTCCACTTTGCGTCTCTTGTCTTTACTTTGTTCAGACAAGGTGATGGACCTAATAATCCTTTGCATCATATATCATCAAACCTTCTCCCAATTACAAATCAGTGCTGTATTGTGTGCATATGCAAACCTGTATTTACATCCACTTCACGGTCTCATCAGCATTTCCTAGTGTACAGAACACACATGGAGACGGAGCATTGTTTAGCCGGAGAAGTGTTGGGGGGGGGATCAGACAACCTGGTTAATAAGACAGTGTGTTGATTGTATTTGTTTTCCATTTGTCTCTCATCGTTTGCATTGAAGAACGCTCGGCGGTAATTAAGCCACTAAGTGAAAGTGAAACAAGCGAGTCATGGGGCGAGCTCCACAGCAGCATTATGAGACGAGAACAACAGCAGCAGAATGACAAGGGCTTGTTTGAACAATACGCGGAAATGGAAATCCCCCCCATCAGGAATATCCTATTGTAACAAAGACAAAACTCAAAAAGACAAAGAACTGGAGAGACCACAATGTCGGATTGATGCCAAAGTGCTTAGCATAATGAAAGCGTGACATTTGTTTGTGTGTATGTTTATAAATATCGTACGTTGCGTAGAGACCAGACAGGTGCAAACCTCTGTGGGAGTATGGTAGGTGAAAGATTAGCAAAAGAGGGAGGAACACACAAAAAAAAAAAAAGCTATGTATGAAATAATTATGTAGTGATACATGGTACGGCCTCTGACTGTGAGGCGGTGCATCATGTTATTGCGAGTTTTCCAACCAATAACAAACTGAGACTTAACTTAAAACTTAATTTGAAGATATAATTACAATTATTTGTTTTTCTTGACTTTAGATGTTAATTTCCAACTAACTGAAACAAACTTGACGTCATCTCAGTGCTGAGAATGTCCTTCTTACCATCTCATGAGTTACATCTCAGATACATGGATCCATCTCATCATCCCTCAGCTCACCTCTCTCAGGAAGTCCAAGCGAAGGACAAAGACCCTCTTTCAGGCTCCCTCGGATTCCCCTCTTTAGTCTACCTTCTTTCCCCCCATTCTCTGTCTTACCCAGTGAACCCCAGCAACAAATCAATGGCCAGGGATAAACACAAATCCCCCATAGAGGTGACTTATAGAAAACAATTTGAACCTGCGCACCTTGCATAGGCGGCCCCGCGCAGCCTTTTAACTGTATGGGTCTAACCTCAAACCTCCTCTGTCTGCCAGTCGATTGAAATTAGATTCCCAGGTAGATTCGAGAGCGGGGTGGGGGGGTGGGGGTTGGAGTGTCAGGAGTGGAGCGGTTCTACGCCAGAGGAATATGTGGTTGTATAAACACAGCCTGTGAATGTTAACGTTAACAAATGCTGCAGCGTTTCAAAGGAGAACCGCACTTAACAGGGCCCTGATATCGGAGATCTAACGTATCGAAGCCAGCATTGAAGCTGGAGAACCTCTGCATGTTTTGATAAATGACTAGATAATTGATGAACAGATGTAGAGGTGCTGCGTTTTTTGTGTGTGTGTGTGTGTGTGTGTGTGCTCAGTGTCATTGATCGGATTCTGGTTAATTTATCCTGTATTTAAAATGAGCAAACGTATGTGACGTTACACCACATTGTATTACTTGTATTACCTCCAACTCGCTGCAGCCTAATGACACCTAATGACCTAAAAAATGAAATATGACTTGCACTGTCTAATGACAGCGAGTGTGAAGAAGATGAGACCTCGGCTTCCTCAGGGGGAGACCCAGGCCCAGGGCTCACGTGGGTGAATGGGAGGTAGCAGGGGAGTTTAGAGAGCATGGGTGGAGGAGGTTTTGGTAAGACCAGGGCCTTGTAGTGAGTGGGCCCTCAGAGGGCTCCATCCCCTATTTGCAGATCTAGTGAGCGGTGGGGGTGTTTTTACATTATCTCCTTCTTTATTCTGCTCACCCCCTCCACTCTCTCTCTCTCTCAGTCTGTCTCTGTCTCTCTTCCTCCCTGGTCATGCTAATTGCTCCCAAGGTCAGAGCGTCGGCTGCGCTCCTCCGAATGCCCCCCCCCCCCGAACCCTGGCTTTGAATGGCATGTTTTGATCAGACCTAATTTGATTGGTCGACGCTGTCTGGGGTGGATAGGGACAGCACTTTACAGCCCACTGCTTTTGATGTATGTGGATGTGTGCGTGCGTGTGCGTGCTAGGGTGATGCATGTCAGGTTATGAAGTATCCGCGGATGAGTGCATGAGAGTGTTACACGTCAGCAGGGAAGTGTTTTTTGAGGGGTGTCAGAGTGTGTAAAGGGGGTGTGTGTGTGTGTGTGTGTGTCACGGGTGAGGGTGATTTTGTGTACTTGAGTGTCAAGGAGAGTTTGATGTGTTTTGATACGGCATATTGCAAGTGTGCTGGGAAATGTGGTCGGACATGGATTGAAACGCTGCAGCTCAAATAGTATTCCTGATCCTGCCAATGTTTGACAAAAGCAAAAATGGGTTGTGTGCAGAATGCACAATAACTATTCCACTTGCGTCGGTAAATGGCTCACTGTTCCGTTCTCATCGGTCCCTCATTAGAAGGCTCTTGAAAAACTTACTGTAGTTGTAATATATTCTTATTTAACATTTTAATTGATTTTAACTTTGAATATTTGACCCAGTTTTTCCTTCCTTTTCACCCTTTCATAAAACCTTATTTTGTTGATTGACGACAATTAAACTATTACATTAATGGTAGGTACAGCTTTCTTCTGTTGTTAAGAAACAAAACATTTCAGTACAGTCCAGTGCAGAATTAAAAATGTATTTCATATCCAAACTTTCCAGACATTTTGCATGTAGAGCAAACGTCTTTAACTTATTTCACCCCTGTTCCATGCTGCCACTACTCTCTGGATGATTTGGACTAGTATCTTCCTCTCTGGAGTCCAGAAACAGCAGGAGCTCCCCTGTGCGCCTCCCTATTTCAACTACAGTCAGATCCCCAGTGAGCGCTAGTGCACTAGGTACAGTAGGAAGTCCTAGGGAGGCAAACAGGCCATGTGTGTCTGCTGTCTGACAGCAGCGCTGATCCGGCCCCTATGAGTGAGATTGATAGGGCCTGTGATCAGGGACGCCGCGCTCCCTCCATCGCTGGCGAGATGGATCACATCACACTGCCGTCTCCTCCGCTTCCAGGATAAATGAACTGAGGGGGAATCTATCACTCCCTGTGAAGGAGAGCGAGAGAGAGATAGAGGGTGGGACAGAGAATACCTTACACAGAAACCGACGCGGATACAGAAGTTGGAAGGAAGGATAAAAGGTAGAAAGTGAGAGAAGCAAGCCTTGGGAAAAAAAAGGACAGGAAAAAGTGAATCGTACACGGGGAGAAAGCAGCTTGTGGAAGAGAAAGAAAAAAGGTGTTGTGATGGAGGCAGCTGCGGAGGCCTGCTGCTATGTCAGCCCCCTCCTTTGCCCCCAGTCCCCCTCACAGGTTAGGTGTTAGGGTGTGGGCTTTTTTGTGTTCGGCTGTCAGCCGGCTATTTGTCACAGTGAGCGATCTGATGCTCCACTGAATCAATCACACAGGAGTGTGGCTGTGTGTGCACTGTACACATGTGTCTGTGTGCGTCTGAACATGGAACTGTTTGCGCGGAAACATACATGAATATTTGTGCATGAAGCACACTCTCAACAGGAGGTTGGACCGAACGCACGCTTCATCTTCCTCACACTGGGCAGAGGATTGTCTTTAGGGTGTGACGGCCTCTTTGCTATCAACTCAATCTGTTTTTTTAAATCACACTTTCCAATGGTCACGATCATTACTCGGCCCCTAGACTCCCTCCGCTCTTGCTCATTTGGCCTGGAATAAATTAGACTTTGTCATGGCTGATTGGGAATAGGCACCTTATTGCATTAGGCCATGGTTTATTAGGCAAATGCTCTTAAGACAAGCCTTGCTTAACTGGGTGACAGCATCTCAATTAGGTAGTCTGTGAAATATGCCTGAGCTAATTGCCCCCAAACACGAGCCCAAGAATTGAATCTGAACTTATTCCATTCCGCTTTTATGGGCGTGTTTTGGTTTGAGTTGACAGGTGTCATAGAGCTCAATGTGATAGTGTGCGCGGACCAATGATTGCTGAGGAATTTGGCGTTATTTAGACCTTCCCTTTTATTTTTATTTGTGAGAGAGTGTGTGTGTGTGTGCGCCTGCATAAAGTCCTGCTCTCAGTGTGTTTTTGCATGTGCGTGTTCGGCTTACTGACACGTTCTGCTTTTGCCGGATATTGTGCTCATGAGATCCCCCTCTTCTCCTGTCCTCAAAGAATGACGGCTTCAAAAACCTTTCCCCAATGATTATAATTGACTGATTGGTGAGTCCTTAACTTCCTCTGCCTCCTTCAATAATCCCAACATAGCTCTCAAGTGGCCCTAGGCTGTCTTTATGAGTGCCTACTTGCGTACTTTATGATTGCCTGATGTGAAAATGGCAATGGTGGTACAGGGAGGTAATTTGTCGGAACCCAACAAAGAAATGTTGTAACAATTAATCACGGGGTGAACACCGATGAACGTGGTAATTATGCTCATTAAGTGGCGAGCACAAGGGCAATTATCTAGCATCGGCTCGGGTTGTCACAGGCATGTCAAGCCGAGATGTTGTAATAACTCGCCACTTTTAAAGGTTTATCCCCTTTCATCTAATATGGCTTGATGGGTAAGGAGTCATGTGTATGTAGCAGAATTGCCACAATGGGGTCACGTTCTTTAGAAGCTGTTTAAAGTGCCCAACTGTGTCCTTGGGTTCTACACAGACCCAGTAAGCTGTCTATTGCATGGGAGTACAAATAAATACTCTGAATATGCAAATTCATGTCATTTGCTTCTACCACATCTACATAAGAGGGTTCTGAAATATGTTATCGGACAAACGTAACCAAAGATGTCTGTATACTTTCCAAGGCAACCTGGCCGCACAATACAATATATATTCATGTTTTGGCCATTTTATGAAATTGATGATCAGGGGATTAACACACAGGCAGAGGACAGAGACTTTCTTTTGAATATGTAATATGCCAGCACAGCTACACCACGGTCTCACATTATTGTTTTTGAGCTGGGTCATATGTGATAGAAAAATGGAAATAATTTCACATTTCACAACCACTACTGTTATGTGACTATTAATTGTTTGGGAGATTGTAATAAACACTGTTTGGATGTGATGATCCAGGCAAGTGCTATGAAACCATTTCTGAAGAGGAAGAGCAATGTTAGGTCATAGAAGCAGCAGGTTAAGTGAGGTAGTTTAGACATCCCCACGGATGCTCTCCGGATCCTAGGAGATCCCAAAGCTGTCCCGGGCCAGATGAGCTATATAATCCCTCCAGTGAATTCTGGGTCTATCCTGGGGTCTTATCCCAGTTGAATGTGCCTGGAAAGCTTCAAAAGAAATGTGCAGAGGAGGCTTCCCAATCATATTCCAATACCGCTTCATCTTCGCTCATTTTGACGGCTCTGCGAGTTTTCCATTTTGGTTGCTAGCGCCTAAGTTCCATAGCTCATGACCATGCTGTAGGTTGGCTCGAAATGTAGCACAACTGGTGAATCAAAAGATCAGCCTGTACTACAGCACTCTGATAATACAATGTTACTCTTGAACAAGGCCGCTGAGATATAGCAGAGAGCCATGGCCTTAGACTTTGAGGTGTTGACTCTGATTCCGACCTCTTCCCCAGTGGGTGCTAAAGGTCATCAACTGATGAAGCCAAAGGAGCACACATTATCTGATTATGATTTTGAGGCTCCCAAACTGGACACGCACCTCCCCTGGGCAACACGGTCATCTGCTCTTCCCTAGATCCACAACAGTAAAGCTCTGCTCTGCTGTTTGACGGCCAGGATGGAATCAACATTTTTTATCCTTGGTGATGAGCTGGCGTTGTGATACTCTGTCAATTGATGCGCAGCCCCGGTTTATACAGCCCTGAGATGGGTGACACATTTTAGCCTCCCTTCCTTCACAAAGAAGAGAAGTTACTACTATGCCTAAAAGAAAAACACATTTCACACCTGTATGAAACTGCTACCATGCTTGTCTGATGCATATTTACTTCCTGTCTGGCTCACAGTGCAAGTGGCTCACAAGCTGCGGTGAATCCTTAAATAAAAGGCTGAAACTTAAATCCTTACACACAAATCTCAGCCTTGTAGCTACAAAACCAAGAAATACCATCGGGCTAATTAAGGTGATTGGCTCTGTCTGCCCGGGAAGAAGTCCGGTCTGCCAATCAAATGTGGATGTTTCTGCTGTAACAAATGCTGGCAACAGCTTTTCTTTTCCACAGGAAGAATCAACCTGACAGTGGAGCGTGTGATTGGACAGAACTGTGCAGCCTGTAGCTGTCAATCAGTAAGGGGAGAGTTGAGTATTTCTGACCCTTTTCATAACACTGCACACCTCTGGAGCTGCCAGGCGTGAAAATAATAGATACTTATGATAAAGAGTCCCAGAGTAATTATACAAACCTGCTCAAGACACCCAATCCCCCACTTTGTGAACGCATCGTCGTTCTGTCCTGACACACTCTCTCCCCTATCTTGGGCTGCAAAAACATCTTCAGGTATCTATGCTCTCGAGGAGGGCATGGCAAGAGAGAAAGAAAGACAAATAGCGTAGGCTTTTTATCACCAAAGCCCTCCTGGTAACAGACAATAGCCACACAGGTCTTATTTTAGTCACTGCGTTTTGTGGCTGCCAGCCTTCTCAAACTCCCTCTCTCCCTGTTCCCTTTTATTTTCTTGTGTTTTACCTTGGGCACACTTCTCACTCCCTCTCTTCCTCTTTTTTCCCTTCACTCTCAATTGCAAGCCTATTTGGAACATGTTTGTTTTCATGCTTTTTCCTCTCGTTCTCAATCTCTCCCACCCTCTCGTTTTTCTCTTGCCTTCCCCCTCCTCCCCCCGTTCCCTCACAGTTTGTGTTTGTTTGAGTACGTGCATGCGAGCGTGTGCGTGTGCAGTGCATCCATCGATGGATGCGAGGCGTGTATAACCTCAGGTAAGCTCAATGAAGCAGCCTGACTAGCCAGTGTGTCTGTGGGAGGCTCTGGCTCATCTCTGCCTGCATCCCTGTAGCCTTAATCTGTGACAGACCATTTCATAATCACAGCCAAGGGGGCCTCTCTCTCTCTCTCTCTCTCTCTCTCTGTCTCTCGCGCCTCCTCCTCCTCTTCTTCTCCTTCTTCTTCCTCCTCATATCCTTCTCTCTTCTTTTTTTTTTTTTTTTTCTTTTCCAAAGTGCAATAATTCACAGGCATGCACCCTCCCACAGGCAGATTAGCAGGCAGCGTGCTCGTCCTACATAATCGCAGCACAATGGAGCCCAAACGTGCCGCCGCCACAACCCCACCACGGGGTACAATGCATCTGCGCTGTCCCCTCACACCAAATAGCATGGGACAAAATGGACCCCATGTAGCACCCCACCACCTGCAGTCCAGACAAACCAGCAAGGGTCTAGTCTTTTTTTTTTTTTTTACCAGCCCACTGCTGACTGATTAATAAATAGTTGTGTTACTGATGACCTGCACCAGTTCACTTCCCTTATTCTGCAAATATGTTTTGTCTTGGAGTGACTTCTTGTTTCTAGTGAATGTTGAAAGCTGGCCAAACAGCACCTCGTTTTGTTGTCAATATTTTCATTTCTTTAGTCATCGTGGTTTTGACTACGTAAATGAGTCTGCTCTGAGTGAAAATAAAGAGAATCGTCATGCAGCTCCCTCCAAATATGTACTGTAAGTTCTTCAAATTGTGGAAAAAAAGCAAATGGTGGCATCCCCTCTTTGATCTTCGCATATCACGTGAAAATTCGGTGAACACATTCACTGCACAGTGTGCGCCTCTAAATCGTTCCATGAGCCTAGTCAATTACAGTGTGCAACATTAACATATTGTAAAGAAGGAACAAGCATCTTATGATTCATTTTCATTGTCAGAATAATAGCTGAGCCGATTAGCAGCATTGTCGCAATTGGAGAGGCAAAACATCATTACCCTCCTCAATCTGTTTGAGCAATTAAACCATTTGGGAGAATAATCTCATGTGTTTGCTGATTCAGTCAGAAGGGAAAAAATCTGCTGTTGAGCACTCCAGCTATATGTAATGTTACATTTATGTATTAGCTCTAAAGGGCTTAAGTGTGAAGCTGTGCACAACTGCTCTGGTAACAGAATGTCAAATAGGATCCGTCGCTCCATTCCAATGCATTTCATATAATACCATAATGAAAGGCGAGGATTTATACCGCATTAGTATCAAGCTCCATCAGATTTAAAGCCAAAAATCCATTCTATATCCTCCAAGTTTTCCTCGAACATTTTCTGGGCGCTTAATTTAATTTTCTCTCAAAGTGCCAGGCGACCGCTGTTCTTTGGTGTCAGGTGAATGAAATAATTTGCACATACTTTGCGCCTAAACTGTGGAAATCCAGAAGGCAATTGCACGCTTTGCTATATCACATAAATACACCAAATCTCCTTTTTGCTGTTGCTGTGTTGTTGAAAACGCACGATTAGGTTCACTTTCAAAGCAGGATGCCGGAAGACCTGTGCCTATACTGATTTTATCCAGCTTTACCTTAACTAGATGTGCTGTGTTACGTTTCTAAAACCCATGCTGTATGTTTCCATTCAGTCCTTTCTATACACACTAATAGCAATAGATGACACATACACGTCTCCTTCAGCTCTCCCCCCCCCCTCTCTCAAGTGCTACAGGTTTTTTGAAGGCTCGGTCTGTATGTAAAACACAGCCACGTTCAGCCTGGTGTAGCTCCCTCTTCTCATCTCTTTCTATTTTGCCACCTCAGCACAAGCCCACACTCCGGTAATCCCTCACAAGTCAGGACAATGTGAGTGACACAGGGTGGGTCACAGCAAGAACATGGATGGCTCTACGTATGATATCTGCTAGGTTTTTTTGTCTCCACCCTGGCTTACAGACAGACACCTATCAACGTATTAGCAAGTTGGTGAGCCGGGCAGCCGCACATGCTCGAGCCTTATGTGCTGCAGACCTTTTAATACGTTTCAGTTTTAAACACACAGGACTTCATTAAAAGAATCACTGCAAGGTGATGCTTACGATATATAATCGTTTTCCCCTCTTCCTGCGTCTCCAAAGGGGCTTGTTAATCCTTGCCTGTCTTGCAGTGGATGCTGAAATGTGCTGGCAGCTGAGTACTCACTTGTTTTGCTTTCATTAAAAAAAAAAAAACACATGCTTGTATTGCCTGAAAAATATGCCTAAGAAAATGTACATATCGTATACATTTTGTTTGATATATGAGGCCAACCTTGTGGTTTAAACATGGCATTTTTTTTCTCTGCTGTCTATAAAGTATGAGTACCTCAGACACAATGCTGCAGGTCTATGCATGGTTGAAGTCTCCACTGCCACATGTAGGGGTTTCTACCCATACAACCTCACGATGGGGTGGAACATGCTCAGTGTACCGAAAACCTTAAGTAAAATAGAAATATAAAGTATAAAACAAATATATACAGGTCATAGGAAGAGTTAATCCTGTGGGCTGGTGGGGCTAAGCATTGGTAATGTTATGCAGTTGTTGTCTCACTTTTGGCTTTTCTTTCTCTCCTTCCTTCCCTCCTTCTTCCTCACTCTCCCTCCCTCGCTCACCATGTCAGTCTGCTGATTTATAGCTCTGTTTAAGCGAAGGCCACACGTCTCTCCCGACGCTGCTATTTGTTTCAACCCTGCTTCATTTTTCCACTCTACCCCCCTCTGAAGGCAAGCAGGAACCAACAAAAATTAACCCTTGGCTCTTATGCACAAAGCAAAGTGGGTTTTGTTGCTCTTCCCAGGTTGTACCTGCTTCTGGGAACCTGACAGGGCTGCGTGGTGACTCCTCTGTTGTTCTGACAAAGCGCCCAACAGGCCCAGCCTGGTGCTGTTGTTGTTAGGAGTGCATTGAAGATGTAGAAAAATGACACGCCACAAGGATGCCATTAATAATGCTCAAAGGCAAGGTTCTCCTGACGTGGGGAAAAATGGCCGACGTCACAAGGCCCTTTTATCAGCCTAATTTCATAAGAGGATTTCATGTCTGAGCAGGGAAAAGTGGCTATTTTTCCTCTTCTTTTATCTTGTAAACAGCCATTACTTGGAGAGGTATACAGGCCTGCTCTGGCAGTAAGTGGATATGAGTTTCAAGACCAAACCATCCTTTTATATCAGCCCCTCTCGCAAATGCTTTGACATAATCGTGACATCAGACAGGCTTACTTTTTTCCCGCTGCACTTTGGTTCCAACCTGCACCGTAATTCATTGCATTTTCTTGATGAGACTTTTTTTCCCTTCCTATTTCTGTACCGAAAATTAGTTCGTATAGATTTTTCCAGCCAGCGAAAGCAATTGTTCGACTAAATCAAAGAGGCAGCTGGAGCCACAATTATATATTGTGACTGTGATTGTGCAACCGTTGATTCTCAATGTCTAAAGCATTGAGAGGGATGTGTCTGACTCGCCTTTTGTGTGTTTTGGCTTGAGAATTCTGCTACTGTACAATATTGTACCACATTTACACTTTTCTTCTCTTTTCTCTGTCTGTGCCTTTGTGGTAGTCTGGCATGAAGGAGGCTGTTGTTTACCCTGATAAGCTGCCCATTGTCTCTGGTGGGAATTCCCTATGGGAGAGAGCACCACGGGAACAGGGCTCAGCACCATGCGAGAAGCTAACCGCTGAGCTTCTAGCGCGGCGTTGGTGGGGCTGCTTTGCATCCGCTGGGATCTGGTGCCAGGGGTAACATGTCCATCCCTAGGGACCGGGAGAGATCGCAAAAGTGAGGCAACAGAAGGGTAGTAGAGGGACAGGAGAGGTATGAAAGCAGAACACAAACACAATGGGCTCAGAATTCAGAGGTAAAATAATTCCCCAGGATGTAGGATGTAGGAGTAGTTTTTATAAAAAGCAAATATAGATTAGAAAACATCCTTAGATGGGTTTTGAAGAGAAATAACCCCAATTTCATTTACCATTTCACTGATCTGACAAAATCCTGATATGAATGTACTGACAATTAATATTACAATTAAATTAAATTACAAACTGTAAGAAAGTTAAGAACAACCAACAGAAATAAATAAGAAAATGGAAGAGAAGTCATCTCTACTCTCTCACCCATTTTGTCTTGGCTTCCTGTAGTATGACCTAGCCCTCCTGTACCTTTGCGAAACAGTCAGTGCTTACTCGAGGCCTGACGTGCCCAGGGCTGGAGTAGGAGGCGTGCCCCAGCTCAGGTGTGGTGGTAATAGACGCGGGGCACTGACAGCTCGGGTTAGTCTCCTGGCTAGATGCGACTTGACAGCAGCAAGGCTCGCAGGGCCCAGTGGACAGGTTGGGTGCTAAAGGCCTTCTAGTGAACCTGAAGCGCACAGGAACAGAACAGCACTGAGTCACATCTCAAGTCGAACACAATGAGCTGTTGGTCAATCAGTGTCACACTCTATCACTGTGCTGTTTTGTAATGATACCAACGGACTGCGTCGAATGAATGTCTTTAAAATAGTGTTATTAAAGTAATATTTTTCATTTGTTATAATGTTATACACACTAATGGCAATCATTAAATCACCATTAAATCACATTTTAATGCACCAGCCAGTTTCTGTTTTTTTTTTTCCAGTTCAGCTAAATGAGAGTCTCTTGGTTTTTGAAGTTGTAGGTTTAATGGCTTTGCTTAGTTTTGGGCCAGCTCCCTACTTTGGAAGAGGCCAAAATGCCATTGGTTAGATAATGAAAGAGGGATGTAAAGTTCAGTGCAACAGAGCCTAATGCCTTTTTAAGGTGAGCCATTTCAGCACGCAACTGCATTTGTATACATCTGCGTATTTACCCGCAAAGGGAGGGAGGTGACCTTTCCATGTGGAGATGGTGTCTGCATGGAAACGCTACTTGCTGCATCCTAATGGCCACCCAGGGCCACCTCGCCTCCGTGGCCTGCTCCTGATATTTGCCTAAATGCCTGTTGGAATGTTTCTCTTTTTTTTTCCTGTACACCTCCTAGAAATATTTACAGACAAAATGTGGACAGGAGTTGTCAGGCGGAAAGACTGGGAAGGCTGGAGTGAGGGTCATGGAACGTCATTGATTCAGGTGTTCTTTTTGCTCTAATTTAGCGAGGTGTTAATTCATGTTATGCTCCTTTTCTTCACACTTACCTGGTTATATTTTCAAATAAAGAAGAATAATACCTCCGTCTTACTTGGAGATTAAAGGATTTCATGTTATAAAGTTTTAGCTTCAAAATAAGAAGAAAGCAGAAATTGACAAACGTGCTCAACGGTGTAAGACTGACACAGTATCATTAGTAATGCTGCTCTGAGTGAGGGTTAAGGCAGAGGTCTCTCAGTCAACATGGCTTCCTGCCTCCTACCGCTCCGTGGATCATTAGGAAAATGAACGATTGGAGGGCTGTGTGTGTATATGTGTGTGGTTGTGTATGGGTGTGTGTATTATTTCTGTGCCACTGGGCTGCAGGCAGCCTGATTACTCTGCTCTGTCTCCTACTTACCTGCCGGCCCACTGACTTACCTTCAGCATACTAACTCCCTCCAGTTCCCTCCTCCTCTTGAACACACTCCCAAATGCACGCACGCACACACACACACACACATACACACGCGAACACACGGAAAGGCACAAATGCATTAATTTGTGTAGATTCATCTCTGCGAAACTTCTGAATGTATCACATCTTGACAGACGATTCTAGGCCAGTAAATCTATTCCTCAGGGTATCTGTGTACCTTTAGAAAAAAAAAAATCCCTTTAGCCTGTAACCCCTCACTACCACCCATTTTTTTCCTCTGTTTTATGTGTGTAAACCCAATAGTGTACTCTGAGGCAAATGACACACATGCATTTTAAAAGCACATCAGCGACCCCTGCAAGAACCCCAAAAGGTGTGAAAATTAGAGGATCAACGATTGATGTTAGGGGAACAAATCCGAGCAGGGGGCTGCAGATTTATCACTTCTTCTAAGGCGTTTGTGTGAGTCGCCCGCATTAACAAGCAGAGGACATGATGTTTGCTGGGTGGACACAGTGTGTGAGAATGCATGAGTTGATGTGTTCTTGCTGAGCTTCCTTTACACTACACGTTGAACCTTAAAAACAAGAGATGGAGGTAGCTTCAGACAGTGAGATTAAACACACAGCCTCGCTTTGATCTTTGCTTTTGCTGGTATCTTAAAAATGGAGACACGTTTTTTTTTTTTTTTTTTTTTTTAGGAGAATTAAAGTGAATGTATTTTAATCTTTTCACAAAATGTGGAAAAGTGGTTATTTCTGAGCAAAATCAAAGCAGATACTTTTTTTTATTTTTGAAGAAAAATTACCGCCAGCAGACAGAGAAGAAAGTTGCAAGTTTATTATTTTACAAAGTTTACAAAAATGAGTTATTACTTATTACTTATTAACATGAGGGGACATTCACATATCCGTATTTCTATATCTTGCCATCTCATCTACAATTAGTCACAAACGTACATCATCCCTCTCTGATCGCCCTCATCTAAAGAGTGCACAGACTGTCTTCTTTTTATAAGTTCCCACCATTCTTTATTTTGCAACACAAACAAATTCACACGTTGCTGTTCACACATTAATTATGCAGTTAGAGAAAAAGCTGCAATGGTGGAAAGGAAGGAAGGTGAAAATGAGGAATTCAGTTTTTTTGTAGTCCCTTGTTGAATATTCATAAAAGATCAATTTTTGATGCTTTCGGGCGTTGTTTGTTCCAGGGCGGCTCAGTCACTTCCTATTTGTGAAGCTATTAGGTACCAGGAAATGGGCGAATCGCCCTGGTGAGAGGAGAAAGGTGTCTGTGCGCTGGGGTAGACATATGTGAAGTGCCTGTAGCAGACTGTGAATGCTATTTAAAGTGTGGCTTGATCACCAGCCCATCTTCTAAGCAAATTGCACCTAAATTTCATTTGATTAAATTTGTTTAATATGTCATTCAGTGCCACGGCGACGTTCAGAGGCTCTGACAGTCAATGCAGTGCGTGTCAGATGGCCACTTTTGTAGTTACCTGTCATAATTTTTTGTGGTGCTCTGCACAGTTTGTTTCACCTCTCCAAGTTGTTTGAGAGCACTTAAAGATAATTATTGCCAAATGATGCTCTAATGAGGGGAACAACTGTCCTTAAGTCTTGGCGTGAGAGCTGGGCCTGTTTGCTACGACGCCACCTTTTTAGGCCTCATTTTGTGTGCCCGTTTTGACAGTGTCAGACTTTCTATAGATGTTGCCTCAATCTGACGCATGCCATAATAATTGGCTGAGCGCACAAGATGCAAATTGCCAGAGAATTTATTAAAATGCACCTTAAAGGGGTTAGAAATGTCTGTTGGCAAGTCAAATTACCATTTTGCCTCTCTTTGAGGCTTTCTTTTTTGTCAACCTCTCTTAAACTTCCTGTGCTCTTGGAAGAGGTCAGACGCAGCCCTTCATTTGTGGAGGAGGATTTTCGTCTTCTGTGGAAAATTGCAAGGCATTTAGAGCTATCGGAGAGGGTCAGGGACCTTTCCTTTAATTTCCCTTTATCTTCTCCACCATGCTGCACAACCCCAAGCACATCACAGTGCTGATGTCTGGCCTGTCTCTATGCATGCTGTTTATTTGTGTACCTGTTTTTTTTTTTTTTCCCCTCTCATTGAAACTGGATGGAATTTTCTTGCCAGAGCGTGGCTCATGCCTCATAAACATTTCAGTTTTTTTTTTTTTGACACAAGTAAAAAAAACATGCTGCTGATTTCAAATCACAAGTATTAACTCTAGATCGTGGGAATTATTTCTGAGATTTGCTGATGAGATTAACGTGGTGTTGGCTGAGGTGATGGGGTAGGTAAAGCTGCAGGTAAAGCTTTTGTGTTGCAGCCCGAACCTCCACAAGAATATTAATGACGTCGGTCGATTGTTTCCATTCAACAAGCTGCTTCCACGTGGCTGTTGTGTGTCTCTTTGGTGTCGTGAAAAGCCGTGGTTGCTATGGGAACACCACACCGTGTCACTGGTCATCCATGAGAAACAGTCGCTCCTTGTTGGTGACATAACCGCACAACACTGAGCACAGGAGGACAGGATTGTTCTCCAATAAGCTTTTGAAGAAGATGTTAGCGCAAACATTTCCCCAGTAATCCGTAACCGAGACTCGCAAGCAGGGGACTGGAACTAATGAAGACAACTATTCAATTACGAGCTCAATTAATGCATGTGCCTGGAAGCATGGATCACAGATGAACCAGGCTGCTAGCCGTAGATGTTATGAACCCAACTCAATCCCTTGCCTTAGCTCTCATGCCTGCCTCCACTTTAAAATGGCTTTAAGGGCTCGTGAGAGGGACCTGAGAGTTTGCCTCAGATCTATGTCTTCGACCAATTTGTTGGGTTATAAGGACTTGAATTGACTTGATGCGGACCCTCAGTCTCTTATTAAGTATTAGTCTGTTATTGCCATTGTCTCCAGAGGTTTATCTCTTGCTGCACTATATTTGATCAAGCACAACAAAAAGTCCAATTTAACCCAATTTCCCTCATTCCAGCTTTGATTCTTGCTTTGGCTCTTATTGATTTCATACAACTTGTTATGTTCTGTTTCTTCTCTGTCTTGTTTTTGGATAAATCCATGTTGTTTACAGTGTGCGATGACCCGCGGGGCGCCAAGATTATTCTTAACCCTCTTTCTCGCTGCGGTTTTGTGGTGTATCGATAGGTAGCCATGTTTGCTTATAATTAAGTGCCTACCACACCACAGATGGGACTCAGTTCAGACCTCTTGGTCCAATTAAATCAAGCTTCACTACCACAGCACTACCTGCTTTGTTACATATATAAATTAATTAGTCTGATAAAGAAGGTTAACATAGCAAGGCGTTCACACTGGTTGGTACATGACGCTTTTATCCTCATGATGCAAAGCAAGTCTGAATTACCGCAGAGTATTACATCCTCACATAAAGCACCTTGTTGCCCAAAGGGAAATGCTCCACACTGATTAAAGATTAAAGATGAAAAAAGTAGAAAAAACATCTCCAATTATTTCCCCAGAAATAAAATAAAAATGGTAAAGGCCACTGGGGAGTTGGGTCTAATTATTTCATTTATCTGTAAAAGGCCTCATGAGGATGTTTCCTTCCTTCCTTTATTTTCATCTTTCCCCTTTTTTTACACCTTTAGCAGTCGTCTCCTTATTGCATGATATTGCACCCCCCTCCCCAGTCCGTCTCTGCAGTAAAATGTGTGTACCGCATGTGCTTGCATTCGCTGGACAGGGAGACAGTGACAGTATTCAGTAAGGTTTAATTCCAACGAGTCAACAGTCCTCTCCCTCTGTTGCTCATTAGTTCTATAGACAGTTGTTAAAACCATTGGCCACTAACAAACACTTTATTTGCACTTATTAAAGCATTTCATGTTGTACCAATATAACTATTTAGATTCTGTTGAATTAGAAAAACCTTATTTAGATGCTTATATTTTCAGATTCAAGTTTATTTTATTTTATTTTTTTTATGATGGCACTGGACTGAAACAGATACAGGCTGTTGGATCAGCAGAGCCTTAACTATGACCAGGACTGGTTTCACAGCTCAGGGCATGTGTGTGTAAGGAGCACCCAAAACAAGGTTTCGTGAGTAAGGTGACAGAGGCAGCTAAGCCTGTAAACAACGATGACAGTAATCATATGTGTTTGTGGCGCTATGCTTCATCACCTGTCCAGTACCAAGCCTTGTTAAAGGACAAATGACTCTTAATAAAGCATATTCTTTCTCCTCATCTCTCTCTCTCTCTCCTCTCTGTCCCACCTGTCACTGTTCCTTTGCTCCCTACAGCCCTACCCCCACC
This sequence comes from Pseudorhombus dupliciocellatus, assembly GCA_016785235.1. Taxonomy (NCBI): domain Eukaryota; kingdom Metazoa; phylum Chordata; class Actinopteri; order Pleuronectiformes; family Paralichthyidae; genus Pseudorhombus; species Pseudorhombus dupliciocellatus. The sequence goes on from JAFBJW010000280.1 coordinate 4,048,558, forward strand.
TGAGCAGGCCAGGTTGCCAGGCCGTGGGGTGGTGGGATTGGCCGACTCCATGCTGAGATTGATTACCCCTCTAATCTTAGGACTGCCAGTGTGTCTCCAGGGCGAAAACTCCAGCATGAATCCCCCCCCCCCCCCCCCCCCCCCCCCCCCCCCCCCCCCCCCCACCCCCCCCCAAGCCCCCCCCCCCCCCCCCCTCTGCCCCAACTCCCACCCTCTTCTTCTGTCTCTGTACCTCCTCTCTCCCTCTTCCTCCATCCCCTTCATCCCTCTGTCCCTGTGCTGCCAGAGGCACTGAGGGACGACACTAAGTCACAGCTCCAGACAGGGCCACTCGCTTGCAGTGCCTGCCTTGTTCGCCATATGTCACGGAAAATGGGGCTCCCGTGGACTCTGCCATGGACTCGCAGGAAAAAAATGACAGGGGGAGGTGGATAGGGGGTGAGGGTTAGAGTCTGCGTGAGCTGGCCAATAGAGCAGTGTAGAAAATGCCGTCTGGCTTAGATTCAAAGATCTTTTAAAAAATAAAACATGCTCTTGTGGGATGTAAGAAAAAGTGAGATGCATATATTTTTATATATAGACCCATTGGTTTCTTTGATATGTTGTCTCTTTGTTGCGTGCCGTGTTCACACATGAGTCTTTGAGGGGTGCAGGTGAGACATGACACCCTTCCAGTGTGTATTATCATGGCATCAAGGACACAAGATGCATGACAACTTGTAAAGGTGACAATTGGGCTTGGTGATGGTAGGACCTGTCATCCAGATGCTGGTGGAATGAGCTATCTTGGTGGCAGATTTAGACAGACTTCCACTATGGCTGGGGCGGGGGGTGACATTGCCTCTCAGTATATGTCGCCTCTCTTGAAAAGCATTATTTGTTGAGGACAAGAGTGCGAACAGCGTGTAAACCCACTGACAGAACAATTAACGCAACTGAAATTCAACTCCAAGTCAAAGAACAAAGTGGAAACAATGAGAAATTTACAATCAACTGTGCCATGGCCCAAATCAGTGTCTGATGGCGTCAGTGGCGATCTGTGTTTTGGTAGGTGTGGTCGAGGTATGAGACTGTGTTACCACCACTATAAGGACTTCAAACCCTGGGTGTTTAAGTTCACTTTTAAATTCCATTCCAAATATGGAGGAAATAAAGTTGTTAATATCAGAATAATACATTGCATGAAAGTTACAGTTACAGGTTTTTCTCTGTTTACTAAACTTTACTAATTCCCCTGCATAGCTATAGTGTTAATACGCAGGATGAGTGATGTTTAAAAGCTGAGTCCATCTCCTACATATGCGCGTCCCCAACAGCACGGAAAGGGCCAGACAAGCATCAGAGGACGCTTTGAAGTGCTCTTTCAGGCCACCGTGGATTGCCCACACAAAAGTACTCACAAACACTCACTTGAGAAAGTCTTTGAGGGCACTGTTTTCTAATTCACCTCTGCACCTGTTTATACCTTCTCTCCATTCTTCCTTTTTTCTATGTCTGAGTGAGTCCGAGTCATAGGGAAGAGGGAAAAAAAGGAAAGAAAACAGCGTGGGTGAATCTGAGCAGAGAAACATCCTCTGGGTCTTTTTCCTTTTTTAAAGAACTCCTCCAGATCTCATGTTTAATTTATGAAGGAGGGCTCAGGCGTGATACATCCTGGCATGACAGGCAGAGTCCATCTTTGTCAGGGAAACGTGGATCGGACCGGACCAGGGGTGATATGCCAGTCCCCATCAGGGCCCCGGGGTGCCACAGACTGGTCAACAGCTGGGGGCGAAACCAACCCTTTCATTGGAACCAGAGCGTGGTTAATTAAACAAGTTCCCCTCGGTCAGAAAGCAGCTGGAGTTGGTTCACTCCATGTGCCAGTCAGTGCCAGGCTGGCTGGAAGGCACACTCCACCACACAAAGAGGAAACGCGACAGTGTTTTTCATCGCGGGAATGTACAGAACACAAGGAACTCATGAGAGGAGGGTACTGTTTCAGATCTCAAGATTGTGAGTTGAGGAGTAGGATGCGCTTACTTCGGCTCACCCACATCCACTCCTGTAGGCATCAACCCACAGCCCACACCCTTAAACCAAACTCCACAGCTTTATGTGAAAGCACGTGACGAACAAATTGAATTTGTCTTAGGCTCTCCGCATCTGCATACTTACAGTGCAGACAAATGTAGCGACGTGCACACACAGGCGCAAACACTACCACAAACCGACTCAAAACGAGGGGAAATCTTGTCAAGCTGAGCAGCGAGCAAAGATTAGGCATCCTTGTCCGCCTTCACAGCCCAAGACATCGTGTGGTCAAACCTGGGGCGGTTTAAGGGGGGAGAGATAGAGTGGCAGTTGAGAGTTGACGGAGAGGGTGTGAGAGAAACAAGATGTATTCCGATTGCTAAATCTGTGGTAGGGTTGCAAACTGGGGGAGGGTGAGAAATAGAGCAAGAGGGAGAGGGGGGGGAGTTGGGTACAAAATAGCCAATTTCATAGTACACATGTGGATTAAGTTCCCTCCTTTGAAAATGCTCTGGAATGCCCATGTACCAATTACGCCCCGGTGGTACAGGCGGGAGCTGTGGGGCCATGTTTTTGGATGTTCTTGCGCCTGTGTATGCTTGGGCTTGCCAGATTGTCTGCGGGCAGCGTTTGTGCCTGCTTTGATTCGGTGCCAGTGAGGCCTCGCAGGCTCTTGGCATGCTGACACCTCCCCATCAATACGCTGGCACTGTGTGGTAGAGGGTATCAAAAATGACCCAATTAGAGGATGGCAATGTGTTCTGACAGGCACTACCTGCTCGGGTGTGTTTACAACTGCCATCTCTTTCATTCTTTCTTTCTTTTTTCGGTGTGCACTCTCTGCCTCCTCTCTCTCGTTCTGTCTCCGTCTCTCTCTGTCTCTCCTCTGCGTCTTCTACCCCTTATGCTGCTCACAGCGGGTGACAATGGGAGAGATGGGAGCAGGTCTGCCTGCCTTGACACCCTCTCTTTGTACGCTTCTTTCAGCTGTTTGCTACAAACACCCCAGCACTTTGCCAGTATACGGATTCGAGGGGATTGGTTTTGACTAAGAACACTGTGATTAGAGTGCTCAGTGACAGAAACATTATCCACAGAGCTGGCTTGTCAATGTTCATTGCCATGACTGACAAGTCTCTGGATCTCCCATTCTCTTTTTCTGTCTCTTTTTTCCCCCGCTGCTGGTCTCCATCCCCCCTTGATATTCTCGATCCGTCTGCCTTTTCCATGTGAGCTGAAGTTCAGCTGGAGTGTCTGTCAGCGTGTTTCAGCAGGAGTCTGTTTGCAGAACGTCTGAAAGTCTTGAAAAAATTCGTACAAATAACTAAAATAATGTATATTTTTTTAATTAGAACTTAATTTTGCCTGATTTGTTATTTCTTGCTGACCAACCTCACTCCATGTACCTAGTTTGCATTGCTGTTAAATTTATTTTGATCACATATGTTGTTGTCTAATTAAAACACTAATTAAATCTAACCCGTAATCTTATATTATAATTACCAAGACTGCCCCCAGCTAACTGTGAACCATCATATTTATTGCTGTCACTGTCTTGGTAATTATGTTCGGGGCAAAAGAGGATGTTGGGTAACGTTATATAAACAACGATAAAGTCCACTTTAAGAGGACTTTGGGATGGATGGACGAGTCAAGTAACTGCAGGTTCTAACTCAAGAGATCACTCTTTGTTTCCTGGAATTTACTCCAGCCACATAATTCTTAAAGTATTACAACTTCACAATAGTAAAACACAGATTCATAAATATTGTCCTTAGGAAATGGAATAACACAAATATGAATTTTTTTTTATTTACTGATGAACCCATACTGCAATATACTGGAGACTCAAATGGATTTAAGCTTTAAATTCTCTAATATTTTCCAAATGTATAACGTTTAGAGGTTTAACAGGGTAATCATTTTCTATTCTAATCTTCATAGTGGGACAAATTGCTTTTCATGTCATTCATATTAGTGCCCTTTCCATTCCATCCATTTCCATTATTTTCAGTTACATCCTGAATTACTTTTAGTTCATTCTCCTCAGATTAAATGCCTCACTTGCTCCATCTAAGAGCTGACTGTGAAGGTTTGGCATCTGATTCCCTCTGGCATCGTACTGGTCGTGAGCTGAGCCCTCACAGGTCTCGACTGGCATGTTAGAGCAAGCTGCCAGCCAGGATGGACATTTGGCGCCTGGTCCACTACCAGCTGGTGGGGTTCTGTTCCATTCTCAGTGCCATCGGGCTCATGTGTCAAAACTCTTCCTACTCCTCTTACTCCTCCTTCTATGTGTATTTAATGATAGTGTCAATTCGCTGCTTGGAGTGAACATAAATCACCCTTAGAAACCTTGATATAAAGCCAATCGGAGTGGAGGGAGCCGCAGTGGGCTGCAGCAAAACAAAATCAAGTGCTGATGCAAAAGAAGCCATTTTAAATGCGTTTCCATGGCGCACACACACACAAGGAGTTGTTTACAAATTTACATCTCAAAATACAATTACTCTCACTGACGTACCAGAAGAGGATATATCACTGTACTTTGAGCCCTGGTCACTGTGAATCCTTGCTGCAAATGCCTATACGATACATCTTCTCCACTTTATTTCTTGACCTTCTCCAGTTTGTCTCTGAGCTATTAACCTTTTGTGTAATATACTTGCTTGTGCACTGTCTCGTGTGCTTGTATGGCTGCTTCCCCTACTGATTGATTGGTTGTGCAGGTTAAATGATCAAAAAAGCTTTTACGATTATAGGACAACTCCTAGTCTTACTGCACCTGCTAAGCTGTTTGTTGCCAGGAGAAACAGACACTTCATCATGCTACCGTAAATGATTTCCCTGCTCCCTCACCCCGAGCTCCCTTTTTCCTCATTTCGTTTTATAGAGGAGATCTTTTTGCAGAAGACCTCCCCTTTTTTTTGTGGATGATGCAGGGGCTGCTGAAAGGGATGTAGTTGTGTTTTAGGACAATAGCTTATCTGAGAGCAACTAGGGCCGACTAATTTATACGACTTGCCACATCCTAACGTGGCGCAACAGCTGAGTGCTTTCAGAGAAAGACTGATTTGACTTTGGTCATTATCTTTTGATAGATAAGTGGTCTGCAGGTGCTTTCCTGGGCCCCTGGGGGGGTGGTTTTAAAGATAGAGGACATGTTTTTACCCACTGACATTGATGCAATACAACCCAGAAGCAACGGTCCTAATGTCTGTGTGGAGTCCACTCCATCCTGGAGCCTAGTGTCCTCACTGCCCCGGCCAGAGCCTGCGGTGCCCTATAACCACGGCGTGTGCCCACCGACCATGTGTCATTAAGGCTTGTGTTCAGACAGGGCTAGGGGTCATTGTGGTGTAGGGCAATGTATAGTCGTAGGATTGACTCACAAATTAGAAGCAGTCCATCAAAACTGATTTTTCTTTGAGGAAACAAAGCTGAAAAAGAAATGAGGTGTGAGGGCCGGGCCCTATTGCAGAATTATAAGCGAAAAAGTACGTTTAGCTACATTTCTATTCATTTAGCTGTGAAATTAAATATTCAGAAACATCTTTAAGCACCGGCCGGATGTTTGGGCAAAAATTATCATTTTGCGCTGATTGCTAGCAGAAGTGATTAAAAGTGGGATTTGTCCTGCATAAACAGTTTTCTGTAGGTAACTTTTGAATGACAAGAGTTCACAAATGTTGGGGGAAAAAAATCCGCACTTTGCAATTAATTAAAGTAAATGCTTTCGCTGTAGTTTTTTTTAATACGTTTAAAAGCTTGAAACTTGACCATTAACCTCCAAATGGATGTGAAACACCACTAGTGTTCCCCTTTCACTTTTTCTAAATACAATGTGCCACAAAAAGGACTGTGAAATGAAATGATGAGTTTTAAATGTCTTTTTTTTCAGGCAAACTCAATTAGCAACATGTGTTTTTTTTCCTCCCCTTTCGTAAAGAGCCCTACATTAGCACCAAGCCTGGTTATTATTTTCTGCCGGGACATCTTTACAAATCATTTCTCTTTGCCTTTCCACCGCTGCCTCCCATGTGCCACTATGTTCCAAAGTGGGCTCCAATTATGAAAGCATTAAAAATGCTGCTGAAGGGTTTAGGTACATTACACCACTCAATGACATTCTACAGGCCATTATGTTATTAGGAGAGTGCTATGTGTAAAAAGGGCCTTTAATTGAGAAAGTGTTGTGGAAAATACATTTAAAACAGCCACTGGTCCCCTTGCTCCCGCCCTCCTCCCCTGGCAGCTGCGCTCACTGTGAAAAAGCTTCTCGGGTCCTCTGGGCTAAAATCCCTCACTCACTGCAGGTTTTCATGTGGTGGGACCTACGCAAACTATGTTACTTTCCAAAAACACACTCTGGAGCATGACGGAAAATGTCAAATGCTCAAAATTTTGAATCACAATCCAGGGTGACATCTTCAGATGGCTTTTTTCTCCTATCCATAAACCAGGTTACAAGATTACACTTTTGTACAGAAATGTACTGCATAAATAATTGTTGTTATTAATGTAAATTTTATTTCAGAAGACAATTGCATTTAGCAAAATATCATAGGGGCAGGATCATCTGAGATTTTTGCTTACAAAATATTTAATGTGAATCTGTTAACTACGTTGTTGCTGAGCTATTATAACTAGAGCTTTATTGTTATTTCACAGTCTTGTAAATTAAGAATTCATGTAGTTGGTGACGGATTCAAAATCTACCATCAGCCTTCATGAGAGCATGTAATGAATTATTTTAGTTCTGTCATTCAAATCTCAATCATTGGAAAAAACTCAACTTTAATTGAAATGGAATGAGCTGCCTGTGTCCCTGCAGACTTGCACATTGTTCCATGCCTCTTACTTCTTTTCTTCCCTTTTTTCTAAGTCCATCTTCCTCTAATATGGCAGAGTAACAGATGGAGTTTGGGCCCTGTCCTGTGCTGCATCCACACACCCTATGTGTCATCTGTCATTACATTCAGGTCATTGTTTGGAGCTCAGTGGCAGCGTGACTGAGTTGGCCATGGCTTGACAACTGTCTCCGTTTCACACAGACAGGGAGAGGATGTGCACGCACACACACTCGGGCACAATCCGTGTGCCATTGTGTGGCCTAGTTCAGTTTTCCCAGATTCAGGACTCAGATATTGTCCAGACATATTGAATAAGAATAGATCACAGTAAACCTTATTGTGGAAACCATTATCCTGTGAGGAATTGGCTGTTTGTTTCCCTCTGTCGTATGTGTTTTTCTGCATGACGCCGATGATGTTTACTGTGCTACCTTAAAACCTTGCAAACAGAATTTCCATCAGGACAGCAGATGGTGTAGCGTTGTGTTGCATTATAACCCGTTGTTATTGTCTGCTCCACGGGAGTATTTGTCTTTGTACTGCACTAACCAGAGACACAAAACCACCACCAGTACCTGACTTCATAACCATCAAGGAAACAGAATGAACAATGAATGTATTTACATATTGTGATGTAGTTCTCTCTCGTTTTAAGTTCAACTTTCAGCCCAAAGTGGGAAGAAACTTCGAATGAAATTTCTAATGATGTCAAAAATTCCTACTTTGCACCCAACAGACAGTTTGAAGTAGTTCGCTGTGTGGTCCAGCAGAGGGTACTCTCAAAATTCACTGTCAGATAGATGCGTTGCTGCCGTTCTGAAGCATCACTCAATTAGGACAACAACCAAAAAAAGGTTGGGGACACTGTTGACAAAGTCGTGTTGATGGGATGATCCCAGCACTGAAGCAATATTTGGTCTATATATTTGGGTGTATGTTGAAGATAGAGACATCACCAACTTAGATATTTTATTTTTTTTCATGTTGCACCTGTCACAATTTGTAGAAAGTTTTTATACTTGGGTCTGTACACGCAAACACAAGTCTGAACAACCATTTTTCTGTTCACTAAGTTGTCTTTTGAAAATGACAAAATCGTGATGGGTAACAAGTATAGTCTTAATATTTTAAACACGCTCGAAACATTCACTGTCACTCCAGGGTTTGCCGCCCTCAACACGTACAGTCATCTCTCAATGTACTTGACAACATATTACACACTTCTTCCATATCCACCCGTGCATCCACCCAGTCACGCCACCCGTCGATGGGACAGGTTTTATTAATGCCTTCAGAGTTTAGACTTTTCAGATGTATCTCTCTGGCCTTGCTTGAGACCTGCAGGGGTCAAGGCTGCCATATAGGCTGTTCATTACATATGTATGCATAAATCTGTATGTGCTGATAGTGTGAGTGTGTGGGGTCATGTGAGAGAGAGAGAGAGAGAGAGAGAGAGAGAGAGAGAGACATGGATGCAGGTGTGTTATATTTTGTGTAACATGGCAAAGATGATCATGCATGTGCGGTACAGCATCTTACAGTAATACGTGTTTACCTGAACTAACCAGAACTAATCCCCATGTTGCTGCTGCAAAGCACATTCACATACTGATGAGCATTAGCAACAGGCCTCCCCTGCCTCTTTTACATTGAGGTGAATAAAATAAATTTTTTGAAATTTATTAATGATAACTATTGATCAGTTGTATTGACTGAAGCTCAGGAGCCTGTATCCAATATAATCTGTTAACCTTGTGCCTGCGAGGAAGTACACCGTCAAACCTGCGGAGGAAGCAGAGGAAAAAATATTTTAATTCATGTTTCTTACATGTGCTCGATAAATTAGATGTTCAGTTCATATTTGATTCCAGCATCGTTGTATCTCCCACAACCAGTGTAGGTTAACACAACCAAGTTCAAGTGCATCACTGCAAACATGAAACTTGTTTTGACTCTCAGCTGCTGCCTTTTCTTTATTAGCCAGCTGTAACTGACAAAAAAAAAAAAAACGACTGTTCCCTCGTAATTTTTCACACCTTCCCACACACGGGCTTGCACCAATGGCTACGACCACATCTCCTTTGTGTGTGTGTGGAGCTCAGCCTTTCACTACTGGTTCGGGGGCTAACACCTCTTTCAGGTTAAGTCTTTTTTCCACCTCAGAAAAGGGAGCGAATAGCAGCTTTTTCTGTTCCCTCCTCCCTCGTTCCTTGCCTTGCCTTTCCCCACTCATCTGTCAATGAAAGACACAGTTTTGCCACAAGGCATTGTGTGTTTAGTGGTGGTGCCAGCAACTGCCATTTGGGTGCAGGGAGGCAAGGGGATCCACCCCCTTTGAACTGCTGCCAAGCCAGCCAGCTTGCACCTTCTTTAATAACTTCCCCTGAAGGCACTTCCTTCTTTTTCTCTCCCTCTCCCTCCCCTGTCTCCCCCTCTCTTCTTTTTTCCCCTTTCTCTCGTTCACTCCCACCCTCCCGCTCCTTCTATTTTCTTTAAATGACTGCAGTTTTCACGGGTAAAGCTGTGATGCTGATAAGAAAGGTAAGGCAGCTTTTAACTGACAGCCTGAAATCAAGTCTCTGTGGAAAAAAAAAGGCCAGACGCAAATGAGCGGAGGGTTAAGAGCATGTGTGCTCACACAGTCAGAGGCTTACAGGGTGCGCTTTCTATACGATATTGTTTATTCTGTAAATCCTATTAAAAATGGCATAACATGGCAATCTCTTCTTTTGGTAAATTCTACAAATCTTCAAAACAAGTCCATTACATTGCACAGTTGCATATATAACTTATTTACCATTTGAATTATTTAATTAGATCTTATTTTAAAAATAATGTTGTTCAGCAATATTTTTATCTTTTGAGAAATACAGCAAAGCTTGAGTCTTTTATTTGACCCACAGATCTGGAGAAACTCATCCTGGCTTTTATTTCCTCCCGTCAGGACGACCGTAAGTTTCTATATATCTGTCTCAGTCAGAAATCAATCCACTGCCTTCAGTTCGCTCAAAACCGCTGCAGCTCTGCTCCCAACTCAGTCCAACAAAGTTCATAACAGCCCTGTTCTAGCTTTCTTGCATCGGGTGCCCATTTATTTTAGGATTGATTTCAAAATTCTTTAAATTACTTTCAAGGCCAGACATGGGCGGGCCCATGTCCTTACACTTGTGAAGTTTTATCCGCCTGTGAGTCAGGTCGCTGTCTGAGATCCACTGGTTGTGTGTTCTTGGTGCTGGAAACCAGAGGAGACAAGGCCTCTGCTGTCAGGGAGACAAGGAGACAAAATCAGTTTTGCTGTACATGTTCTTGCAGCCAGGTTGACGGATAGAAGGATTTCAGTCCTACGTTTTGGAAAGAGGTGTCTTGTGACCTTTTAAGGTCACATAGTCACTGCTTCTCTGTGTGAAAAGTTAATTCGTAGCTTTTCAAATGACAGTATTTATGTTTTCACGGGAACGTTTAGTAAACGCCAACACAGGTGCAAAACTGCAAAAGACAGACGTGGAGCAAAACCACCAAATATTGGATTTTTGCGCTGTTTGTCTGTGATTCTTTTTCCTCTCTCACTGCCTCTGTGGGCCTCTCAGGACAGTGTTAACTCACACTATGAAGGCACTGTGTGAACCCCCAATCTGTCAGTTCCACTGTACAACACCATGGCCTCAGGACAGACAAGCTAAAGTGGAGAGGTAGAGAGAAAAAAGGCAGAGAGACCTGGCTAAAAGCGCAGTAGGCAATAGGTGTCATATTAAGGGTGTGTAATACACTATGTCACCTCAATGGCGTATGGCCCATTAAGGCTATAACCTCATACACTGTGGCGTTTATTTTGTCACTAGGGATTATTCGGAACAAACGGGCGTGCTTGGGGAGTGTGAGGTTGTTTGTGTACGTGTGTGATCTGTTTGTGACTGTTTTCAATTTATTGTTTGTCCATTGTGTGCACTCTGATCTATAATGGCTTCACAATTTATTTTCTTTGAATCCATGGCTTACGTTTTTTTGTGTCTAGTGTGTGTGTGTGTGTGTGCATGTAGTGCACACTTTGCACGATGTGTCAGTGGCCATGTATTAAAGGATGGGAGGCTGGGGCGGGGCTGAAAATGAGAATGTAAATACAGGCGTGAGCTCACCCAGCACCCCCCACCTCCATCACTTCCTTGTAGTCGTCCTCCTCCTTCTCCTATGTGAGGGTGAGCCAGCTAGGGGGTGACCTTGCCCAGTGTAATTAAAGTGAAACACCTTGACTTGTCACCATCGCCTGAGACAGCTTAAATCTCCCTAATGTAAATGGAGGCTGCCGCTGACATGCTGCTAGGCATGGCCGCGGAGAAGATACAAGCGCTGGTGATCCATCTCTGTACCGGTGCACACACATTGCACTCGCACACACCTTGCGCACAACCTCTCCGTCTCCATCTTTCGCTTTTTCTCAGTCTCTCGCTCACTGACACACAAATGTGCACAAACACACACGCACACAAATGTACACAATCTTTCACTCTTCCTTTCTGTCTTTCATAAACACCCCTGTTTCCTCTCTCCTCACACCCACCCTTGGCACGCTGCAACCCCCACCCCACCTTGCTGTCCACCGCCTTTATTTTATTTTATTTATTTTGCATCCCAGGCAGCTCCCTACTTACTGTTACAGCAGCACCAGCAAAGCCTCGTGGGAGGGCTCAAGTGTTATTGTGGAAGGAGGCGCAAACATGCCGTGATTCAGAGTCCAATTATCAGTCATATCATATGAGAAGTCAAGATGAATATCAGCATTATGATTGATTAGAAAAGCTATGATTAGTGTATCTCTCAGTACGGTCGACCCAGCATTCTTTGAAGTCTTCCCACGGTTTTGCAGTGTGTTTGTTGAGGCAACAGAATGGAAACGCAGGGCTCGTATCCACAGCGGGTGTGGAAGGTGGTGCAGAAATGGCAGTTAGCAGTGGAATTCTGTTGACTTTGCCCTTCAGTTAAAGCTCTGGATGACAAAAGTCCTGTTGACCCTCCTGTGCTGCCCTCCATTAGAAGTCATGGCTACACATTGCCAAAATACAGATCACTAAATTCCAAGCTCATTTGCAGTTTGGGGAACCGGGGACCGCCTGAAACAACAACATAAGCACGACCAGGGGCCCCTGCCAAAAAAACGCCCTGGTCTGAATGCCACAATGGCATGTGAAAGAATGCTACGTGCCACCCGTGCCAACTTTACCAGTTGGCGGCGCCCTGTGCCAGGCTTCCCCCACCTTCCGTCCCGTGCCCTGCCAGGGCAGCGGGCACTGTGACAGGGGCCAGCTGCCCATCATGTGTCTGCACTGGGCAGCGTGCCCTCTTGCCCTGATCCCCGGGGCAGCGCTGGTACTGTCCTGTACTCTTCCCCAGAAGATGCCAAGGACTGCGAGGGGTGCCAGGCAGTGGATGTGTCCCTGAGTGCACACGAACACACGCACGCTGTGTTTGAGGAGGCCCGGTGTTTGCTGTGCAGTGCCAACTCAACAGGGAATTATCCTGGCTTGTTTCTGTATCTCTTGCCCTCCAGTAATCCTTCTGCTGTTGGCATCTTCTCTTCTTGGATCGATTTAATCAGCACCTGTAGACGAGCTCTGAATATGGGTTTAGTCTTAACTGTGCGATTGCTTTGCATAATGTTTGTATCATACAGATTTAAAACTAGGGGGATGTATGGCATGGCCTGTAAGGAGATGCATTCTCGTGGAGATGAGATCAGAAAAAATTTGTTCATCCACCAAAGTAAATATACATTTCCCCTCTTCGATAGACGAAAAGGCTCAGACTGAAAACAAAGACTGGTTCCTGTCTGCGCGCTGTGGCAGTACAGGTTTAGACGGTGAGGCAGCTGAGAGAGACAACAAACAAGCATGCTGCTATTGTGATGGACAGCCTCCACTGTGAGGTTCAGTATGTCAATGTGTTCTGTGTGTGATGTAGCAACTGCTCCAGCCGTGGGGGTCTGTTGGAAAAAAAAAAAGGGCAAGAAAAAAGCAAGAAAGAGAGAGTGCGTGGGAGAGAGAACAAGAGAAAGAGAGCATGAGCAATGAGCTCAGGTGGGTCCGACATCTGCATTCACTTCCTGTCTTTTTCCGAAGGGAGGGAGGAGCAGGGGGAGGACGAGGGATAGGAGAAAAGGAGGGGCATAGAAGAAAGGGGCTTGAAGAAAACAAGAGCGAGATGAAGGCCTTTCTGGAGGCTACAAAGGAGCTGTACACTGTAAAGGGGTTGGGGAACCCTCAATGGGGCTGAAGAACACACAGACAAAACTTAGGGAGGAAGAAGGCATGCCTTACAGTGGCACCGGGCCCCATGGCTGGTTCAAAGAGCCCGTAAGAAATACAGAAAGAGGAAAAGAGTGGAAGATAGAATGGAAATGGTGGACCTACTGGGAAGTATAGTAGCCGTGCAGATGGGCGGGTAACTGGTATATATATATTAGGCACAAGGCCACCGAGTTTTCTCAGCTATTCAATTGAAAACAAACTGCACAGTCAAACTGCATCTTGGTGTGGAGTGGATTTTGTCTTGGTTCTCACAAAAAAAGACCCACCAGTGCTCCCTGTGTGGCCCAATGCTAAAAGTCATAGGGGTTAGGTGGTGGGGTGCCAGTGAAAGGGGAGAGGTGGGGCAAACAGGAAAATTAAGCATGCGTGTGGGAAAGGAAGTGAAGTGCAGGCACTACAGATGATGTCATTTGAAATATTCATGTTTATTATGTTCATTTGCTGCCATAAAAACACGAGTAAGCTGAATTTCAAGGTGTGGGTTTAGTTCAGTTTCTACACAACGTTAACTTGTTGAATTATTGATTGTATTTATTGTATCATATATTTTGGATGTATTATCCATTCAGTCAAAGAAATTACACACTATACCAATACACCAACTTCAGGTTAAGCTAACTAACTCTATTTCCTTTTCAAGTGATGCTACTTTGGGTTTTTAAGACACTGACTGAGGTTTTGTTCTCAAATCAAGCAATTTAAAATTTGAGTATTATTTTCACTCATAATGATCAATTCTCCAGTTTTATTAAATACCACACTGGAAAAAACTGCATACGTTTATTATTTCCATGGTCATTTGTGATCGTAATTTTACTTTTTCACTTTTATAGCATTATTTTCTATAATTTTTGAGCATTTCATTTCAATTTATCATGTGATTTCTATCAGAATAAGTTAGAGTTAAACGTGCTGTGGTTTTTTTTTGTGGACACACAGCACACAAAGAGAGAAACCGAGTGACAGTGAGCTGTTTGTATGTCCTTGGGATGCTGGTGTCATTGTCAAGGCTTATCAGAATCTAGGTGCAAAGAATGAGCAGCGGGGGGAGAAAAGGGGGACAAAAAGGGGGACAAAAAATGCACATGGCTTTAATAAAACTTTATCAGGAGTTGCCTTAGCTCTGTTCCCCCCCCCCCCCCCCCCCCCCCCCCCCCCCCTCCCCCCCTCCCCCCCCCCCCCCTCCCGCCTTCTCTGCTATACCCTGTGACACCATGGCTCTAATATTTAAAGGTACACGGCTGCAGGAATCGCGTTTAACTTCACCAATTTCTTATTGCCTGTCAGTCTCTCTAATTTGATCTGGCGTTGGACAGTTACCGTTTTGGACAGCGGAGTCACAGCACATATTGGGAGGCAGACTGGCAGCTAATAAAAGCCAGCTTGGTATTTACTTCCCTTTTCCTTTTATTTATAATATCTCAATATTGTTATTATGAATATATATGCATTTAAGCCTCACCTATCTCTCCGGGTGGCCTCTCGGTTAATAATGTGTTATTGATTTCCATACCGGACTGGCTATATATCTGTTTTAATTTCAAGGCCTTATCGCTCCCTCTGTGATTCATGTGAACCCCTCCTTTATTTCTTCTTCTTTTCCCTTTTTTTTCTTACAGGCATTATTAAGTCTGCGTAGGAGTATAGGTAACATGCTTTTTACAGTCTTACTGGCTACTTCATATGAGGGAGGGAGACTCATTACTGGCCCCACATCTTCCCTGAGACTTCATCTTTTCTTTGACAGATTCAATCAAGGGCAGTTTGGGTCAGCTTAGTGTGCCCAGATAGAGATGCTGACAAATTAGAATAGAAGAAAATCCGAGAGAACAATTTCAACAAAGATATTTTTCACAAAGATGGCTTGGTCATTGTTACTGACCTTGCAAATTGATAAAAGTCATTAATAGTTCATTCAGATTCTGCACTTGGTTTGTCTCCTGGAGTCATCCATGCAGAGGACAACAGAGATGTTCTGCCTCACATACTGAAAACCCCGGCCCGCCCTGTTGGATAGTTAGATACCACTGTCTCACCCTCCGTTCCCCTTGGCCCAGCTGCTACTACCTGGATAATAAAGGGGTGGAGATGGAAGAGAGGAGGAAAGGAGCACCAGAAGGAGGAAGACAAGGAGGGTTCAGTGAGAAGGAGGAATAAGCAGCGCATCTATATATGCGAAATATATGCGCCATCAGCAGAATAGGGTCTGAGTCAGCCGTTTGCTGGGCTTTGCCGCATGCTAAAACACATAGAGGCAAAGCCCATTAAAAATGAATGCCACACGATAATCACATTCACACTTAAAATTTAATGTTGGTATGCAGTGGCTGACAAAGAGAAGGGGCATAGGACGCTCTGATTATGAGCATGTCTTCTGTACTTCCTATGTTGAGGTGATGCCTTCACGTGACCCCTGACACTTTCAGATTCAAGGGCAGCTCTTGTAGTCTAATCTTTGCAATCAGCTTAAAGGACCTCATAGTCCATGGGACATCTTCCTAAGGGAGGGAACTCATGTTCCCCATTTTTATCAAAAGTGAAGTGGATTTTTTTGGTCAACTTTGCTCTTTTTTGTGTTGTCTTTGAATTCTGGGTGTAGGGATAGAAAACAGCTTTGAGGCTATTATCAAAAATGACGAAAAGTGTATGCCACCCAGGATTCTTGATATCTTGGTATATGTCTATTGGATATGTGCATTTATCACTGATTGTAGAAAAGTGCAGCTTAGGGCTATATTAGTCTGACTATGCTCTTCCTCTGTCACCATATCCTCTTCACGTTCTGCTTGGAAAGCTAGAAACTGTACACCTCTGTCACCCCCTCGCAGACCTAAAGGCTTGCTTGCAGCCCATGGTGAAAGTGCATGGGGACTTGGGGGCCCTCATATGAGGAGGCTGCAGAGACAATGGTGGGTGGGTGGTGGCGGGAAGGACTGAGAAGAGGAGGGGGAGACTCCACTTCAATTTGAGCTCAAGTGGGCTGAAGATGGCTGAGAAGTGCAGTGCCTTTGAAAGAAGGCAAATTAATGTTCTTCTTGTCCAAACATAATATTGTCAGAAAGGTGCACAATAGAAGCCCCTCACCAGTGTTTTCTTGTGCCTCTGTGTGCATTTACAGTATGTGTGTGTGTGTGTGTGTGTTTGCTTAAATGTGTGGCCATGATGGCCCCACTTAACCTACCATCCTTGGTCCGTAAGAAAGCACGACCCTCCTCCTGGTTCTCCTTCAGGGTCATTCTGTAAAGACACTCCCCCATTCAATTTTTCCTTCTTTTTCAAGCAAGGGATATCTCTTTTAATCTTTACCCTGCTTCTCCATCCTCCCAGCAATTACACAAACTCTGAGCATCTTCTTTTGACAATGACAGGGTCCTTGGAAATAGAGGAACAGAATGGGAAAAAAAGGATAACAACACACTGAATGACTGGAGAGGGACGATCTAGCAAGGAAATGACTGGTTGACTGCAGCAAGTATTATTTATCTCCTCAGAAGACTTTTTACCTCTGTTGGTCTTTCCTCATTGTGAAATGTTTCGATTAAATATTTAGACATATCAAGAGCGGCTTCTTGAAAATAGCAAAGAAAGAAAGTGAAATACTTTTTTTTGCATTTAATTTGATTTAGTTTTATACCAGATCATCTTTATATCATCCTTTAATACAAATTTATTGAAATCATACATATGTAAGATGGAAATTATGCAAAAGTCTTCTATTTTGAGACAACTAGACCAGCAAAATGAATAGACAAGTGTCAAACATAGACGAAGGCAGCGCTACCTATAAGAGCAAAGTTTTTTTTTTCTTTATCTAGGTCACAATATGTGGAGCAATTTCAACAGATGGGCTGCAGAGCACTCCCCAGGCGAACAGAAGTTAGTTTCTCTCTTTCTTTCTCTTACTGTTGCCCTTGTGCCCCTCCTCTGCCGTAAAGGATTCCATCATCACTAGTCCGTTGCAGGCAAATGTGAGAACACGTTACACTCATATACATTCATGCATACACACACACACACACACACACACACTCTCTCTCTCTCTCTCTCTCTCTCGACAAACGCAAAACGTGGCCAAGTAGGTCAGATGTAAGACTTTTCGTGCTCGTTGGTAAAATGTTAAACCTGTAGTCAACAAACGGCACGCAACAGTTTCCTGTAAACAAACTGTAGTTTTGCATGTCTGTGAAAGAGAGACAGACAGACAAATATAATAATTGGAAGAAAATATGAAGAGACGCAGCACTACAGGCCACTTTGAAAACTCCTAATCCAAAAATTGTGCCCAGAATAATGTGTCTACGTGAAAAACGGCGCGTCTGTGCGTGAGAGATGGCGACACGGAAAGAGACAGTCGGAGGCAGAGTGTGTGAGTGCAGAGTGTGAGGGGGTCCCATATAATCGAGCGGCTCCACCTGTTTACACTTCTTTGCCCCCAGCATTCTTGAGCGGGCCCCCTTAGAGGGCCCTCGTTCAAGACAGCCGGATAACTGCTCTTGGGGAGTCCTCCGCAGGGACGACAAAAACAGCTGAAGTCTCGCAGGCCTTCCTGAAAGGGAGAGGGAGGCGTGTGGGGAGGTGAGGGCATGACGAATAGGCAAGACAGAGGAAGAATAATGGCAATAAGACTAAAAGGAAACAGAAAGCAAACAGAGAGACAACTAGAAAGAGTGTATCACTCGTGAATCACTTCCAAACAAGCCTTTCTAATGAGGTCTGCTATCAGTACAGAGAAGCAACCAAGAGAAAAGTAAAAGAGGGGAAAGCAAAACACAGGAGGGGCTGACAGCAAACAAGAAGAACAATTAACAAATTTCTGAATGTGTGTGGATGCCGTGTGTGTACTGAATCACTTCATCTTTGTTTTTCGGCAACTGTACAATGACCTCTGGGGCTGGGGACGAAGACAGTAGTGGGCTGAGGAGGACGGGAATGAAGAGTGGGAGGAGGAGGAGGCAGAAGGGGGTGTTTGGGTAGTGGGAAGCTAACAGGCTAGACACCAGGCCTTTGTGTGCAAATTTCCCAGCAGCGCCTTACCAGTTAATTAAGGAGGTCAGTGAAAGAGGGAGAGAGAGAGGGATAGAGAGACAGACAGAGAGAGAGATGCAGGAGGAGGGGGTCGGCCCTAACGAGCTGTCCGCAGCACATGAATGAGGGGTTTGTCCTAAACTAAGCAGCGAGAGGCCAAACAATGTCAGCAGCAATTAGCAACCAGTGGTGGGCAGCCAAGGGCCTGTTGACTGAGCAAGCAAAAGATTTGAGAGAGGGGGGGGGGGGGGGGGGCACACGCCCCGCCCCCGGGGGAAGAAACACGGACTTGCACACATACAGTTACAGACATCCAGGAATAAATAGGATGGAGCTGAGCAGCAGGAGGTGGGTGGCTGTGGAGCACCAGAGAACAGGTAGAGGCGGGTCACGTTGCCTTCACCTCTCTGCACAGCAAGGCCTTGACCCTGCTGGCTGAGTGCTTTGAATCTCCAATACTGGTAGAAGGTAACAAAGGCCATAGGTGTAGCAGTGTGATCTGTATGCTCAATTTACACACGATCTGGTCGATGGAAGCTCTCAACACAAAGCAAAAATAAAGGCTGCTTTCTCTTTGGTTGGATATTTACTGAGACTTCACTGTGTTGGCATTGGCATTGACACTTTTTTTCCTTTGGACAAGTCACCCCAGTCAGCTCTCCAGCAAGTCTGTTTTTGGCTCCTGCCATTCTCTTCCCTTGTCTGGTACCATTCTGGCACAATATGAAGACTCCAGTCTTTGTTTCATTCTAATCTTGGAGGTGAAGTGGCCCTCTTGTACTCAGGGCTCTAATCGCTGGCAGAGACAGTGTTCTCTAGTGTCGCCGGGCCGCGACGAAAACCCGACATCCCCACAAAGGGAAAAACTGCTGCGTTTGGGCTTTGTGTGCAAATATAAAAGCACACAAAGGCGGGAGCCTGAGATAGTGTCAGAGTTACAATGTTTATATGGATTATATTTTTTTTGAATATTGGGGTTATTTGTTGGCCACTTGATGGGAGGGGTGTGGAGGGGGACTCGTCACTGTGAGAAAGGGGAGCCTGCAGATTGTGGGCTGTGAAGAAAGTAGGTTGGGGTGACATGGAAAGGCGAGTGGGTTCACCGGCTGTTGGGGAAGATGGTCACAGAAGGGCATGAGAAATGTGAGAATTGTACTTAGTAATTGGCAAACGGGTCTCAGGGTGTTCTCTGAGGCTTTAAATTTACAGTACGCGTAAATTCCTATGAAATGATCCAGAATGAGCATTCTAGGTTTTTAACATGCATTATGAAACAGAATAGATATATTATGAATGACGTCTTCATGCATTTACAGAGCTCATTTGCGCTAATTGCCCCATTCCATCCCACTGATACCTCTGTAGATGTTATTGCTCAAAATGTGAAGATAAACCAATCTGCAATCCATCCAATCAACACACAAATAAATCCATTCATATTCTCACTTCTGAAATCCAGCCTCCTGCGTACGCCGGAGAGATTCATTGGGATAAGTCCCTCCTGTCCTTCAAAGCAATCCATAATGCTGCTCAGCCAGTAATCAGGGCATATAGGGGCTGGGTGATCAGTGACAAAAGCTAGGCAGGGAGACATCAACCTGCTGGAGGACAGTCGGGTAGACGGGGGCTGGCAGGATGAGTGTGGCGGTGGTGGAGGAGGAGTAATCACAATCCCACGCAGCCCAAGTCTCCAGAAATTGCCATGCAGATTTAAAGCCTATAAAGGTGGATCCTTGGACTGCTCCTTCTCCCCCGCTGCCACTCCAGCACAGCACAGACCATCGCTTCCCTCCTGCTTCCCTCACTCCCTCTCTCTGCAGTGCTAATTGGAGGCAGGTAGCCCCCAGATGCAGGGCCCAGGTTACCGTAACCTTGGTGGTGAGATCGGCTGTTCGCCTTCATGCGGCCAGCTATTCATCAAAATGGTGGTAAGGTGGCGGAGGCGTGGGGGATGGCGGCAGAGGGGCAGAATATGCAGCAGGGGGAAATGAGAGTCCAAGACAGCTTCCCAAAAGGGTAACAAATCACCTCCCCTGGCCTAATCCACCGAGGGGGAACTTGATGGACCAGTGGTCACAATATGTGGATACAGAGATACATAGGTTTGACAAATCAAACATGTGAACTCATCGGGGGCTTAAAAAAATAGCATCAGCTGGTAACACTCTCAGATGGGACGTTGCTGTGATTGTTTTATACTGTATAACCACAAGGTGCCGCGTGCTCTGTAAACATAAACAAACAGACGTGTCTTTGTTCTACTTTATTAATTTGCCCCATCGTGTAAGTAAATAACTAAAGATAAACCTACTCAGCTCTGCAGTAAATGCAAATGGCCTCGCCCGGCTGTACAGCGGGAGTCTTATCAGCAATATCCCATGGATCGATCGCTGTGGTTGCATTATCAATCATCCATCATCGCATTGATATCTCCACAATACCTATAATCTCACCTGATCAGAACCATTGATCGATAATGTAACAGGATTGATCTCCCGTGCCAGTTGGACGGGATGTCAGTGAGCCAGGACATGTCGCAGAGATGTAAAACATTCCGAGCGAGAGACATGAACTGCAAATCACATCTATGCACTAAAAATGAGAGGACCAAATTTAAATACGTGATGGCAAAAATAGCAGCTGAGCTTAGTAGAATATATCTTTGCTAAATTTGAAGCAAAGGGAATCCCATTTCTTCCGGAAAGAAATATTTCATGTGGCATATTACAATGTAATTACCCCTGATCTTGCATTTGTGATGACGGGTTTCCTCCCCATTGGAGAATACTGGCTTGTACTCAGCAGGGAAAACAGGCAGCCGCGGCACCGCTCAGAATCTCCGCTGCATAGGACCTTAATCATCCTGGCTCAATGTGCATGTGCATATAGGGAGATTTGTGTGTGAGGCTGTGTGTGCGTGCATGTCTTGCGGTGGGTGTTTTCCAATAAGTGTGTATACTTGTGTGCATCTGTGTGTGAGTGTGTGTGTTCTTGCTGCTGTGTGTGTATAACAGAGAGAGAGAGAGAGAGAGAGAGGGGGGACAGAGAGAGATTGAGAGAGAAAACTCGTTCCTCCAATTCCCCTGTGAAGCCTTCTACACCAATTTCCAGCCATGGGCAATCACTCACTCAGCATACACATCTACATAGAAGCTGATGAGATCCTCCGTGGGCTTTACCATGTGACTGGAGCTCGTCATCTACTATATGTGCCTCCCCTTTGCGCTCCTTGTTCCAGTGCTATAGTCACTGAGGGGAGAGGGGGGGGTGGTGATATGGATGATCTACATACACTTATGATACATAGGTAATCTCTGAGGGGCAAATCAAAGATACTCCCCGCTATGTTTCCTTTTGAATTCCAGAAGAATCCGTCATTTTTGCATGCCCATTAATGGTAGAGGTGCTATGTCTTCCAGTTTTAGATGTCCTTGCACCTGGATAGGGGTGCCTTAGTACATCGGGCTAACCAATGACTG
This sequence comes from Pseudorhombus dupliciocellatus, assembly GCA_016785235.1. NCBI lineage: Eukaryota > Metazoa > Chordata > Actinopteri > Pleuronectiformes > Paralichthyidae > Pseudorhombus > Pseudorhombus dupliciocellatus. The sequence continues at coordinate 4,070,227 of JAFBJW010000280.1, forward strand.
ATATGGATGGATGTAGGATTGTGGACGCGGCTGGATAGATTAGAATAAAAGAATGTCCACCCTCAAGCTGCGATGTTAACATGAGTCAGTGTACGCTGAGAGTTCATTATTGTAATTGTCGGAATATTACCCATTGGCGTGGTCAGAATGTATAGAATATTAAAGCTATAAATCTCCATTCCATAGCAGTCATTGGGGCAACAGCGTAACCAACATTATTAAATATTAATGGGAAACTTTTTGATGGGAGGAATTAAAAATAGGGTCTCTCTGATCACTAGCATTCTCCTCTGGTGCACTGCGAAGCATTTATGTCTACGTGAGTTTTGTTGTGCATGTATATGTGCTGTAGCTGCGTTTGTCTCCAGGGACAAATTCTGTTTTGACTGACTAAGAGAGGGAATTTCCTTTGAGTTGCACAACGGGGCACCCCACCCACTCCCCTCTCTGTAACAACCATCCCTCTCTCACTCTTTCTCTCTCCATGCTGATGTCAGCATATAGCCCACTATGGTTGTAGGACCACAATTTGCTATTCAAGGAGTAGCCAGATGTGTAGGTGGAGGGTCAGTATGGGCTCATGAATTCATCCTGGTCGTGGTCATAATAAGCAATGCCAAGGTATTATTTCACTTTGGAAGTGACCATAGACACTTTGCTTATATTCAGTAATTAGCATGACTTAGCGGACTGCTCTGTGATCAAGCCAACATTTTTATGCGTGAATGCTTCACGTACGTAATTGAGTGGCGCTTCAGAGGTCAAGTTTTACAGGTGTCCGCCGCCTCTGGCTGCTTTGTATAAACTCAACAGCTGTTAACACATCACGAATTTCATTAGGAGTTCAGAAGGACACATCCGGAGACATGGAAATGGCCAATGGAAATCTACCTCTATTTAGGCTGAATACCACACACCTACATGTACTGAAAAAGCAGACCCATAGTTCTTTAGTAATGTCTATTGATGCTTTAACATTTGAGTAGACGTAGATGTAAAAAGAGAGGCTGTAGTCACTTATTCTTTAGAATATATGTATTTTTTTCATTTATTGATCTGACCTTCTGCTGCCTACATACTAAAGATACTGCGTTTTCTCTTGGGGACGTCCACATTTAGATTACGAGGTTGTTGTACATGTACTGCATTATCCAAGTAATGTGAAAAAATGTAGAATGATAGATAATAATTGCATCTTCATGATAAAATATTAAAATGAACTTTCTGTTTGCTTTCAATGCCTATTACCCTGACAACAAGAAGGGTTGTCTCCACATGGGTTTTTCCTCATGGCTATCAGTCACTTGTCTCCAGCTAGCTGTTAATCAATGATAGGGAGCAGGTAAACCATAATGGGGGATTTATTTTAGTTCTTAACACCACTTAGTGCCCAATGGATACCACCTCCACCATACCATCTCCTCCTCTGCGCCTTCTTTTTTCATTTTCTCCTCACTCACCTCCCCCCATTCTTCCAGCCGCCTCTGTACCGAAGGCTATGATGGAAACACCTCTCCTGAGAGAGTTGTGGAGGCGGAGGAGAATGGGCTGGAACGAGGGACAAAATAGGTTGAGAGGGTCGTTAGATAGTGAGCAAGGGAAAGGGGTCAGAACAATGTTGCTGACACGGTCAGAACTGTTAGCGCACATGAGAGGTAATTTTAGAGTGTGCGTCTGACCTCACAGATCATAATAGTAATTTTCAGCAGTGTGTGTAAAATTGAACAAGTTGAAATGCACGTGAAAACACACATGTCCCTTATTTATATTTTATAAAACATCAGCATCTCATGCTCCCCCTGTATAATATATAGGCAGACTTGCTTTCACAGCACCAATTTCCATTAGTACTAGTACTGGTTAGTTAAGTCCTGGACTGTGTTGACAGATTCGGGTTTTATTGCTAAGTACGTTTTCACATACAAGGAATTTGCTATGGTGTGTACAAAGATAAAATGATATGATATAGCAATAAATAAAATGAAATAAATTAAGTACAAGTTCCAGGGGATGGATTGTTCATTATGCTGTAAATAAACACTAGAAACTGTATTCTGCAAAGTACAATGAGTCAATTATTTGTGTCACAGGCACAGACAGGCACATCGGTACACTCCAGTGATGGGGTGTGTCCATTGATGTGTTAGTGACACAGGGAAACCACGAGCAATGCAGCCGTGCTTGTATTTCCATGTAGTACCCGAGGATTTACACGCTCACCCACATGCACAGAGGAGAGCTGGTCATTGACAGAGTTCAGTGCTGAAGAGAAGAGCAAGTTTTAATCACCAGCTGAGAGGAGCACCTTCTTAGGCTGTTTGTTGCCTCACTGCTTGCCCAGTTCACACGCTCATGTCCGGGCCATGCTGTTGCTTGTATACATCCCTCGACTTTTCAGGCAAATCTATGTCTAAGCATACTTGTTTGTGTGTAGGATGGGCAACACAAACAAACTCACATACACACATGGGGGTGGAGGGAGACCTGGGATGGGGAGCGTGGGGGGCGCGGGGGGTATTGGTGGTGGTGGTGCAAGGCGGTGACAGAAATTGAGGGGGACGGGGTGGCAGCTGCAGGCTGCTCGGTGCACTGTCAGAGCGGAATGATTAATGAATGGCGGCCCCAGCTGAGCCTAACCTTTGGAGAACCGCACAGGACATCTGCAGAACTGTCAGCGCTCTGACAAGGACAGAGCTGAACAACCAATTATTTCGCCATCACTAAGGTGGGCTGTCAGCTTAATCCTAGCCATTCACTTAGGCAAGGACAGGCAAATTTCTCCTTTACATACACACACACATACACACACACACTGAGCAGACCACGGTCCTGCCTGCATGGACACACACACATACACAAGTGAACAAACAGGCAAGCACGGACAGGAACACAGGCCCACGTGGACATGTGCTCAAAGTGGACTGGTGCATCGACACAAACACACACACTCGCATGAGGTCCCGGACAAAATAGAGTTAACCCCTCCACTGCTGGTGGTGCAACCCCATGCAGGTGACATATATTAAGGAAAGCAGGGCGAGCATGGGGAGGTTTAATGATGACAAAACAGGGCTGGTGGATGCTGGCTGGAACCGTGAGCTGGACACGGGTGGGGCTGCTACTGGGGAAGCGGCTCTGTCTGGTACATGTCAGAAGTGAGCGAGGGAGGGGTCGACGGAGGGAGAGAAGGGTGGGAGCTAGAATGGGAGGGGCTGATGTCTCATGTCTGCAGCATGTATTTACATTTCATCTTACACGTGTACACAGAACAAAATTGCAACTACATGCTTAATTTATACAACATTGAAGTTATTAAGGGCTAGTGTTTGAGTCACAATCAACAAATTATTTTTCAGTTTTCATCAAATATGACTTGCATGTAGAGGAGGTCTTACGTTCACAAGAAAATGAAGTATCGATTGACTTTCTGAATTATTATACAAAATGGATATTATTGCATTGAGGGAGATTAAAAAGGGTATTTGAATAAAACATGATGGCGATGATACCCAATCATGTCATGTCAATAAAAAGCGGACGCAGCCTTCATCTAACAAAACCTTTCACTTTGATTAATCTTATTTCTACAACGCAGCAAGATCATGTCTTTAATTTTAGGTGGTCGTGTTTTTCCACTTCGTCAAAATGGGATCTACTCATTTTACTGTAATCAGGACAAATTACTTTATTGTAGGATCAGAAGATATATTGATCAGCCGCAGGGATTTCAACAATACCAAAGGTGTGCATGAGTGTAAATGTGTTTGGATTTACATTTGTCATCTATCATCCACATTTGCATGCTTTTGCACATGTCTCTGTGTCTCGGGACAAATTGTTGTTCAAAACTCTCTTGTTGTCCATATTTGTTTTAAGGATTAAGGTTAGATTTAGTTGTATAGTAAAGCCTGCTATTGTTTCTGATGGGTGAGGGCCAGGGAATGCATTATGTCAACCTTTGCAAAGTCAGCCTTTTTGTATTGAGCAGCGCACACTTGGAACACCTTCCCCTAAGAACTATGGGAGACCACAACTATAAAATCCCTCTCCAATTCTATAAAACTGTGTTTATTGGACACTCAAATATGTCATTATCAGGAGTAATGGTTCAGGTATGTCGTTGTCATTTGTTCTTTTTTTTTTTTTTCTTCTGTTTTAATGTCACTATTCTCACATTTATTTGCGAGTGGACGAGTTGGGTGCTAGTGGGGAGTATGAGTGACTCGCTGGAATTTGATTGAGGTGTTTCTGATGCGATAAGAGATCGAGCACAGCTGCTTAGCTTATTGACAGACTGCTGATGAAGCTGGAGAGACGTGGACAGAGAGAATCAATTAAGGAAAATCAATTAGCTTAAAATTTGTCCCTCATCATTGGCTGATTTTATAGTATTTCACTCCACATATCTGTTCTGGTGCTATTCTCACACAGAGGCTACACACCAGCAGGCAGGAATATTTCAGGTGGACTGACCTCATGCTTTCAGACAATTAAAACACAGATTGTGAAGTTCAGTCACTCGAATCCTAAATGCTGTTTGCTCCGTGTATATTCATGAGACTACTCTGTGAATGGTTTAGCACTTTGAGCAACACGTTGACCAGGAGAATCCTAATAGCATTTCACGTTGGTTTCATCTACAATTGCTGTGTCCAGTGGACTTCACTCCTGCAGGCAAACCTTTACTATGAGGGAGTTGGAATAATTTAAAAAAGAGCAAGTGGATGGATTTACCAGGCAGTGATATACACATCTATGTTTACAGACAAGTGAGCAGAGGACTGAATCCATATGTAGTTTTAGGAGCTTTACGCTCATAAATACACGCACACCCATGCACGCACACACCCACATACACACCCACACTGTCAGAATGTATTCATTAGAAGCCTAGTCCTACTAACAGGGCTGTCTACTGTCCCAGACAAACTGCAGGAGGAGATGTCTGGCTGCTTGCTTTTAAACTGGGTTAGTGGACCAGAGAGGGAGAGAAAGAATGAGAGAGAGAGAGAGAGACTATGAGGGACAGTGGGAGAGAGAGGGAGAATCTAAAGTCTAAAACTGGGACGGGGTACATGAGAAGAATTTTCTCATCAATTGCTGTGGTGCTCCCCACTGTGTGTCCTCGTATACCGCATGTATGAGCGCATGTAAGTGCGCTTTTTTTTTTTGTGAGTGCAATTCTACCCATGGCTGGCCGCACATGTGACACTGTGTCGTGAGATGTCTGTCCTCGCAAAGTTTTATGGATGTCATTTTTTTAATGTTTTCGTACTGGCTCCCCATAATGAACTGGATATTTGTCTTTTGCGCCGCTCACTTCAGTCTCCTGCCCTCGGTTGATTTAGGAGCCAAATGGCAGCCCATTAACATGTGAGAATGATTGTGCAGCCTTGGGGTTGCAGCACGGCAGCCCACGGAGAGGGAGTTTCCGCCGCACATCTCTACAATTCTCATTCTTTGCACTGTCGACGAGAGTTAAACATCAAAGACGAGGACTAACTATCCTCACTCTCAGTCGCTCCCTCTGTCTCTTTTTGGCCTCTGGGCTCATGCTGTAATTTGCTGTCTCTCTCCTCCTCTTTCTCTAGCTTTGTCTCCATCTTTCCCGCCACCGCCTCCCTCTCTCTAAGGGCTTGTGAATGAGAAGCGGGAGGTGGCGAGGTCAAAGTGAATCTTCACGTCGCTGGAGATGATTATGTCTTAACCTGCCGTTATTCAAAGGAGCAGGCCCTGTGGCCATGAGCTGGCCCGCCTGCCACGTGTTGTCGCCGAGAGGCCAGCACCTAGGCACCGTCACAGAGCACAAGAGTGAGGGAGGGCTGCTGCGGAGTCAAATGGACTCCCAGGGTCAAATGCACAATGCCTTACTATGTGTTCCATGCGACTCACTATCCCATAGATCCACTCCGCTGATGGATGCTTGTCGTTTTTCTAATGGCCTAGGTGTCCAATCGCAGGGCCCCAAATTAATTATGGATGCTGGTGACATCACTGGGAGCAGACATTAGATCATAAAGTTGCACCAGAGGCTGATGAATCGGTCGGACCTGGCTCGTTGATGTAATGGAGAACAACACCTCAACTGTGCGATGTGGCTCGAGGCTCCTCGGAGAGAAACTGTTGAGTCCTCCTCCTTTATCTTTGTCCCTCCTGACTTTTCTTTAAGCCTCAGACTTCATATTCAGCAGCTGCAGGCTTCAGCTATCTGTCTCTGCCTTTTTCAATTAATTCTTTTCGAGGTGCAGCACTATATATACTTTAATGCACTCCCTCAAATGGACTCAAATCACATGTGCACACATCCTGTCAATACACGGATGCACACATGAGCACACATGCGCTTGGAGAACATGTTTTTGCACCCCGACACACACACACACACACGTGGGTAACTAGGAAGTCAATGAGCACTTATCTGAAATCCACTGGCAACACTAACAAGCCAGTGTGAGGTGTGAACACAGCTGTTTGAGTCACAACAAATCTAATACGCATTTCATCACTTCTTAAACAAGCCATCAGCAAGTCTAATGCTCTGGTATGGGGAGTGGCACTCTGTGATACATGTGCCTTCAAAGCATTTTCTTAAACATCAGCACTTAGCACATCCTCCTCACTTCTCAGCATCATGCATCTGATGTAAACACCGATAACTGGAATGCGTAATTTTTGTGGCTCAGATATATAAAACTAACAATGCCCTCATTGATAACACCAACAGACTCCACTTTTTTCCGTCACTGGCACCTGATCTGTGTGCAAATTATGTCTTAATCGGCGATTATCAAGAAGCCTGTGCCAGAATTGCGAAAGCAGCTTCTTTTTTCTGTACTTGGAAAAAGGAAAACACGCCGGAGCCGTCAGTGTCACTCCCGATTGAACCAGGCGAGCCCTTGGGAATCACCCTGCGTGTCTGTCTCAGGGCTTAAGAGTTACTCTCTCATGACACCATACCATTTTAAACCTTATTTGGTTTGCAAAAGTGAAACTAAGCTCTTTCTGTGCAACTCTTTTTTTCCAGTTCCAATTTTTGGATTGCATAGCTTGAGACAGAGATAAGGCGGGATATGGGGATAACTTTTGGGTACAGTGGACAGAGGATTTGAAAAAGGGGGTCACTAGGGGAAGGGAGGGAGCAACAGAGGGAGAGGAGGAGAGCACAGGGGGGATGGAGGTGAGGAGCCTGGAAGGGATGGGGAGAAGGTGGTGGGGGCTGAGGTCGGGGCAGTGAGACACTCCAGAGAGTTGACAGAGCTTCAAAGGGAAGTTTTCTGCTTTGACTGACAGGCCCCTAGAGTGAAGGGGACCTGGTGGCAGGCAGTGTGCCTCAATCCCAGGATGCCCGGCGGTCTCCATGGTGCTCAGCCCCTATCCCACTGTATTCATAAGGAAGATGATGGGGGGTCAAGATTCGCGGAATGGCTGCCATAGAATTTCGGCAAGCTCAGGATTTGCCCTTGGACCATGAGTGTGAAGGACTCAAGGACTTTTTTGAAAGGGAAAATGAAGGCAAAACTTCTAAATGTATGCATTTATTTCCAAACGAACACATTTCAATCACATATTTTTATTTTAGTCTCAAATTCAGCACTTTGGTCTTCTGTTTCCAGATTCATCTGAAACAGCTTGTTCTTGTATTGGAAAAACCACCTATTGACCACAGTTTGATTTTTGATTGACTGATTCTTCCATTTGTACAGTTTTTGCCAGCCCTAGGACAGGGACATGTTTGAAAAGCAGAGCTGGTCACAGAGACTGCATCTTTTTATGTCAACAAAAAACAGGACCGTTATCTTCACATTTGAACCTATGATTACATACAAAGTTTCATCATGGTATTTTCATCATAGTATTTGTGAGAGTGCATCATAATTACTGTTCAGTAAATGTCTGTTTTCAGGGCAAGATAAATGATACCGTTGTCGCTGGTTGTGTACCTGCGCTGATAGATGAGAGCAAGAGGGCTGTGTTTAAATGTGTCTCAGCAAACACGGTTAGGCCTGTGTCAACAGCAGAGCATTGATCAGCCCTCTCTTCATGATCAGCATATCTCATCCTGCACTGGATTAGTCAACATACCGACCCGTCTGTTTGCTCCACTGTAAAGTGAGGCCAATGTCATTGCCAAAGGCCAATAAGAATACTCCCCATTGTTTGGTCTTTGAGCCTTGTATTTTGCGCTACAATTTTATGACACGGTTTGCGCTATGCATTGCAAAGCTGAAAAGAAATGACTGTGGGTAAAGCACAGGAACTAATGTTTACTGCTAATGAGTCTTTTCAACATAGAACTCAGACAGTAAGTATCTACAATAACAAGGTGACAGGGTGTCAACGGAAACCCCAGAACCATGAATTCCAAGCTGGTGCCACTAACAGCTTCTCATCTCACTGTGCTCCTCAGAGGAACGGACAGCACAGGTTGGCTAGGCAGTGGCTACTGTGTAAAGCAGAGAGGGGGTGAGTGAGTATCACAGATGGAGAAAAGGAAGGAGCAGGAGAGAGAGGCATCGAAGCGTGGAGGGCAGCTGTATTGTATCACCCAATTTTAGCCCATTACACTATGTATGGGGGCCTTTTTCCCCCATTTTGCATGGTAATTATTTTCCAGCCCAAAGGTAGCTGCAGGCAACATCAGCCACTGCGTCAGGGCCCACTGCATTAGCTGGCCATTGCATTATTTATTTGTGTGCGGGCAACCGGATGGATACCCCAAATCCGCTGAGACTCGGGGGCCTCTCAATGTCACCCTGTGCATTGTGGCAGGCAGTTGCAGCCGCTTGGACTTGCACCGGGAAAAGCTTAGACAGAGAGTGGCTCAAGGGCAAAATGGTATCTTGGTGTAGGAGGACACATGCGTGGGAGTAGTAGTTAGGTGTGTAATGTATTCAGAAATGGGTCAGAGGTTCAGTAACTGCCCTCCCTTATGCAGGAGTCAACTGTGTAGGGTTCATTGTGACGCACTGGATGACCATCTAAAGGGTCCTATAGGACATCACGGACGACCAGTGTAGTAAAAACTATAAATAGAGGGTTGCACAGTTCACACTGCCTAAGGGCTTTTTGTGTAGCTATAGATGGCCGTATGCAGCCAGTTACCCCTGGGTACCATAGGTAAATAGATTTAATTTCAGGGTGTAGGAGCAGCTTTTACATTATGGCCCCTCCCTTGAGTATCAATAAAGGGTTATTACACCCCTATACCACTGGGCAGGGTAAGGTCACCGCATGTCAGGCTTACATGGAGAGGTAGAGCGACATTGTGATGTTTGGGAGGTAATACACCGGTGTCTCCCTCTGTACTACAGCACACACATGGACACATAGAGGCACCCACACTCTGCTCTTTCGGACACGGAAGCCCTCCCCTGACCTGTCAGCCCCGGCCAATGGCATTGTAGCATCCAGAATGACAGCTAAACCACTGTCCCTGTCATGGCTCCTCAGTGTAGAAACGCACACACGTGTACACAAACACCCAAAGCACACATGCCACTACATATCCGCTACAACTGTGGTGCAACATCAACATCAACTCCCGCAGGCCCTTTGGAGCTATCTCTTTGTCTCCCTGCTTGCCAGCCAGCTTGACTGCACAAGACGCTCAGATGGCCTTGTGACATGACAGTGACAACGTACTGATGCTCTGAAGAGCTCCGGAGAACACATTGCCCCCTCCCCTCCCTCACTCAGTTGACCCTTTTAAGGCGAAGTTCCATATGACAGGGGATATCCAATTTGTAGTTTGCAAGATTTGGATTTTTTTTTTTTTTTTTTGCCAACAATCATAGAACACACTGTTTTAACGGTGAAGTTGGGTCTTGAAATAATCAAACTTAGGAATATATATATATATATATATATAGACTTAGAATTAAAAATACGAGGCAGGAAGACAGATGGAAAGAGAGAGTCGGTGATAGAGATAGTTAGACTTGGCCCTGGCACCCTGCGTTGCCCCTAATGGGAGCTGACACTGCTGAAGCGACCCGGATGGACGGAGGGGAGGACCAGCGTATTGCAGGCGGCAGACCTCCCAATTATTTTTCTGGCTGATAAGTGCTGTTGCTTGTTTAAGGTTGCAGCCTGAATGGAGGGATGGGATGGAGAAACAGAAATGGAAGGATGGAAGACGATGAGGAGGAGGAACAGAGGGGATGTAGCTGGGGTTGGGTTGCATGGCTGACAGGTCTTGATCTGGCAGGATGGCTGGCTGTCACACACAACTTAAGACAGGGTTTCTCCCCAGGGCTTACACGCATGCACACGCACGTGCGCACACACACACACACACACACACACATCGTGCACACTATTCACATCATGTAAGCATGTGGAAACAGACTACAATGTACACACACAAGTTTACAAAAATGTCACAACACATAGACACAGTGTCTCCACATCAGGACGTACTGTATAGCCTGCCCTGACTGACAGTGCTGAGAATTGTCCGGCAGACACACAGACACACACGTGGCATGTAATTGTTGGTCTAAGAAAACAATCAACACACTAAAACGCATTAATATATGTGACACATACAAATCTCTTCTTTACTGCTTATGATCCCTGTTATGCTCTAATTTAGTTGACGATCCAATCAAACTAGGTGATAGAATTTTTATTTCTTGTTGTTGTTGTTGTTGTTACCTTATGGGTTGGATCAGCGCGTTTACAGTTTGTTTTGGATTTGAGTCAGCGGTGTCCATGCCTTGTGCCACATACAAGAGAGGAGGTGAGGAGTGAGCTGAACAAATCATCAATGTATGTGCATGAGTATGTAGAAACAGCAGTGGAAGTCTCAAATGCTGGAAGGGCACAGAGCTGTAACAAGGATGAATTTAAGACTGAGAGCATTGAGCCGGCAGGAGTTGCAGTCGTTTACTCCTGCGTGGCGGTGTGTGTGTGTGTGTGTGTGTGAGTGAGAGAGGGTGCAGGAAATGGGAGGGCATACTTTTATTACAAATTATCTAATGAGTTTGAAAGAATTAAGTGATCATTGAGGATAGTAAATTGCAAAATAAGGCTTTTTCCAAAGTAATGACATCCTCGTAAAATAATTACGTCCTTCAGATCAGGGATACTTCCCATTACAGGAACTGTTGCATCAATCAATTCAGGCCCAATCATGCAACAGCAGTTCCTTAGTGTCAGTACGTGTCTAAACAGCTGTGTATCCGTGTCATGACAGCCTATAATTTGCCTCACGTTAGCTCAAATGAACGCCATAATAAGGGTTATCCAATCCGCGCTAAGTGTCATAATCTGGAGCAGAGTGGCTGCATTACAACGGTGTCATCGCTGTGCTTTTAATGCCTCAGTGATCACTGCTGCTCCCAACATGGCCCACAGCCAGAGCAGACTGAGCAGCATCAGAGGAGACGACTTGTCTGTTTGATTTCATATCAGCCGATAAAACCCATCACTGCAACAACTTTTCTCCCAGATTTCTTTTTATGCTTTTTCTTTTTATTTCACCTTCTCTTGCCGCAGCATAGAACGAGAGATGAACGAACCATATCGTCCCTTTTCTTTTGGTACTGCGTATTTATTGCGGCTCCTTTCATTATCACTTCTGATGTTCCTCATGCATTGCCCAAGAGGAATTTTCTTTTGCTGCGCTGAGGTGCAGCTTCAGCAACTTTGCGTCGCTCCTGGTGTGGCTATAGGGGTTAAATAAGTATCATTCAGGGAGGCTCTGACAGGTACGGCCATATTGAGGAACAAATCTCAGGCCCGTTGGGTTCAAAACTCGCTAACCACTGCACTAACCTGCCAACTTTACCTGTTGTATAGCCCCTTGTATTTCTGTGTACAAAACTCACTCAGGGATGCTGAGTAGCACAGTTCTGAGGTCCTCGTAGTGAGGAAGCCTTTATGTGTGCCTCTGCTCAAGCAGGAGTCGCTTCTTCTGCTTTAATTACAGTAAGTACAGCAGACCCCCCAGGCTTGTTTAAACAGATCAACCAGCAGAAGAAAGAAGAGAATGCTAATTAGTCCCATAATGTTGCTGACCACGCTAGTTCCTCAGCACTGCTGAGTTTTATTGACATAAGAAGGACAATGGGAATCTGTATTCAAATGACTTGCTCTGCCCTCGTGTTTGGGTGCAGCTGCTGCGTGTAGGCCACTCTCTGCCACATATTTTCTCCTGGATTGTTAGACAGACTGAAATTAGACATCAAGATACGAGGGAGTCGATATTTGTTTGTGTGTACCTGTTTTGTTTCATACCTCGAAGAGTGTTGAGGCCTGTGGGATTTTAGTATTACCATGTTCTTTGCTGTTTTACATGTATGAATATTGAAAAAAAAAAAAAAAAAGGTGTATGTGCAGTTCCATGTCTGCGTGTGTGCAGGCAGGTGTCAACTTCCCCATCCTCAACTTCGGTGCAACGCAGAAAGCTTCTAATGCATTCCATGTTCCTGAGCAGAGAAACTGTATGTTTGTGTGCTTGTGTGTGTGCTTGTGTTTGAGCTTGTGTGTGTGTGTGTGTGTATATGAGAGAGAGAGAGGAGAGAGAGTTAGATTAGGATCAATACTATTGACCTGTTTACCTTGGTGCCGAGCACACGGGCCAGCTCTCCGGTTTACCACTTGAAACATTAAAACCAGACTATTAGTAATACTTTGGTTCTCCTCTTTACTGATTGGACAACCTGCACCGGGGCCATCCACCTAACGGACAGGAAGAAAGGGGAGAGTTGGAGGGGGGAAAGGGGGTTAAAGAGAGAGGGAGAGAGACCCTGAATCTAATCCTCTTGACTTAAAGCCATCGGGTTTTGCCCATGTCTTGCCTCTAGACCTGACGTGGTCACTCAACCCTATCGAGCTGCAGGGCATTGTGGTCCGTCCGTCTCCTCCGCACTCACCCCCTTTCCACCCCTCAGGCGCTTTTGTGCTTCCCCCCTCCCCACCTTCCTCCTTTTCTCATCCTCCTTCACACCACCAAAACAGAATTTCTTTAAATGCTTAATTTTTCCCCCCTTTGGCTTCCTTTTTGCAAGCGCCCTCTCACTTGTTTGTCCATCGATTTTTCCTCTCCAGCCACTGCCCTCCACCGCACCACCACCCATCTCCTTTCCTCACTCTCCCTCCCTCCCGCCTCTCTCCCCACCAGCATTTCGTCTGCATCTCCCCAGTCTCTTCCCCCGCTCTCCTCTGTTGTTGATGCAAACTGATTTATTTATTTATTTTAAGCTTGTTGCCCAGGTAATTTGTGGTAGGTAATGACTTTCAGTGAATCTACTTTGTGCTCTTTGAATTATTTTTTTTTCTACGACCTTTGCATCATCCAGAGCCATCTCCCTTTGTCCCATTTGTTCTCCTATACTTTTTTCCTATTTCTCTGTTATACTGTCTCACTGTCTGTCCTCCTCTCCCTCGTTTCTGCTCTCTTCCAGTGTTTTTTTAATTCCCCCAGATATTGGTGGTGCATAGTGTGTGTGTGTGTGTGTGGCCCACTTGAGGAAGTGATTGACACCTGGCCCTCTGCTGTGAAGGCCTCTCACCCCTGTTCTCCTCTGTTTCCATTACTACCCTCTTCTCCAGCCATCATTTTTGTCCACTGGGGCACTGGCGGACCATTACGAGTCCCTGGGAGTCCTAAGGGAAAGAAAGTAGAGAGGAGAGGTGAAGTAGTTGCTGAATATTGAGCAAAATAATTTAGTGATATATTCCATCCTCCTCTGCTATTTTACAAACAATTATTTAATTTAATTTAATCATAATTTCAATTGAGGAAGAAAAAAATGATGGGACCCTTACTTAATGTATAATAATAATGGCCTGTTAACAAGGGTGATGTATGCTGCATTCCCGAGTCTGACTACTTAACCATCTCACCTAAATGCCATGATTAACTTTTCCCCTAATCCTAACATAATTAATAACTTTCAATCAGCCTTTAAAGTTAGGGAAATGTCACTCCAGTTCAGATAAACTGTCCTGGCAATAAAGGTGAAAATGCCAGGAAAATGTCTTGAATAAGCAAAAAATATGTTTAAAAAAGAGAAAGCGAGGACACCTCACTGTGTTAGGTCTGACAGTAAAACTGGTCCCCACAAAGACAGAAGTACACAACTCGTGCGCGCGCACACACACGCATTTCCAACTCCACACTTCTCTATCTCTTTCTTTCTTTTCCTCTTTCCATCTCTCCCATCTCCTCCTCCACCGTGGCAGTACCACATTAGTATTCATGGGGGGAGTCGTTTTGGGGGGTGAGGGGTGGGGGTAAATAAGGCTTCTGGCTGTTCCCCCAGCCAGCTGGCATTCTGTGGCTGGCTGTAGGGCTGGACCGGACACTTACAGAAACAAGGAGTAGGTGCTGGGAAGAAATAAGGACGAGAAGTGCATGGAAATGATCCAGAATGTTTAGCTTCTAAATAACCTCAATATGCTGCGTGGCTTCCAGTGAAGTGTACTTACTGTGTCTTACTGTACAGCACAGTGATAAAAAGTGCCATTGTGGATCCGTCCTTATTGCACACACCAGATTATCCTACAAATGAATGCTTTCAGCAAATATCTGCAGTGTAGTACTCCCATTTTATTGTTTGAAGGACAATAACGCAGATAGATTAAAATAGCACATATGCAGTGTGGAAAAAAAAATATACTGTTCACTCTTGAATCTGATAATGAAAACACAATACAGTTTTAGCATACTGCATGTTCTTGCCACTTGCAATCAAAGTCAACATAAACTCTGGTTTCTTGCAGGGACAGTTTCTTTACTCAGACTCTTGGGCAGGAAGGTGTTTTAAATATTCAGCAGGTTTCTAAGAAGAAGCAGCATTAAACAACACAGTTCTGTATTTGTTTAAAAAGTGCAGGGATCTAATGAATGAGGGTCTCCCTGTGGTTGAGTGTGACGGGCAGGTGTCAGTGTGCTAAGACCAGCTGCCTTGTCCCTCCAGGAGGGGACAGTAGAGAGTAGGGAGACACTCAACACTCAACTCCCCTCTATGCAGGAGGAGGAGAAGGAGCGTGAAGAGGAGAAACATGAACAGAAAGACCCTCTTCAACAAACAATATCCACCAGGAATCAAGTGGAGGAATAGAAGAAATAGAAAATGTCACATAATGACACTGACAAAATGTAATCTCATAAATTCTAAATATTATTTCCAAATTTCAAAAAACACTTGTACGCCAAGTGGTCATGCATAAACACACACACCGTAGACACACTCTTGAACTTCCTTCTGGCATAATCCAGAGGTCAGGGCAGAATTCATCTCCCTTAATCATGCAGATGAACATGACCTTGGCCGGCCTTGGCACTCGGTCACATCAGCACTCTTATCCGGCCTCGCTTTGCATCTCTGATTGTGTTAAATCATGTTTCCCTATCATCAGCAGACACTGGATGGACAGCATCCCTCTCTAAGCACTTCCAGAAAAAAGGATAATTGCCAGGACCTTTAAAAGCCTTTCAGAAAGAAAACAGGAAAAATCAACATAATTCAGATGAAGGAGAATATCAGAGACGTAAAGTAAAGTATGCCAGGCAATACTGCGAGTGGAGGGGAAAAGGATGCAAGAGTTTTAAAACGGTGGGTCCTTGGCATTATTATGATGATGCGTTTGGCCATGTAGAATGGGCCGGCCCGTTGGAGAGCCCCGAAATGAAGAGGCTGACCTTTAACAAGCCATCTCTCTGTTCATTAGCCACGTGGTGCTTATCTAAAATAACACTGCCGAGGAGAATGTGAGGCCAGGCGTAGTCAATGATGCACTACAGGTGAAAACATGAACAAATTTAGCTCAGGGTAACAGACTTTTATCCTCTTACCCCTCACAACCCCAAACTCCCTACAGCCCCATTAAAATAATATTTTCAAGCACTTCTGTATAAAATGTCAAATAAACCTTCAACTTTGCTGTTTGGCTCATGAAATAAAAAATGTTAATGGCAAAGCAGTGTAGACTGTTCCGATCTATACAAACATCGTATTGCACTCTGATAATGTGCAGTTTATTTAGATTGTGAGGTATTTAGATATTTAAATTGAAACGACACCGGTATTTTAAATCCAAGGTAGAACAGCACATTCTGAGGATAAACCATGTATCATGAATATTTAATAAGTCAATATATTTGTTTCTTATTTCCAGAGACAACTTGACCTGCCGGCCACACAACCATCAGGACGCCTGTTTCTCTATAATAAGATGATGGACGTCCATTTACTTCAACACGAATATTGAGGTAAGCTGAGATTTTCTTATTATTGCCTCTCAAAACACTTACTCTCTTCTTCTGGTGTTTTGGAACAGAAAAATAAGACATGTGCCGGATAATATAACTGCAGCATGTCCCTTGTGCCAACTCTTAACAGTTTAAAGTAACAGTATGCAAACGGACAAGTTCCAACTGTATCAGCTATCTCCTTTTGAGCGAGTATCGGCTGAATTCAAACACTGATATGAGGGGGTTAATAGATGAATAAAGAAGAGGAGGGGTGGGGGGGGACACAGAACATGGTCGATAGTGTCAAAAGCGGATGACAGATCTAAAAGAATGAATATTGATCTTTAGGGGGCCTTTACTCAGGCGACCTGTGGGAGGTCAGCCTGTGTAATTAGACCAGCGGAGGTCCAATGCTGGACTGAAGATGAGGCTGGCGCTGCAGGAGAAGGGTGGAGCTGGGATAGAATATTTGGTGCAAGGTTGTATGGACACTGTATAGAAACATGTTGCTAGAAGCTATTACACATTCTCTATTTTTTTTTTTTTTTTTTAACCGTTTGATTTTGACTTTTAGAATTCCTTAGTCCCCTGTGTACTTTTGCAGGAACACTGCAATGTTCATCCCTGGCAAGCTGTAAAAAAGTGTTTTTTCTTTTTTAAATATTTAAATTTCTGCTGTGCCACTGGGTGTGTGTGGCAGGAGTTGAAGTGGTAAATATGGGCTCAGTAACACATGGATAAGATGCTGTTTATTGGAGCGGGCTGGCGGTGGATTAGAGTCCATACGACCCCGGGGCTACAGATACTGCTCACACATGGTCCTGCTTTGTGATGGCAGTTAACTTTTGCTCTAAAAGTCTCACTCCATGTCTATACGTCTATAATAGTGCAAATACACACTTCAGTCTAAGGATGTCTGTGTTGTGCCTAGAATCATGATTTGTATCACACGGATGAGCATAACTATGCGGATGCATTCTCAAAATGCACATAAATGAGCACACACACACAGATGAATGTACATTAAAACACAAACCCAAATGCAGACTTGCACTCACCCGTAGACACGCACACACACACACACACACACTGTCTCTTTATCTGTCTGGCTGTGGATAAATGCGGGCAGCGCAGACTGAGTGTGGCTGTAATCCGTGTATCATTGGCTTTATCCACTGCAGAAGCACTGCTGATTTAGTGCCCCACAGCCTTAGTAATGGGCCCCGTACACACAAACAAGCACACACACGTGTGCTTTGTCCTCTCGAAGAAGATGTTACTGATCATTAGTTGACCCTTAGCTCAGGCACACATATGCACGCACTGCCATGCACACGTTTTTATGAAAGGACTCAAGCATGGCTATAGAGTCGTAATCAAGCAGTTGCATGAGCTTGCACACTCGCACCCACAAGCTCAGACACACACATCAGCAGCAGTGTGGTTGTCACCGCCCAGGGACGTCTCATGGTAAGGTGAACTCGGAGTGAACCTGCTCCAAACATAAATAACATCTTTCTCTCATCTCTCCCAAGCCCCCTCAGTCCCTTTTCCAAGCCTCACTCTTTTTCTGTTTCTTTCTCTCCGTGTCTCTCCGTGTTCCTCCTCTCCAGTTTCCCCTCAATCTTTCATGAAAGCGGCAACACAAACTGTAAGCATTAACACAAAGGGATGTTGTACATTCTGCGGCTTGCAATACCTGCACATAAAAATAGTCAGGCAAACACCTGAGGTTACGCCTTGAAATACCGTCGCTAGCACGCGGCAACTGTAAGCCGACATTGCCACAGTCGCTTCAAAGTAATTTTCAAAAGACCTCAGATCGTATTTGATTAGACAGTGTCTTAGATCTTTTCTTGGGCCACAATTGCTTCCTCATTTCTTGTTGTTAATACATCAGTCAGTTCACTAACCTCCATTGGTAGCATCCAACAACACAGTGATTGGACACAATGCAACATCTATCACTAATAACCTATAACCTGCTTGTGTTCATATTTATTTACATCAGAGAATTTTGCCCCCTCCCCCCTCTTCGCTGCGGTCTGTATCTTCAGTCCCCTTGCTCGCACTTCCTAGTAACACATGAGGCGTTTATTGATAGGCCATTCCCATTAGTGCTGTTTACCTGTCAGGGCTCACTGCTCTAATGAGAGAGCTTTGGGAAGGAAAAATGAGTAGGGACGGTTAACCACTAATGGATGTTTACGGGCTCCCTGGGTACTATTGTGTTAGCCACCACCTCTGCCGGTACCACCGCCACTAGCCCCAGACCCGTTCACCGGCTAATTGGTACTGCACTGAAGAGCCAGTCTGGGCCTTTTTGATTATAATGGGATTAAGGTGGGTGGAGAGAGCATGGTGAAGTAAGGAGCCAGATAAGAAGGGGGAGGACTGGTGTTGGAAAGTGGGGGTAGCAGTTGGGGTCATTGGCCTAATCGATATCTCAAGATCAGGGGCTTTGGAGGGGCTGAGTGCAGACATTGGAGTGGAAGTGAGATGGGGGTTTAAGGGGGTATGTTGGAGGGTCATAACATCAGACCTACGTCAAAAGGTTCTCTCTGAGCACTATTAGTGCTGGTGGTGAAGGGTAATTGTGCCATTATAGCTGTAAGTGATACTAAATGGTGCAGGTATGGTAAAGGAACTACTACATATAGTTAACTGGCAAGTGATCTAATGTAAATTTCCAATCAGGCATCTTAATAGCTGATATATCCTTGAGAAAAGCACCCATAATTGTTTCAGTGTGACGGATGAGCTAAAAGTATCTCAGTCCGAGAAAACCAACTTGGCTGAGTAATTGGATTTGTGCGCTGTACTGGAGCAGACAGTTTTCATTCATTTTATTTGCAGTGTCTCTGTTTGAGTTTTTTTTTTTGTATTTTAGAAATGGTGTTGAGCCTGGGAGGACAGTTTCTTAATGACATCCGAGAACGCCGCTATAAAAGTGTGTACAGAGGAGACTGCACATTGGACTGAGTATATGCATTGTATATTGCTCTAGGATTGGCTGGTCCCCAGAGAAGATCAATTTGTGCTTTTATTAGATTATTACAGAAATCTTTTAAGTGCCGGATTATCCGTGGAAGGTATTTATCTGTTTATTGAATGCCTGGGCTCATAAACTCTCTCCTCTTTTCCTCCTCAGTGTCCTCTTCCTGTTCGTCTGAGCAGGCTAGGTTATTCGGTTGTTGTTTTTTTATGCTTGTGCAGAAGAGCAAGTGTTTTATGAGGGGATGTTGGTTCCCTAATGTCAATTTGCAATCCACATTTTTTTCTGCATGGGTTAATTTTCACTTGTCTATTGTTAAATAAAGGGGTTAAAGAGATGGGGGAGCAAAGATCCTAACCTTCTTTCTCTAATTCACCCGCTCGTTGTCTCAATTGCTTATCAGCTCTATTTCTTCACTAATTAAAACCACACATGAAACAAGGGAATTCTAGACAGACAGACACACACACACACACACACGCACACACGCGCGCGCGCGCAGAAAGAGAGAGCGATAGAGATAGTTGGAGCTACAATTACCAGGCAGGCCTCTAGTGTCTCATTGGGTGTCTATTAAGAGGGGGGCCTGGCTCATTGTAATGATGGCAGAGTTTAATTACTTCCACCCGGCGCCTGTTGTAAAACATGCTGATAAATGAGCCAACAGGACGGCACATCATTATTTTTCTATAGTGCCAGGCAGCTTGTACATGATTATGAAAGTGGGAGGGAGGTTCCCATACCTGCACGGGCCCGAGAGTATATTCTCAGCACAGTGAAATATGGAAAAGGAATGTGGAAATGTGTGCGACCTCTCTTCGTGTGCACACGTGCGCAGGCATAGGGAGTTGAGCTATTTGATGAACCCGTAGATACCGAATCAAAACACAATAATAAGCAGTTCCACCAAACCTTGCTGGTGCAACGATATCAGGCCACCCATGAGATAGATATATATTCATAGGACACAATGGGCAAGGGTGTTCACTGAGCACACGGCTACTATTGAGCATCGTATTCTATGGATGAAAGCAGCTTGGATACAAGTACACAGTGTACATTGCTTCTCACAAACAAATATACATATTCAAAGTCATTAATTTTACACTGTTTTTAGAGAGGGGGCATGTGTGGACCCCCTCTGATTAATTGTGTTCCCCCTTCACCATTATTAAATCGCTGAGGCAAATATCCCCCATACAATAAATCCCTCTCGGTCCATGATTAATCAAAAGGCACACAAACCTAAGACCGGTGGCGGGCAGGTAGCGTTACAGTGCTAAATCATCTTTATTGCACAACGAGCAGGTTTGTGCATGTGCTCGAGGTCCAGTGCCACAGTGGAGTGGAGTGTATGCTTGGCTGCTGGTCAGGCACCTCAGGGTCACACACGCGTGCATTTTGACCTCCGTGTCATTGATTTGCCAGCCTGGGCAGGGCAACAAGGTGAACAAGATGGCAGCAGAATGGACTCCGGCGAGGCCCAGTGATTAAAGGGACTTGGTGGCAAGTTTGCTCGTCCTCTCCAAAACGAACACATTTACGGAGCCCTTTTATTCAACTGTGTGGGAAGAGGGGTGTGAAAAAATGTTTAACCTTGTCCACCTAAGCTTGTACCATCAATTGGCATCCACGCCAATTAGATGGCAGGTCATACCGTGATAATAGTGGGTTACGTAATTAGAGTGCGTACCTCCCTTTCATTACTGCCACATGGAGACTTTGTGGGGGAGCAGTCCCACAGAGCAGGGGTGGAGAATGTACAGGAGCCAGCTCTCTGGAAACCTCAATTAACCTAAATGATTAGCTGTAGCCATGTAGCACACCTCACTAGCTTGACATTTCTCATCCAAGCTAATATTAACACAATGACTTCATTCTGTCCTGCTGTACTTCATCACTGTCCTTTTTACTGGGAGGTTTTTCTTGTCTTATTGACCGAAAATGACAATGTTTAGACTATCAAAGCCTTGTTGTTCTCTTGTTACGCAAAAGTGCTGATGCTTATTTGGTGGTCGCATAATGAGTTTTACGTGTATTTGATTAATAGCGTGTGGGGCGGGGATACAGGAACAGAGGCTACTGCAGCGTGTGGTTTAACTTCACCTTATGTTAAATACTAATTGATTCTAATGCATTTTTAATCACATACTAATTGGCGATTACACTTTTAAAACATGCCTAGTTGCTGCTCCGGCAGAATCACAGGGTTGTTGAGTGTGACGATGGAGTTTAAAGGGCATAGTCTTCTTAGCGTCCACGACTAAATGTCACAGTTGTCTGTTAATGTGTCAACCAAATCAAACATGCACAGTGGTCGAGGGGTGCTAAGTGACAGGTGACCTTGGTGGCGTGATGGAAGACTGGGCTGGTGTTTGAGCCCTCTGATCTTCGAGTGGGAAACCCTGTCTTGGGCCTGTCTAGAGATGTATGCCCAACCAATTAAACATGAAATGGCAGTGACACTCACACCCCACTTATCAAAACAGTCTTTAAGTGTGCTCGTGAATTCAGATGAAATGTGCGTCTGTGCGTCATATGTACAGACGAGAACAATCCTAAAAAAATCCCTCTATATTATTTGAATATATGTCAATATGTTTAATGTTTTTGTTGCCAAGGTCATACAATTCTATTCCAGGTAATCCCCTTCAGTCATACGACCTTACCCAGAAAAAAAATGCTTGCTTGTCTTCTCACCTTGTCAGCTCTTGATAATCAAATTTTTTTGATCACTTTTAATTTATTATTTTCTATTCTTCCCTCACACCTAGTTACCTCATGTTGGGCTGCCTCCTCATTGGATGACTCACAGAGAGCCCAGACTTGGGTTGGGTCGTCTGCAAGGCATCTGACCTCCCATGCACGCACCTGCCCCCCTTCTACATATATTACTGGGCCCCACAGTGTTCCATAATGTTCTGAGTAGTCAAGCATATAAATAAAGGTGAAGCAAAATGACTGCCTCTGTCTTGACAGAAGTGCTGAACCACAAAGAACACCTTGAAGGGCATGTTAACTGTCAATAGAGTTCTGTGTAAGCCCCCTTCAATTAACATAAAACTAAACAGCTCCCCAGTTAGCCGCTGTATAACCCTGGCGCTGTCTCCCCTCACCCAATCGCTATTTTACCCCCCCCAATGTTGGATGCCGTCATGCAGTCAAGCTACCGAAGAGGCAGTAAACAACATCTCACCATGTACTCGCACAGAGGCGGTTACAAACACGCATACGCATAATGATTCTCTCTCTCTACACACGCACAACATTCACACACTAGAAATGCAAACACACACTAGTGAATCTTCCGCACAGTGCTGGCAAATTACAAACCCAAAGAGGCTCACATTTTGCACAGACATACACACGCACAAGAATGCACACGCACACACAAATTTGAAAAATCCCATTTACTGTGATGCTACGTGACTGAACATTGGTAGCGTAGCGTAGCTTACCCCTCTCTCTCAGGCCGATGGTAATGCTACATGAGATTTGTGATGCAGTGGGGAGATGCATATGGAAGGCCTGCACTCAGATCTCCCGGTCATGCACCCCATTAGGTCCTGCTGTTGCTGCTGTTGATATCAAAGCTGAAGTAAACTGCTCAGCAGTCGGCTGTATGCCCAAGCACAGAGACGGAAACAGGTTGGTGGTCACACTACACACCACTCTGAGGATAGACCGAACCACAATATCTTGTAATTAGGGTGTGCGCGGAGACTACAGGAAGGCAACTCGAGGTTCACAGCCAGCAAAGCAGTTTTCTGGGCGATGGTATTAGATCAGTCTGGTTTAGGGTCTGCAAAATTGTCGTGTGCATGCAAAGATGGTAGACTGGGTGATTTTAAACTAATGGTACATTCCTTATATGATTTAAACAATAGTGAAGTATTTCATCATGCAAATTCAAAGACTAAGAAGAATCAAAACCAATCTAAAGAGGATAATTTGCCCTAAAGACAAACAGAATGATGAAAATGCCCAGAATGAATGGAGTGAGAGATTCAACCCTCTATGTGTTGAATAGCCCCTAATGTGTTTGGGTTTTGAGATAACACACAGTAAATACCCACATTCTTCGGCTCATCACAAAAAAAATCCAATGGCAGCCTTCACATTTGCTTCCCATCACTGGTGATTCCTGGGGAGGCGTTATTTGTGCAGTACACAACAGTACTGCTCTGTCGTAATTGTCTAGGTTATGCAAAGGGCCACTCATCTTTTATTCCCCTGCCAACACACATGCATATTCGTGGAGGTGAAACTAACATGCTTAGTTGTTGTTTTCCTGCTTCACCATTCTTCAGGGAGACTTAGTTCTGGTGTGGATTTTCTCCCTTTTCGCCCGCAGCAATGTGCCTGTGTCTCAGGGAGAGGGATGGCATCAGCGGATGGCAGCAATTCAAACCATGGTTCCTTTTCTGTGAACGGTCCTGTTCAGCAAACTATATTGCCGGGGGATGTTGCTATCTACTTTCCTCCTTTTATTCGTCCTTCTTATTTTTTTTTTTTTGATTTTCTTTAATTCTATTCTTGAGCCCCACCAAATAGCGGTGTCTCAATTCAGCAGCGTTGGCTGCAACCGAAATAAGATGGTCTGGTCTTCCTATTGCGTCATCAGATTCTCCTGCCGTGAACAAACGCCTAGCAACAAAAGCTACAGAGGGAAATGATTTAAGATGTTTTTAGCATGCGCACCATGTGTACCATTTGTTATTCAGTTGACCACTTGCATAGAAAAATATTTCTTCTGACGTTGGTTTCTTTGAAATCAGAAAAGAACAATGAATCATGGGAGATGTTGGCCCCGGAAGGATGCGCCCGGTGGTGTCTCTGTTGCTCTGGGGTGGAAGGACCCATTTGTCTGCAGTATTCTGAGGAGCCGTAGTACTGGGACAGCCGTGGTCTACGAGTGCAAGCTGAAGGATGTGGCCAATAAACGGAGACACAGAAAACACAGAAGTCTGTGAAAGAGAATAGCAAAGGAAGATATTATTCACCACTGTCAGAAGACACCAAGAGGTGTCTGTTAGCGACAAAAGGTCGCTCATCCTATTGCTACCCCAGCCTTATCCTTTTAGTGTGGCATGCTGGTTTTAGGTTTGCGGGAAGACTACAGCGTGAAATTCTGCTAAGCATGGTTGGGAGCTGCGGAACATGGAACACGGATGAGCTGGGATTAGGGAGGCCCAAAGCCCTCCCTTCATCTGCGCCTTGTAGGGCGTCTGTGATCTGGATGGTGCTCAGTGGGTGACACATGCCTGTCAATGTCCAGCGGCTGCACACACGACTCGAGTTCTTGTATGGAGCGGCGTGGCCACACGCCACCTCCACATATCCCCCGCCCTCCCACAGAGTCGCTCATCTACATGGCTCTGTCCGCCAAGCATCCCCCTCCTCGCCTCTTTTTCCAATCCCAGTCTTTATCTCCCCTCCTGTTCCCTCTCCACAGGACTATGTGTTGTTACTGTGATCTCATCACATCCCTGCACTAGGCTGCTGGATGTGTTGTGTTTTCAGGGGATTTTTGTCGGGTAATGTCAGGCTCAACCTTAGACTCAGTACTGCAGCTTGGTGCATGGGTGTGAATTTATTGTCCAGATTCAGTCTTTGGGTGTCCATCTAAGTGGACCGATGACCAGGCATGTCAAGGGCCCGCACACCGTCCTTATTAAGCTCTCCTCGTCCTCTCCTCTTTTTGTCCTGTCCTCTTGTCCTTAAGGCTAGCCATACTTGCGCACGCTTTTCATCTGCAGTCAATACCTATTGAGCTGTTCATGAAAGGGAAATGACAGCTAGTTCATAACTTCCAAGGCTGATCGATAAGTACCTGCACTGGCTCAACTCGTTTCTGAATCACTCATCTCTCTAAGAATTCATACCCCGGATTCAGCTTTTCAAGCACAGCATACCTGATTGAAAAGAAAGTCATAATTTATGTGGATGTTAACACATTACCAGAAGCTCTGTAATATGTTCTTTAGAATTATAAGCGATACACTGAGTGCTGTAGTACAAAAGAGGCTGTTATATTTATGCTTGACCTTTTAGCAAGCGATACATAAGTGGTTATTGTGCAGATGTTTCTGGAGAAAATTTCAATCCAATTAAGCCTGTAAAGCATCTTGGTACTTTGGTTTATATGGTTTGTATTATATGGCGTGAATTTGCATGGGCTTTAAAGTGTCTGAGGACACATTGATGAATATTACACATATGACTGAAAGCATGAAAGAAATGTGGAATAACTGCACTTTACATGGTGTTGACTCATCAGGTGAACTCAGGTGAAGTCTTTGATCCTGTAAATCCACAATGAGTCTTAAAGGGAAGATACAGATGAATGGGTTAAAAGGATTTTTAGGTATTGAGCCAACGACTGAGATATTGATTCCAACCCACTTAATTAAAGAATGCTGAAATTCATATTATGCACATGGGGACAGTGTGCATGTCAGAATGCACACATGTTTTCTGTATGTGGTTTAGAGGCATTGCGTTTGTCCTCTCACCATAAGGTCGCGGCTTGACCCCAGTCTTCCCCATTTGCATGCCAAAGTGTCCTTGGATACTGAACCCTGAATGGCCCCTCATAGAAAAAAATGTTGCCCATAGATGCACGGTGTGAATATGTGTCAATGGGCAAATTGAAAGCTGTAAAGTAATGTAATGTGCTTTGAGTGGTCATCAAGATCAGAAAAGTGTATTTTAGTGCTGCACACACCTATTTGTTACATTTATATATTTCTGCAATGTTCTTGTATGTAAGCGAGGCCTTTCAGCAGTCCCATCACAACAAAGGGCAAATCTCTCAAAAACAAATGCGATGGCAGAGGTGTCTTCATGAGCCACTGTAAGAAAGCTTGTGGCCAGGAGTTTTAAGTAAAGCAATAAAAACAAAGTTGAGGGGGATTCATATCTTTGCTTACTTTTTATAACCTGAGGGATCTTTCCTTGCAGAGCTTGGTACGCTAAACTTTGTCCAGGTCCGGTTGTGAGCAGCCAGCAGGCAGCTGTGGCTCCCGACACTTTGCTCTGTATCTCTCTCTCTCTCTCTCTCTCTCTCTCTCTCTCTCTCTCTCCCTTTCTGATGCGTTCTCCCTCGACCTCCCGTTCAAAGCAAAGTTGGCTCCTTATTTATGTGCAAATTTGCTCTTAGGCCCTACGAGGGTGGCGCGCATGCTGAATCTCTCCTTTCTGGGCTTTAGCAGATTATCCTGCTGCTCCCTTTGGTCCCCGTCGCCCTAAGCCCAGCTGCCCCGACCTTTTGTCATTGAGACTTTCTCTTCTCGCCTTGGTGTCTTTCTTTACCTCTCTCCCCCTCCGCCACTCCCTCCCTCCCCTTCCGCCATCCCTCTGTGCGCTCCCCTACCCCAACTCCCCCATACCACAAGGTCTGAACTCACCAAGCCTGCTCTAGACGCCACAGCCATCCCCCTCCTCCTCACCCTCCTCACTAACCCCCCTTCTCCATCTTGTCCCTTGCCTCCCTCCTCTGTCTCCTGCCTCCCTCCTTCACTCCCTCTCAAAGGGCCATTATATCGCTCTCTTCATGGACAAAGGACCCTGGAGAGACGGAGAGAGAGAGAGAGAGAGAGAGAGAGAGAGGGGGAGGGAACATGGCTGGTGCTTTGCTACTCTCTCGTTCCTAATCGATGAAAGTGGCCCACGTGGAGCTCTGAAGGCTAATCGATACTCTTTTTCTCTCTCTCTTTTTTTTCTCTCTGTCTTTTTTACTTGACCATTGTTTTTGTTGCTGACACATACAAAACGCAATGGCAGAGCAGAATAAGTGAGGGGGGGCGGTGTTTGGAGGGGACACCCCCGATCACTCTCTGGGGGAGCTTCCAGATGATTGGTTTGTGTGTGTCTATAGATGTGCACAGTTCAACATTGTATTTGTGATAAAACAGTGGGTCTTTGGAATGAGTGAAGTTGACGGAAAACCCAGAATGAAATCAGCAAAGTGACCTCCGCCGACCCCATCTGTATCCAAAGACTAGTCTCCTATCCCGTCCCACCCGCCTGACACATTTGCCCCCTTTTTTTTATCTTCTTGCCGTTGCTTCCCTGTCGGGTTAGGTTGCTGAGCAAACAGAAGGCAAAGAGTTGACTCTTTCTCTGCCTCAGCTCACCGTATGTGCGCATGGAAGGATTTGGGAAGCCTCAGCCTGCTAAGCCACTTCATTGTATTCTTCTCCATCTTCCCTCCCTCACCTCTCGCCTCTCTTTGTCTTTTGTTGTTCTCACACTGTCTGTGCATTGGGCTTCTTGTCTAGTCCACATAAATATAAAAGCAGTGTCATCAGAGAGAGACAAAAAAATAAATGAATCTGAACATTTTTACCTTCAGCAGATGGTGGTGATAGAAAATATGTTTTATTATGTATGTTAACTTTCAAATAGGAAAAAAAATGTATCGTTGATATAGTTTGAATTTTTGTT
This sequence comes from Pseudorhombus dupliciocellatus, assembly GCA_016785235.1. NCBI lineage: Eukaryota > Metazoa > Chordata > Actinopteri > Pleuronectiformes > Paralichthyidae > Pseudorhombus > Pseudorhombus dupliciocellatus. The sequence continues at coordinate 4,097,874 of JAFBJW010000280.1, forward strand.
TTTATGATCCAGTCTATCCAAGCAGCCATTTTGATATATTCTTTTAAACACATATTTGTGTGTGTATATTACGTGTTGATCTCCTTGTTGTTGTCTGTATTCAGACATTTAGACCCTAGCACACCCATGGCAGATTGAGCTCAGTAGTAGCAGGAGAACCAAATCAGATAATTGTTAAAACACTAAACACTAACTGATGTCATAAAAAAAGCGTCATGCGTCATTTTTCTCCACTTTTTCATTTTGTACAACATCATAAACTAGGTTGTTAAATGTGAGGATCCTGTTGAAATCCCATTAGTTAGAATGGGTGTAGACAGGAGAAACAGGTTCATTCAGTTCATCTCTTTCTCAAACACACACACACACACGTACATACTTGTTTAGCACAGCACCTCGAGGACCTCGTGCCTTCCTCCTCATCGCTTCACACACCTGTCTAACTGGATATTTAACAGCTTTTTTCCTTCGCTATCACCCTCCCAACACCAGCAGAGAGAAACAATTACGCTCAACTCTGCCACTGAAATGACAACGCGACATCCTCTTTACTTTACACCACCCGTCCGTTAACCGTATGTGGTAATTACCTTTCTGCAGCATCTTCACAGTCACTTTATTAGCCTCCTAACAAGGCTTTTTAAAATATAAATAACCGCCAATGAAATGGCAATTAACCTTGCAAATGGGCATAAATGACTGTCCAGGAGACAAGGGTATTGACGGGGACTGTCAGAGCGAGGGAGGGAGAGGAAAAGGCGACGAGAAGCTGGGGAGAGGTGGGGATAAAGAGGGAAAAAAGGCAGAAATAGAATCGGGGTTGGAGATGATGCAGCCCATAGGCAAACTGCTCCCACGGGCCATTGTTTGTTGTGTCTGCGCTGGACCATTGTTTTGGTCCCTATTAACCTCTTGGCCCTCCGCGTGAGAGCGGGAAAGGATGGGCGGATTCAAAATGACAGACATGGCCTCGTGACATGGGAGGTGAGGAGTGGTTTTAACAGGGGCTTAGGGGCAATGGGGACCCTAGCTGTCTGGCAAATAAAGAGGGGGTGCTGCAGGAGTTGTGGGTGTGTGTGGGTGTGGGTGTTGCAATGGTAGAGGGGGGGGCATGTCTAGCTGACCAGAAGGGGGAGGAAGTGGCGGGCCCCAGCAATGTGATCCCTTATGTCTGTCTGTTAACCTCGGTGCTGGAGCGTCTCCTGCCTCTAGTCTGCTCTCACACTTGAAGGATTGTAAACAAGGATTGTTTAATATATATATATATATATATATATATATATATTTATTTATTTATTTATTTATTTTTCTGAATCAGGCACAGATCTCGTTTTCAGATGATCCTGCTTTTTTTGGGATGTATCAATAAAATCGACTTGTGTATTAACCTGGCAGACAAAGCAGCATGTAGATACTTATGGTACTTAAAGGATCTTGCTGAAAAAGAAGGGAACTGATGATTACCTGACAATATTGTAGCTGGAACATGTATTTCTGGTCATCTCTAGTCAAAATAATTGAATCAGTATCATTTTCAAAGTATAGATGGTTGGCCTACATGGCCTCACAAAACTACTGCCACATCTTGAATAGCTGTTGTGCTGCATGCGTGAGTGAATCACATGAAGACGTTTGGAAAAGCTTGTAAAGCCTTTACACGGGGACTCACTCTTTCCTGCATATGAAAAACACCATCTCTACCTCCTTTTCTATCCGAGTATTACAGGCTTGCCGGAACAGGAGGGCCGCTCCTCGAGAGCCTAACCTGCGCTCTAGTCAGGAGTGAAACGACAACTCCTTGCCACACATTGAGAGCCAGTGGGAAGAGGGAGCCAAAGGAAGGTAGCCCTAAAAGGGATGAACCATGGGACTTAGAGTCATGTGGGTCGGGCAGGATGCCAGATATTCTAGCTGAAAGTCCTGCGGATCAGATAAAGCTGTCAAGCAGGGCAGTGAGATGAGAGAGCCATAGGGAGAGGGAGCTTGGAGATGGAGGCCAGGCAGGGAAGCTCAGCGGATAGCAGAGACAGAGAGCTTAGGCTGAGGATCAGGGTTGTTTTACAGAAAACTGTCAAAGGTAGGCAGAGCGCAGGAGCTGAGATAGCATGTGACCGGAGAATCAATGAGTTGGAGAAATGGAAAGTTTAACACAAAATAATTCCCACCAAGATTAGATTAAGAAAGTAGGTTAAACTCAGTTTTGGTGTAATTTATATGGTGAGCCGGGCTGTTGGCTGCGTGGACACATGTCGGCACTTCCTGCCATCAGCTGCCACCTTGAACCATTTGTAGAACAAGACAGAAAGGTTCAGGCAGCGAGAGTCTCAGCGTACACTCGACAAGACATATGAGCAGTGTTTAACGTGTCTTGAGTCGGGGCCTCACTCGTCCTGGGAGCCCGGGATAGTTGTGTTAAATTACGCAGAAGGAGGTAGCGGGACCCTGTCAGGACGTGGCGTGGCGTTGTGGGGAGTGCAGCGGATGGACATGGCACTGGGTTGTGCCCCCCGGAGTGCCCTGTCAGGCCTCATGACCGCATTGTGCAACCAAATACAGACACTCGCACACATATATGCACACACACACACACACACACGCATTGCAGAGGATGAGGCGATTAAAAGGCAAGCAAGGGAACCATGGACTCCACCTCTTCCCACATTAACCTCTCCAGTGATTCTTTCTTTTCTTTTTTCTTTTTTTTATTTAATACAAATATATATTAAATAAAAGTAGCACAAGTTAGGAATTTCACTGGCTAATGCTTATATTTAAACTTTTTATAGACATTTTTATTTATTTTTATTTAGATTTTTCATCATATTTTAATGTTTTTACTGTTTGTCACTTTGTTCTTCAGGCTATGAAGTATACATATATATATATATATATATATATATTAGGATGGATGGCATTCGTATGTGTATCTTTGGGATCTCTTGTCCTGGGATCGTTACCCTGCAGACTCACATGATGGTAATGTTCATATCCAGGAAATTATGGATTTAAGTCTGGATGTTGGTGAGACGCATAGTCAGTCTTTATATACAGTGCACATGCTCTGATAATATAATGTCAGCAGTCTGAGCCGGTTTGAATGTCCCTGATAAACACCTGTCTGATGTATTGTATTTATGTATGAGGCACCTATGGAGTAGAAGTAGCTCACTCACATGTGACACTCATATGCCATACATGTGTTTTCTTTCTCTTGAATCAGACCAGAATGAGGTGAAACTGTCTGAGCTTACCTCCCCTCCTCTCCTCATCCAACCAGCAATTTGTGAGCAGTAAAAGTAATAGTAGCACACACATCTATCATGTCGAGTGGACCCAGGGCTTCTAGTTAAATTGTCAACAGTGATGACAATTTGTGTTTAATACTTGTATTCAGCTGATGTCCTGTGTTAGCCAGCTCCCTGGCAACGTTGGACCAAACCAGTGCCTCAGCTCTGCCCCAGCACCACGACAGGCTGTCCCCTGCACGCAGAGCTGACACTTGCTGCGCTCTGCCTGTGTCCAACTTTTAGCACTTGACAGTTGCCTGGTGATGAGCAAAAGTTTAATCTGAAGAGGCTTTCAATTCCACATGTTTTTATTGTTTGTTGCCCAGATTTTCTGACAGCAACATTTGGAAGTACAATGCGGTTGGGCTGCTTCACACCACAGCAATAATTGGACCATGAGGAGATGTTGTTTTCTGTGGATGACAAGTGACCCCAGAACATGCCAGTCCTCATGTGGTCAGGGCGGGCAGATAGGACGCTTGGTTCTGTATTTCAGCTTGATCTTATCATTATGCTCATAAACTTGACATATTTTTACATCAAAAATATTACCCAGACTCTGCATATAAATTTAATTAAAGTCAATTAAGATGGCCCTTCGCAGAATGTCCAGATTCCCTTGCATCTAAAAAAAAATGCATTGACCCCGCAGGCAGGACTATCATTTTTTACTGAGACACCCAATCTGTATATGTCCTTGTTTCTGTCTCCGCTCTTCTGTCTCAACAACTGATTCTCTTTTTGTCTGCTTCAAGGTGTCACAGAATGTCATTCAGCCCTGAGTCTGATGCTCTTTTGTGCTGGAACTAAAACCTCAATGTGAAAGCTTGGTTCTTAGGTGAAAGACATTTGTCAGACCTTTAGTATTGGATTGTTCAATGTGCAGTCTTTGGACGTCTACATCTGGCTTGTCTGCAGTCTCGTCGTTGAACGAGGTGTTGGGAAACAGCAGAGAAAACGCCTTTGTTGGTTTGGGTTTGGAGCCAATTGCATTTCTGGCATTCAGCACATTCGGTGACACTTCAGGGGTTACAAATCGGATTAATAAATTCTTAATTGCTTTAAAAGGAAATTCCTCTGGCTTTAATCCAATATTAATCATCTCTTATCGTTGTCTTTTAGTCACACTTAATTACCGTGCTTTTCCGCTGTTTGCCTCCTTTTTTGCTGTCTTCAAGGATAAGCACAGATAAAATGGTTAGTGTTCTGCACGGCTGACTCACATCCTTTATTTCTAATATGCTTGATTATTTCTGTATCCACTTTTTTTTTTTACTAAATCAAAACCCTGTTTGACAGTGGGCTGGTAAGACCTTGAATGCATGTTTCATGCTATGCTTTACAATAAAGCATTTTAAACATAGGAGAACAGCATGAAGTGAATCTCTGTGGATGCAGAAAGAATTTTAGATGAGGCATCCTGTGTGTAAACGTATTGTATATTCTTTATGACTTGTCGGATGACTGTACCTCAAGGTTTCACATCAATTTAAAGAAAAACAAAACAAAAACATAACCTGGATGTTTTGCTTTTCTTGTGCATGTAGATTTGCACTCGAGAGTTTTCTCTCACTCCCGTGGCCCGTCCATCACCTGTAGCTATGAAGAGATGGACATTTTCTCCAACCTATCACATGTGGAAGCTGAGTCGTTTGTCTCCGGGGCACCGACTGACCACAAGAACGAAGCTTCACTGTGTCCAACCCGAATATCCCTTGACGTGTCGCTCCGGCGCCCAGAGAGCATAATTCAACCTGATTGGCCGGCTCTGCTGGAAGGCATGATTTCAGCCTGTCCAGCACTGTACATCACTGTGGCCCAGGGGCATCGTGGGAAAGGGGGGAGGAGGGTGCGTTATCCTGGTCCAGTTAAAACCGGTGATTTAAGAAAAAAGCCTCTTGTTTGAGAAATAATCAGTTTGATTTTTGGGTGACAAAATGCTGCAGTTCAGGGAAGTTCATAATCGTTTGTAACATATGGTGCATTTCCTGGTTGGAGATACCCGGTCCCATTCTTCTCCTTCACACAGCTACTTTCTGTCCGTGTTACATATACACGGATGCAAACGGTGTGCATCCTAGCATGTGCTCCGCTTTTGTTTCTTGATTGTGACACAGAGTGCTACGGGCCAAACCGGGGTGCGCGAGAGAAGCTTAACTGATTCTGTCTCTCTCAGTGCCCCCGGATGCCCTGCAGGCCAGACAACAGAAGGCCTGGGAGATTTTGCCATGTGCCCTGCTTCCATCATACATGACCAGGCCACTCCCCTGGCACTGTTGGTCTTACTTAGGATAATGTTTGCAGATGTTGTCCCGTGTTTGAGCATCACTAGTGAACTAGGAAACCTATTAGCGCATATTATTGTTTTGCTCTCATCGAATTTCTCTCTCAAACTGGGCTGCATTTTCTGTGAACTCTTCAGTGTGTGAGTAATCAAGCCAACAAACAAAGCGAGGAAATATTCCTCCGAGCAAAATAATTTGTTTTTGTTGTGCTTTAACTTTTTTTCTTCTGCTCTTTTTGAATGCCATGAAATCTCCTCAGTCTCGATACCAGTAATAAGAGAAGACCTGGCAGGGAGCGCAGCATGAAAGTGATTAATGCACGGCCTTTCTTATACCACATCCTGGCATGATGCATCCTCTGGAAGGTACTGCCAGCTGGTTCTCCTTCCTTCCTGCCGAGTGTAGGAGTACTGGCAGCAAACTACATTGTCTACAAATGAACTACACCACCCTCCTTTGCTTTACCATATCATCGTCGAGGTGGGGGGAGAGCGTGCTGGTTATGGCGGCGAGGGGAGATGTAGAGCGTAGCCGATTATCCCCTAATTAACGCTGATACCTCCCCCATGGACAATGTCCCAATCTCATCAGTGGGCCACAGAGTCTTAATGTTAGGTGCTAACTGCCTCCCTCGCATATGTCAGTCCTCGTTAAGGGACTGTGCCGTGCGGTAATGTCCTCCCGTTTAATGGCTTGTAAAAAGATGGTTAACACTCACTATTTGGCTCCCCTCCTTTTTTTCCTCTCCCCGCGCCGCCGCCGCCGCCGCAGCGAGATGACAGATACTGTATGATCGAGCACTCTTTGGGGCAAGTTAATTGCAGGCGGAGAGCACCTCGATTTTTTTTTTTTTTCGTGTGGGAAAGTGAAGTGAGGGAAGGCAAACGATTGGTTCCTCTGCTGCGTGCTAACACTGTTAAATCAGTCAAAGCTACAATTTGGTTAGGGGTGAGTGTTGTCTGGACAACCGCACGATAAATTGATATGTGAGGCTAGGAATTATTAGCGGTTCATTATTAAATCATTCATCAGACCTCCTTAATGAAGTACAACTTTACCGCAGTGATTGCATCGTCATTAACAATGACACACGAGTGCACATGGCTCAAACATCATCAGCAACTTCCCCATCTGAACAATTAAACATTTTCCTTTTCAACTCCTGCATTTATTAAACAATAACTGTGTGTTAGTAACCTATTACGTTCACTCTGCCATTAGTGTGCAGGACAGTAAAAGAACTGTCTCTTCTCAGAATGCTCATCTTCCCCAGACAGCGGCAAGAATTCCTCTAATGCCGAGCGGCGCTTCTTTTTTCCCCTTCTGCATCTCCTCACTCACCCTCATGCCGTCTCTCTCTCTTTCACCATCTATGCATTTGTGTTGTATTAGGAAAAAAGCAAACACGATTATTTTTGATTTCCCGTTTGCCTGAGCAGTACATTTGGCCCACCCCTCTCTCCCCGACCCTCTTGATTGAGGGCTAATGAAAAAGCTGTCCTGAGCGTCGCTCCCTCCCTGTATCCATTAAGAATAATTAGACGGGAACAATTTTGATGCCTGTAACCTCGGCGAATGTGGCTAATGGTGTTATAAATTGCTCCTTGTCCTGGGCCCTGCTAGCATTGCCGGGCGGCAGTGGGGGCAAGACGCTTAATTCAAAAGCACTCTGTCAACAGCACTGATTTGTGTGGTTAATGAGAGCGTTTAAAACAACAGGCGCAGCTCATGCATCCTAATGTTGATGGCAGGAGCAGGTTCGATAAAGAGGCTTGTCCACCATAATTAGCCGCGACAAACGCCCAGGATTAAGAGACAGGGGGCCGAACATATTGCACCCCTCTCGCTGTCTCTGTCTCTCTTTGACAGACTCCTTATATCCTCTATTTAACACCGTGACGAACTTCATTTTTCTATTGGACGTTTCTCAGTCTGACAAGTTCACTGTCAACTCTTCATTTATAATTCACTGTCGTTTTTCTTTCTTATGATGTGAATATATCTTACTGACAGGTCGTTGGTCTCTGTTCGATCAAATCTAGAGCAGTGTGTCCTAGGACTCAGGATGTCTCGAGTGGTTAAAGGACATTTCTCAGCCTAGGTTTAAGTTGAGGAGTTTCAAAACGGAAACAGTGTCCTGACCCCCTCCATCCACCTCATCCTAACAGCTCTATACACAAGGTGTTTGGGTGCTGCTCCCTCCTTCCTCGCTGGTGGGTGGGGACATTCAGATCTGACCAGCAGGACCCACTGAATCTCACTTTTTCTCCCCCAGAGGAAAAGTCAACCTATTTCTCTGCTGGTCTACACTTCTACTTTTTCCTCCCTCTCTCGAGTGAACTGTTCTGACTGTTTTTCTCCAACTGTCTCTATATATTCTCCTTTCTCCTACTTCCCCTCCCATGTGTCCAATGTATTTCTAGAGCATAACCCGCTTTTCCTTTTCCTTTTTCTTCCTGGCTAGCCTCCACAGCCAAACAGTGAAAGGGTCATTTGGCAACACGGCTGCAGGTTAAAGGCCTCAGGCTATGAAGAGGGTGAGTCATGCAGTCAAACAGTGCCTAAAAGCTGTCCTGTTATACCGAATTGAAGTGGAGGAATGATATTCATGGACAAGCACACGTAGAAAGTGCATGCGCCCCCATCTAATGATGAAACAGGTAAAGAGATTGACTCTGGAATCAAGGGCTTTCATTGCAATTGACCTGAAACGGTATAAAAGAGTTAAAACAAGGGCAACTTTTATCCTTGCCAGTGCTGTGTGGTAAAGGAGCCTCTAATGGCTGGTAATCAGCTCCATTCTGCAGACGGGTCTTCCACAGGACTGCGTCTGAGTCCCCGTAATAGATGGAGAAGGAGAGAGTGACAAAGCCAGGCTCACTTTGAAACGTGTTCAATTCCCCTGTAAATGCATGCTGACAAGATTAATTGAGCATCGCAAATGGTAAAGCCTGAAACCCACACCTCAAAAAAAAAAAAAACACACATGCACTCGGATACATACAGATGCAGGTGTTGACACAGCGATGCACGCAAACAGCCATACACAGGGTTGATACACACACGCCTCTTTGCACGCATCTCCAAGTAGGCCTGCACACACACGCACGCACACACACACACACACTAGCACACATGCCTACAACACCCCTGCTGGCCTCCTCAGCCTACTTCTACGTGTCTTGCCCAACACAAATGACTTGATGGGCAGTTAAATGCAGGGGTCGGGGGTTAAATGAACATCGTTGTTTATGAGGATGCAGTGTGAATCCATTTGCATTCTAATATTCCCTCTATTCTGAAAGACACACACAGGCACTCTGAAACACTCACACACTCGCAGGGCCTGTTACGAGCAACGAGGGGGGTGCGAGAGGAGGGGAGATGACTGGTGGACGGCTTGTTTTAAAATCCCATTATCAAGTTATTTATGGAATTCATGGCCCGACAACCTCTGTGACCTTGTTTTGTTAAACATGAACCAGACACGATTCAGGCACGTGCCGCTGCCTATTAGCTTTTGTTTTCAATAGTCTTAAAATGTCAGCAACTTCAATCACCCCATGGGCAGCTTTCCACTTGCCTGTTTTGGCCCTCATCAAATGGACACATGGTACACACAGTCTCACACATTTAGACATACACATCGATATGGGCACACACACACACACACACACACACACACACACACACACACTGACTCGCGTAGCGTGCCTGGATTTATACCAGTACACATGAGCAAACACACAACAGAAGCCCAAAACATGCATAACCCCACATCCCCACATCCCCACTTTAACCATCCCATCCCAGACCAGACCTCATTATTTCTTGTCTGTATTAATGTTTGCTCGGAATTTAACCTACAGCCAGTCGAGGACAGAGCGATGATGCAAATCCCAACAACCTTTTTAGCCTAATGCACCTGTTTAATCATGGCCGGCCCATTTGTTTCCCCTCAGCTATCAGCAGCACACACAAGTTGACCACCGCCCATTACATGTAAACAAAGTGGAGAATTATGCAGAAACGCTGCTGCTCCTGTGACATGTCGAGGTTTGTGGTGGGAAGTGGAGGTGCAAGATGAAGTGGCTGTTGTTGTTGAGTAACGCTTCATGGAAAGATCACTTAAAATGGTGAAGAAGTCCATGTGTTTGAACGTTTATATTAATTCCACCAAATTTGTGTTTCAGCATCACCTGGCTGCTAAATCCATACAGAAGTGGAAACCTCCAATCCACCAAGTCGCTCATTATTTAACAACACCACTCAGTGTCTGAATATATATTTTTTTGACTGTTTCAGTGAAGATCAGAGATGAGATCTTTTGGTTCCACCAAGCTTTCTTTCCTTCGTCTTTTTTTAAATTCTCTTGTTTGCCCACAAAATTCTCAGCAGCGCCACTGGCAGAGAGCGAGTATTTGAAGAGGGCAAAAGTGGAATCGAGCCACAGACTGCCCCTGTGTGTGTTACATTATTCAACGAGGCCCCAGCTGTGAGGCATAGAAGATTAAATCCCCCTCATAGTAACATATGCCAGCTGAAAGACTTTAACACTAGTGTGGGTCAGAGCCACCAGGCAAAAACAGACTAAAACAACAACAGTTAAGCAGCCACTGTGTACCTCATGATACTTTTCTATCCCTTTGAGAAGATCAAGCCTTACACTAGTTAACATTTAGGGATCAAATGTGGTAACTGTAGGTCTGCCACAGGCCAAACTTCACTACTCAGTGTCAATCCATTATATATTGGCTGAAAGATGAAGTTAATGGTTGAAGATTTGAATACATTATCCCTGAGCTGGTGTGGAGACGACAAGCTGCTGAACCATCACATGGAAATCTGTCTGACTGTGGCTGTTAGCTTTGTTTTTTTAGTTTTGAGACTTTAACTGAGACATGTTTCTTTACTTTTCAGGAAAACAAAACCCTTAAGTTAATTGAAACGCCAAGTAGGTTCAAAGTTTGTGGCTACATTATGTGGTTCGCAAATAAAGCAACAGCTGACATTTAAACACATCAAACGTTTTCAACATCTCACTGGAAATTCTCCACTTTGTGAAAAAACACATTTCTATGAGATGTATTCAGCAACCACGCATTTGTGGACTGAATTTACAGCATGGGGACAGCACCCACAACACAATCGGCAAATCACCAGAAGTCCATTAAATTCCCACAGAGCGGAGTGACGGGGTAACTCAGCCGGTGTGGGGTATTCAAAGGCATCAGCTGTTGAGAGCTCATTAGAACCTACGTGCATCCTTATGTCTCTGTTGAACTTTACACTTTACCATTTAAACTGGATATGCTAACTGAAAAAAAAAATGAAATGAAAACAATGAAGTTGTGAGAACTGACATAATTTTCTTGATTTGTTTTTGCAATTTTGCAAACTGGAATACCAAGTATGACGCACAGTTACAGCTGAACATGCACTTGCATGTGAACTCACACAGAGCACCCTGGGACACTGTGCAGGTGTGTGTCAGTGCCCCAGGAAAGAGTCATTTTCACTGAGGGGAGGGTGCCAACACATCTCAGTCTCAGGCCAACAGTGGGGTAACGGCTCTGCAAGGTGGAAATAGTTCAGTTAAATATGCTGATTTCATTAGAAAAAACTGAGGCGTCGGCTACACGATGAGCCAAAATCAGACTGAACCACTTTTCAGCAAGGACAGGAACGAAGACGTCGTTTGTGTCTGTTAAGTTAAAACATTATGTGAAAGATAAAACACATATTCATTGTGTTTATTCATTTTCATTGAAAAAAACTGAACACGATCCAGGACACATAAGTTGGGGAGCAAACCGTAACATGCTCTTGGGTCTTTAGATACAATTGTTCAGATTTCGTACATAACTGTTGTTTGGCTGTTTGTGGTCTCAGGTCCTGCTCCGGCTTTTTTTTTACAACTTTCGTTCAAGCTGTTTTCTTTCTGTGGCTTTTTCTCAAATAATCCCATTCACACTCTATTTGAATCCCAGTGCTTTTCCCAGTGCATTGAGGAAATCCGAACTGGATCAAGAGGTGGGCCACAGGGCCTCTTGGGCAAAGAACCTGCTCCTCTCCCTCCACCCCTTACGTTAGTTACCTCTCATGGGACTGTGTGTATTAAGGTGTGTGTGTGTGTGTGTGTGTGTGTGTGCGTGCGTGCCAGGGGTGGCAGCACTCCCCGGTGTAGTGTTGGCCCCAGGCAGCACAAGGTAACATCAAACGATTCCTCTCTTTATGATTTATTTATTTATTTTACCAACTCTGTGTGTGTGCGTAGGACAGAGAAAACGAGTGTGTGAGCTCGAACAGGCTTGTGTGCATTTGTCATCGGCGCCGGTTTGTTTTCATTCTGTACTCAGAAGCCACCACCAGTTGCAGCAGGAGCGGCCTCCCCGGTGGCAGGCAAAGGACTTAAGTGAGAATCGGGGGGGGGGGGGGGGGGGGGGGTTTTGTTTTACCCCCCTTTGGGGGTGTGTCTCTGTAACTCCCAACTTTGGGACCTGTTCCAGTCTCTGTGCTCCAGCCTCCACTGTGTTCAAAGAACACGGGAGCCTCCCTCGTCTACAGCAAGTCCTGTCCCAGAGCAGGCAGGTACGCGGGAGCACATAAAACTGAGGAAGTGAGAGGTTTATTGCTCCTGTCACCGTGGATCAGTGCGATTTCCAAGACTGGCTTCATGCCACGCGCTCTGGGAACGCTTCACGTATGAAACACCCGCTGGTGGAGGTGAACGTATGAAAGTCATCCAACAAAGGCAATTGTGCTATGTGCAATCATCCAGTCCTCTTATATTGCATGAAATCATGTCAGTAAGGTTTTACAAGGATTGTTCTCGAGGCCTTCTTTACGTTTTTAATACATTAGAAAAAATGAAGGGTTTTGATTGATCTTTACTGCCAACACAGCACAACATGAAATAGGCAGATAATCAGTCGTTATGAAAAGTAGCAGGGGACTTTAAGTAAACACAAGTCAAACTTGAACATCTTTGTTTCTCCACTTTCAGTTCTTCTATCTTCCCCCCCACCCCCCCGAGCGTCTCCTCTCGCTGTGCATACCTCCCTCTCGACGGCTCAGAAAGCCTCCAGACAATCAGGGCTCCTACCTACTTTACCTGTGATGAATCGCGTTAATGTTGCGCCGAGTGCCGGCCAAGCCCTTCGCTGAAAAATCGTCCGGCTAAAACAGGCGGACGGCGAACCGCATGGCAGAGCACTTCGTCCCGACGCGGCCCCCACCCCGTGTCTCCCTCCAAATGAATATCCAGCCCTGTCCTCAATAAAGTGCATTAGGCACTGAGAGTCATTAGTACAAATGTGTTCAAGGTACATCTGCAAGGAGGGTGTGTGTGTAGGCCTTGTAGATTGGTGGGGAGGAGGGGGGAAGCTGGAGGATGCTTATGTCTCTGCTGCCCGTTGTTTGGGGTGCCCACCTAATCTTTTTCTACCCACACACACACATCTAGTCTTTGAATTTGCACCTAGCACCCCCCGCCCCCCCCCAACCATTCCTGTGGAGAAGACAGGGTGCCCCCTGCCCCTTGTTCTCGCCTGCTGCGATGGGGAAGTGCATCCTCATTTAATAATGTATCAGAGAGAAGGGAGAGGGAGAGAGAGAGAGAGAGAGAGAGAGCTCTGACCCAGACGAATGCAACCTCTCCATTATTTAGCATTTACAGACACCTTCCAGCTCATTTCTGACTCAATATTTAATATAGCAGTAGGAGAGGCGAGGCTGTTCTCTAATACTCACACCCACTTGATTTTTCACTGTTAGCTTGTGTTTGGTCGTAATGAAAAAGGAAGATGCGTATCACAGTGTGTTTACATGCGTGGGCCTATAAGAGAAGATGGATGAACATGTGTGTGGTTCCTGGATGAGTTGGAGGAGTGATGTGTCCTCAGATATTAAACACAGGAATATGTGCCGGCCCCTGTCGTGACCCCCCTCCTCACTCCACTTCTGCTCTGTTGTGTGTGAACGAACAGATGACAGAGGTGTTCGTATGAGTTGTGCGGGAGGGGGGGGGTTGGTTGTTCGTAAGTGTGAGCGTGTATGTGTGCGAGTCTCTGCTGGAGGCAGGCAGCGGCAGCGATGGCTGGAGTTGTCCGCATCGACGGGGGGTCCTCGCCGTGGACGAACCCCTCTTGAAAAGAATTAGTTCTGGTTTGTCAGCGTGGCCTCATACCCCACCACCACTCTCCCTTTTGTCTGCCACAGAAATATCTCTACAACACCTCAGGGTCAAAGGTCAGACACATCCACCCAAACAAAGAGATAGCAACCGCGGACTCACCCCACTGTCCATATACTGTGTGCTGGGGTCACGTGACAGGGTCTGACGCTCTTTGGCCGCGTGACAGGACTGAAACCGCTACTTACTCTCCAAACAAGAGTGCAGCTTCAAAACAAAAATATGTTTCTATGAATCTCAAATATCAGAAATTTAAATGCACGATTCAAGGTCATCAAATGTACAAACATGTATCGAAATATACTGAGCTTAAAACGTAGCATGATTCCCAGTCAATTTGTACATTCATTCTTTGTTTGTATTCTCTATCTAGCCTCAGGAAATGGAGGCTGGCAGCTAAATCAAAATGGAAGATTTATATTTTTGACACAAGATAAAAAAAAACATTTTAAATTTCAATAGCCATTCCACACTGAAATGTTAATTTTGTTTTGAAGTGGAAGTATTAAAACCGAGTCACGTTTGGACTTCTAAACTGAAACATCGCAGAATCTTCTTAAATTGTTGTGTTGCACCCAACATGACATCCACTTCCTACCTTTATTATATTGTTTTCAATTAATGCAGTAAATAAACAACTCCATTGTTTACGCCTGACTAACAGTAGGTAACTAATATATTCATTTGTTAGCAAACTGAGATCGCGTACAGCACCAACAAATCAATGGCAGCCATGTGTGTGAGGTTTCTTGTGACTGTTCTTACGAATGCTGCAAGGTGGTTAACAGGTTGGGAGACAGCATCACCTATGCCAGCAAATGTAAGACATGAGAATTTGCACCTTTCTGCAAGTTGTTTTTGGTGTTTTTAACAGTGGGGCCCAATCACATGAAATATTTATCACACTTTCCACTGATTTTTTTTTTTTTTGGAAGTAATAAATCCAGGATTAAGTGGAAGAAAAAGTGTCGGCGTGTCTCTCTGCCTGTCAGAGGTGTGTTTGTGTTCATGAGCTTCTGAAAGAACACGCTCAGCCATATATGTAATGTGCATGTTTAAGTAAATGCTCTCGTGCACATACAGCATATCTGGGCTTTAATCACAGCCCATCGTGACACGCTGGGCAGCAGCTGGCTTCAGACCGATGGCTTTTAACCTGGCGGATATGTCATGCCTGGGTATCATTAGCTGTGGGCGAGGGAAGGGAAGGACATGTAGAAAGAACACAGGCTCTTTATATGCAAATAGTTGGCCCTGGCTTGTCAGGGCTCACCTCTGTCCCTGCGACAGCAGAAGGAGCAGGGGAACGGAGAGAGTGATACAGAGAAAGAGAGGGAGAGAGAGAGGGAGGTGTGCTCTCTGGTCTGCCAGTGGACTCCTGTGGGAAAACCACAAGCCAATGTAAATAATGCTCAGGCACCGTGCAGGAGGAGGCTGGATGCAAATGATGCTCAGGCTCACTGGATGTACCTGGTGGTTTCTTGTTAAATCACTCGGTCGCTCGGTCGGTCACTCCCTCCATCTCGCCAACCCATTTCTGTCCTCTGCCTCATATTTTGGTTCCACCGTCCTTCTTTTCCTTGCCTCTTCTTCTTTTTTAGCCGTGTCTCGCTCATGGCTGATTCCTTTGCACAGGCTCTCTTGTCATTTATGAGCTGACACGACAGCAAAATGCTGCTGTTACTGTATCAAGGTATCCCTCTTTGTGAGAAAGCACCGCAGGCAGTGTCATTTTTCAGGTTTGACTGCAGTGACATAAATTAACCAGATAAACGCTGTCCGACCAGCTCTACGCTTACAGCTCCCTAGGTTACCTGTTCCTAGAAGGAGATATAATATGCCTTCATGGTACAGTGTCTTCTCAACTTGCTGTGTGTGTGTGTGTGTGTGTTGGGGGGGGATTTTCTGTTGCTGTCAGAACAAATTCTCCCCAGTTAAAAAATAATAGAGCTCCTTCATAAATTGACAACACTGATGGCTGTCATCAGAGACGGCCAGCAAAAAAACAACAGAGGAAAAAAAATGCCATTAAAAAATTAAGCCAGCCTACAGCGCTGCATGGCCGCCCTGTGTTTATTTGTGTGTGTGTGTCTGTGTGTGTGTGTGTGTGTGTGTGTGTGCGTGTGCGTGTGCGTGTATGGGAATTTATGACTTCAGTGCGTTAGTGCTTTGGCTTTTCCCTTGCTCCCAACAACAGTGTTGCCGGCGGAGTCAAAGCTCTTAGTGTGGACCCGCTAATTATTTAATGCACTGCCTCATTTGTTTACATTGTTTCCATGTTGAGCGATGGCAGGCTGTACAATAAACCCAGAGCAGCTTTATGTTCATTTAACCCTCTGTTTCACTTTGTCTCTTTAGCTGTCCTCTCATCTCTTACGCCATGCCACAACATTTCTCAGTGCTCGCTGTTGTACAGGAGAAAAACAGTAAAATTGGAAAACCTGGGTCTGGCCATTTTCTGAAGTTTGTCCAGAGGATTTAGGCTGAAGTCTGACGTGTCGTATAAATTCGTATAAAATGGAATTTTATCTCCTGGATTACTGACACGTAATCACATTTTTCTTCTACATGTCCTGCAAAGTTGTCCCTAGAAGATGTCCCGAGCAACAGACTCCATTTACTCCCTCACATACAGCCACTCCAGGAATGTTCTGGATGATGAGCCGACTTCAGTCGCTCTCTGAAAGCATCTTAAATGAAAGGTTGTCAGTTTGCAGGACAAGACGCAGAAATGAAGCAAACAGACAGGACACCCGCTGCTGAGGACGCTGTGTTTCAGAAAGCAATACAACATCATTAGCTCTGAGCCTCGGCTGTGTTTGCATTGGTGTGGAGGATCACGCTCACTCACACCGGGAGGTGCAACTCCAGCTCAGTGTTAGTTTCAGTAGGTTACACAAGGACATTTCAGCTTAGGATGCAAAGTGAGGGAAGAGCCTCTCTCATTCATTATCTCCCCAAAAAGTGTCCACCGCAATTTGGAGAATTCTGTGACCTTCCTGCTCGACCGGATTTCGTTAACTATTCTGGTTTCACCTAACTGTGCTGCCCATTTTCTATTTTTGTGTTCAGTCCCCCTTCTCTCCCTCACTTTGTGCTTCTTCCACACCCTTACTGCATTTGTCCTGAAAGCGCGGGACAGACACACACACACACACACACACTTGGATGTATTGAGCACAGGGAAAGAAAATCTATCCGAACAAAAAATGAAGCGGATGAAACGGACACAGCTGCTGACAGAATTGTGAATCTGACACAGAAAATGGGAGCGAGCTGCTACCTACCAGCCCTTTGCCTCGCTCTCGCACTCGTTTTCCTCTTCCTCTGTCAGTGCCCACCACCGCCACCATTTCTCTTTTTCCCATGGAATCCATTTCACATAATTAAAGACACTCAAATGAAATGGACCCTCAGGAAAAGTGGCTTTCAGCGAGGAGGAGGTTGTGGAGGAGGAGGTGGATAAGAGGCAGAGAGCTGGGAGTGGGGTATTGGTTCTTCAACAAGCACCCCTCGTCGTTACCTTCCTCCCTCCTTCCCCTTCTCGATGGGGGCCTTCCCTGAAGGGAGGCAGAGTGGCTCTGGCCCCAGCACGGATCAATATCATCTCCGTTATTAATATCAAAAGCGCATTACTTTGTTTTGTGCCTGGCAGTTGGCCAAGGCAGCTCGAGGGCCCTGTCCGACCGACGGCCGTTTCCTTCCTTCCTCTCCACCCCACCCTCGCCGGCCATTTACCGGGACCATAATTTACTTTGGTGAGTTTTTAGGGTATTGTTTTGTCAGGGCCAATCAGGGCTGAGTAACAAATGATCTTGGTGGAGTGGCGGTGGCCTGGCCCCAGCCACCCCTCCTTCCCGCTCCGTAAGTGACACACGTGGCCAAATTCATTTTTTGAAAGTTTCACATCAATTGCTTTTCGTCCTTGACTCCGGGAAGAGCGGAGAAAGAAGGTGGGGCGAAGAAGAAATAAAGCGGGGGGGGGGGGGGGGGGGGGGTGGGGGGAAGGGGGGGGGGGGCGTGCTCGTGAGGACAAACGGGTGCCAGGGTTAAACTGGATGGAGCGTGCCATTCACTCCCTCGCCCCTGCCCTTCCCCAGCTCTCCCACCAAGGATGAGGTAACAACACAAACAAGCTCCCCTGCAGCCAGAATTAGACATGACGGTACCTCTAATTGGCCCATTGAATTAAAAGGGCCACGGTGGAGCTCACAGCGAGAAACAAAAAATATTGACCACTTAAAGGAAGAGAGGGAGAATTGATTTTCAAGATGACAGAGAGTGTTTACCTCATACTGTGGAGCTCACTCAGTCCGGAGAGTAAAGTCTTGCGCACTGTGCACTGTGCATGATAGCTCAACCGCTGTTTCTCTGCTGCAGTTATCTGACTATCACACTACAACCATGTCAGATTAATATAGATTTTCAAGTCGCTGGCAATAATAGTGAGTTCTGTATATTTTCTAACTTGTGGAATTATTTGTCCTGTGATAAACCTTGTTAAATCTTTAATACACTCCAAACTGATCGGTCGATCTTTTATAGATCAGTTATTTGAAGCGTTGTAAGATCCCAACACATGCCCTAATACTAACAATGCCTTCCAGAAGCAAATTCCTAGACTCCAGAGCACGTTTGTTTTGGACTTTGCTGTCATGATCGTACGAGTTATCTCTCACTCACGTCAGATGAAACCGTCTGGTGGAGATCGAGCTGCCTTCTCGTTCATTGCTCACTCGCATAAATTCCCAGAGAAAAGCAGAGACTGAGAGTGGGAATGCGTTTTTGTGTGCGGACATGCAGCGCTGCCCCACCATCCCCTGCACCCTCTGTCTTGCTCATGTCTGTGAGTGCCACTAATGAATGCTCAGGAGTCTTCTTTGTCTCACGCCCATGGTGTTCATCACATTTGTGGGGCGTATTAGACGCCCGTGGTGCCCCCACTTCTCGCTCACCTTACACACTCAGACAGACAAATGAAACACAAAGTGCTGATAAGAGGTCTTAGCCTGACAATAACTTATGAATATTTCACTAATGATGAAATATTTATTTGGTCCTGTTTGTGTTTTGTCTTCCGTTGGACCGTTGGTCTTATAATTCTATAATACATCGATTTCATCTTAACCCCTGTTTCAGATCATTATTGTGTTAAAAGAAAATTATATATCACAAATGACAAAAAGAGGTTAATGAATTCAGTGCCTCTGAAAAATCCCAAACTAAAGAGGAGGACTGGGAATGCTCTAAATTGTTGTGTCAGTGTGAACCTTATTTTTATTGAGAGATTTAATTGCACGTTTGTACGTGAAATTTGTGCATGCACAATCCTTTTCTGGAAGTCTACTTCAATGAATATGATGCCGGGCCATTGTCTAGCATCTGCTGAATAGTGACATCTCCTCCCAACCATTTGGCCTCTGACAGTACACGCTCACAGCTTGCTTCTCGCTCCATATTGATGTTGCGCACCAGGAGGTTGCTTCAGGGTGCCATTGTCGAGGGCGCTAATTTATGCCTCTTTCAGTGTGCCCGACACCAGGCACTGCAAACATCGCAGCATGGGTAAACTCTCAGGTGCACTTCCTCCCTCACCGACCAAAGTGCAAACGAGAATCTGCGGAATTAAAGAGAGACGTGAGCCCTGCTGCAAAGGAAAACACGCCACCTAGGTTGGTGTGAGATGGCTGGAGGCTATCGAGCATCGGGGGCTAGATGGTGGTGAGGAGTGGATGTCAAAGCTAACACAACAACAAAAAAAAACACATTGTAAGTAATTTATCTTTCCTGCAGCGCCGGCGGAACAACGCTGCCTCGATGGCCCCATCAGGGATCCAGAAATACTTTGAAGCGATGAAGATGTTTGCTTCAACGATGTCTGTGAGACAGTCAACATCCCTGATTAGGATGTGAGTTGGAGCTGAACACTTATTTGATTTGACAGTTCTAAAAAAAAAAAAAACAAATACAAATAACACACCTTTTTTTAAAAAAAAAAAATTCAAAGTGTAAATGCACACAGGAGGCATGCACTGCTTTTTTTCTCAGGAATGCAACATTCATCCAGCAAAGTCTGGCAGAGAGGTGAGAGCAGCAGGTGGAGCAGACGGCAGGTGGTTGCTGCCATGCCATGTTCTACTGTTTGACATGCGAGTAACGTGTCAATCAATGGCTTCCTCCCTGCTTCTCCTATGGGGCCTTGTGCTATTGATTTCAGAGTGTGTTAGAGTGCCAGGGGGTCTTTACAACCACGTGGAAGATTCACACCGCCGAAAAAATATCTTTCTAATGTACCCTGTGAGCTCTTTACCGCCCAGGTTAAATAATGAAGGGATTAATGGTGTCGTCACATACGATTAAACAGAGGAGTCCTCTAATTAGAGATGTTTATGGAGGAAAAACAACAGGCCCAATAATGTGTTTAAGAAAGTCATTGATCTTCAGGATTCATATTCTATCCACAAGGAGGTGGCTTCCTGCTTCGCTTTTGTAACTTGTTTTTCTACCCAAGTGTCATATTCAATTTACGTGTGCCCCTTTGAGTGAGAGCTTTAAAACACTTTTTAAAATTGGGTGCACTTCCAAATACTTCAAAAGACCCAGTGGTTCCCATTAACCCTCAAAGGACGAATCATTAACAACTCATTAAATCATATCTCCTTGAATATCAGTGGGCCTTCTTTTCTGGCAACAAATGGACAAGGTAATAAATCTCTACATCAAACGGTCTCAAATCATAGATGCTCTGGCATTTGTTTCTTATCAAGGACACTGATTAGAGGCAATAGAGAGAGTACTTGTTCCTTTCTCTTTTCTAAAGCCTCTTGAAGGTAGAATAAAAAGGACCGAGACGACATCATCTGCAGATGATGTGGAAAGGGGAGGATTGTTTGGACTTTGGTGATGCAGGTTGAAGCTTTATTTCTGAAACTGTTAAAGGGAAATCCAATAGTTAGTAAATGGCGTTGGGATTCAGTCGGCAGAGTCAAAACTGGAGAATATGTTGTTGTGCTGTTTCTCTGTATTCAAAGTTTACAAATATCGAACACTCCCTACCTTCTTTGGGCTCTTAGCAATACAAATGTCATATAAATGAAGCTGGTGATCTTCAGATACGAGCGCCACATACAGACAGAGATAGGCTATTAACTTCACACTAGCTGCTCTATTTTCCTCTCTTGCCCTGCATCTCTTTCTAGGACTAGAGGTAGCAAAAGCACATTACAGTTGTGGTTTGAAAAAGGTATCAAAGGGCAACTGTTGTTGCATTATTAATTCACATTTTCATTACGAACTCTTTATGTTTCACCTTGTAGAATAAAATGTCACTCTTTGTTGTTCCTGGAAGTGTTCTCTTGTTTCATGGCCAGCAATCACCTGACGCTGGCTGTGCGGTGTGCATGTGATCTTTCTGTTTGAGTCAATCATGTGTCACAAAGTGTTGTTTGAATGCATGATTAGCATAGCGGATGCTGTAATCACTGTCTGCTCGCCAGCGCGCGCGGTTATCTGAAGCAAGAACTGGAGCAATGAAGCAAAGTGAGGTCACCCATATTGTTATTCAGTGGCCAGGCTTCATCGCTTTTACTTTTATCTCTCAGAGTCTCTTTTACTTTCCATTCTTTTCTTTTTTTTTTTTTTCCTTACTTCTCTCTCTACTTCCACAACCACCTCCCTCCACTCACTCTCTGTCTCTCCACCTCCCTCCCCTCCTCTGCGCGGTGGGGGGAAGATGTATGCCGGTGCCCAGGTGGAGAGGGGGAGAAATCAATAGTGAGGCTGTTTGAAGTTTTCTGAAAGACTTCCCAGGGAAGACGCTCTTGTCAGGGTGATAGATAAAGCTCGCGCCTCAGTCAGCCCCGGCAAGAGGCGGCCAGAGGAGAGGAGAGCGCCTCACCTTTTTAAGTGGGGCCCTAATAATAAAACAGCATGAATAAAACATCCTGGCTGAACCACGCGCTGCATTAGCGCTGCCGTCCCGTTATAAATGATACCGGTGGCCCTGGTGCCATTTGGGTAAAAGCCCACAGCACCACTTTAAAGGAGGACCGTGCACAGGAAAGGGGAGATAGATTGATATGTGTGTTCTTCACTTATTTATTTATATGTTATGGGGCTCAAGGAAGAATGTGGGAGAATTAGTAAGTTTTAGTGTTCCAGGGTGACTTACCGTTACTTTATTGCTTATGGAGTGTGATCAGCAGCGTGGGGTCTTCGTCTTTTTGTGTAATTCTCCCTGTCCACTGTCCAAGGTGTGCAACAATTAGAGAAGGAACTGTGGCAAAAATAGTTCTTGGCTTCTCTACTTCCATCCATATTTCTGCTCCGTGGTCTCAAGAGCCACACCAAAGGCCTAAAGCTGTTATATCATGGTACATTTTTAACACCCTGAGCCAAGCCCCTGCTCCTATGACTTGTTTATCCTGCAGGTAACTCTTTCCAAGAGAAAATTCAAAAAAAAACTGATAGCTCATCATACACAGCAGCTGACAAGGTCATTTCCTTCCCATTTCATAGTTTAGCCTTTTCATCGCAACAATGCCAATACTATGGCAGCAACAGCAAAAAGAACATGACAGGGCTGTACAAACTCATCACTCATCAGCAGCATACACTCTGTAGCTTTCAGCTTAGTGGAGGAGCCAGAAGGCAATTGGAGCTTCAGAGGGACATAAATCTCCCAGCACTGCTGCCCTGACCTCGTTTGTTCGGCCCTGACCGCTTCTTACTCAGGGCTCGGGGTGGAGGGGTAGGTGGGATGCAGCCACAGGGTCCAGGACCAAGCAGAGCTACTGGCGCCCAAGGGTAAGCAGGATCAAGTGGCCTGTCGCAGGGGTCAACAGCTCTCAATAACTTCCCCTGCTTGCAGGTCAAACACATGACCTCGATAGCAGCCGGACACGACAGAGAGGAGCAGAAAGAGAGGTCAGGCCCGCTCCACCTCCGCTTTCACGTCTGCTTCCTCTGGCCACACAGGTGTCAGAGGCCCCGGTCCTTGCAAAAGGTCAGAGGTCTTAGTGCATTAGAAGGTCTACTTTAATGTGCTGCACTGGGTGAACCTCTGCCAAAGCTTCAGGCAGCGTCATCGATGCTGGAGCTGCTGCGTGAGTCTTAGTGGTGTGATCAAGGGTTATAATGCTATGCTGCTGGAATCCTCAACGGCACCGAGCCATGGGGTCTTATTTGTATGGCCTGAGTACTTAACATTGTCAATAAAGTTCTGTTAAATCCAGATTATCTTTGTGGAGTAAACCTGCCCTTTAGTCAGAGTAAAAGACTTTGATTCTGTCTATTCTCCTGCTTTGATCTATGAATATATCATTTAAAAAAAATGCATTCCAAAATCACCATGTATTGAGATTAGACTTTATCAAGTAACTTTTTTCCCCTGTCGGCTGGCTGAAGCATGAGGTCATAAATCCTGCCTCCTCCATGTTATTAGATGGACACGGACCAAACCAAAAAAATCCAAATACAAGTCATTTTTGGGTTTGGTTCAAAGGCAAATTTTTCTAGTAACCTTCAATCGCTACAGGCTCTGTCTCCAAATTTGCAAGATGGCAGAGCTATTTTTTGGACTTTGTTGTCAGTGAAATGCTGTTTTGGTGCTTGCAAAAGAAGAGCGTGCAGAAAAATTAGGAAGGAATAGGAGGAATATTTGAGCAACCTTGTGATGTTGAGGAATGCTTCAACAAAAACCAGAACATTTGGAGAATGCTGGGGAACACGTTGAGAACGCAGCTGGAGCGTTGCGAGTTTGTTGCGTGCTGAGGGGAAGATATATGCCTAAATCTGTCAGCACCCCACAGAGCCAATCACAGAACTGGGAGTCTCCTTATTTGTTTAGCAGCCACCAGATAAATAACAACATTCGGCTCTGAAGTAAAACACTCTGTGTCTCCCTCTGTCTCTTGGTTTCCTCCCCGCTCTGATCTCCCTTTCCCCCACCACCTCCATCGCTCGCTTTGTCTTTTTTTGCACCTTGGCAGTTATTTGTATATTTGTTGCTCTCTATGTCTACCTGTCTGCAGCTATCACACAGCCAGAGGCTAGCTGTTTCTTCCTCCTTCATGAATTATAATATCTCCTCCTCGCTAGTTTTTGGCTGTCTTTCTGGCTCACTTGTTGTGATATATTTCAGGAATTAGAAAGGTAACAGAATATGTAAATAACCATAAACATTTTCTTACAATGATCGGGAAAAAAAAAAAGAAGAACAGAATTTGATTACGCTGACTTATTTTGTTTAGCTGCAGGAGAAAGTTCATGTCTCTGTCTTCATCTCTTTCTCTAGACAAGGTGACAGCATGATACTGATCACACCCCCCAGTTTTGTCTTGATTTCCTAGATATGAACTGACTGAGTTTGATATTCAGGCTATACTCAGATTATTTAGGTGTGACAGTAGGGATATCACAATATAAATTGTTTTGGTGCCAAAATTGTTGTCAGATTTAGATATGACATGTTACAGATCGATTGAACTTATAGCTCATCACCTACGCTGGTGAAAATAAGTCTGTGATTTCCATAAAGTGGTCCGCACACAAATTGTGTGACTCCGAAGTCAAGTTATGAAATGGCATTTATGGTCAAATTGGCTCAACATCACTACCAGAGAGGATAAGCAGTTTTCCCTTTAAATATGCCCATAGCTTTTTACTTGCTTTTTACTTTTTACTTACTTTACTTGCTTTTACTTGCTATTATTGGATGAATAGTTAGCATATCAGTTATCAACTTCATCTGCACATCTTTTTTTCTCGGCTTTAAGAAAACATTGTTTTGTAAATGAAATCCTCTTCCAATTCAAATACATTGAATATTTTTGAATTAATGGATACAGAAAACATTGTGGACATAATAGGGAACAATAAAAAGAATAATTGATTTTTAAAGTGATAACGTGACTTGCACAGCATGTTTCAATATTTCCATATAGAGGTCCCACATGAGACAGCATCGGAGTTTGACCTTAGATGTCTTTGCCGCTGTTGTTGCCGCCTTCCCGCGAAACATATAGCAACGTGTTCCCACACGATACCAGCAAGTGCAGGTCCTTCCAGAGGTTGTCAGCAAAGTCGTGTCAGGTTAACGCCGTAAAACAGAGGACAGAACAACACATGACACAAAAACAAAAGCGCCACAAGTACCCTCACTGTGTGAGCATGAGATCATCAGCAGCACCCCGTTGTTTCCCTTCTCTCCTGAGAAGCTGCTGAAATGTATGGACACATTAGAGCTGCTCCTATAGACAGCACTGGGTGCATCGTGGTGAAAGTGTGACAGTAACGAGTGTTTCTTGCTTTCCAGTTCTGAACGACAGGGCCAGAGATGTGAGCTACCATCACTTTGTTTTGTTTTTTATTAAATGACGGTGGATCTGTTTTAGTTTAAGCTGCATTGCTTTGTGAGATTTAATACAGATATGATAATGATGCTGAGAACATGTCGTCTAACACTGTTCAGCCAGATGAAGAATGCTATTTTGTTGAAGGCTTTATGTTATAAGAAGTGACGGCTTCTGTTGTGAATCCGATTCTGTTTGGTTTGGTCAAAAGAGGATGTTGCAGGCCCCGTGTTTCTCCTCGTTGCTGTTTATTGCAGATTGCCACTTGTATTACGGGTTCTGCTTGAATGAGAGCTTGACAGGGGATACCTTGGCCGTATTGCTCCAGGTTCTGTAATTAAATTTACAGATGAAATATTGGAATGCCAGTGAGAGAATAGAGGCCAAAACCTGGAGAGCTCGGAGTGAAAGTGCTGAGCAGTACACTTTGCCAGTTCCTCCCCTCACGCAGGCTTAACGTTACCGGCCCCCGACAGATGGAAGCCCGGCTAAAACGGCAGTGGGTGCGAGGGTGGCAGGGGCCAGGTGATGGAGGTCTGTGAAAATTTATGAGGTTATTGATCGACTCGTTTGGCCATCACTAACCTTCGCCCATCACATGAGGAAAAGAGGGAGAAAGACAATAAAGAATTTTTTTGAGAGGGTCTTTTTTTTCCTTTTTTGTTTTTCCACCCACTCCTCCAAATATTAATATCCTAATTTTTAATTTTTAATCCAGACAGAGCTGTAAAATAAATGCCTCTGTCCGGCCGGCCATGGTAAATAATTAAAATTGAAAATTGATTGTTTGCACCAGAGTCGGGATTTATGGGATAGGGGCTCCACTGCACCCCCGGGGGACCCACTCCCACGTCTGCACACACCGGCCTTGTTCCCGTGTGCTAAGCATTTTTTCACATTATTCTCCGCCTAATATGCTAAGGAGAGTGGGTAGGGGGGGATGGAGAAGACGATGGTGGGAGGGAGAGGAGCAGTGGAGGTGCGCTTTGTTATAGGCCTACTATGGTATTTTATTTTTTTCATAGAAATCAATGGATTGGACCCCCCCCCCCCCCCCCCCCCACACACACACACACACACGGCTCTAATCCCCGCCCCCCACACACACACACACACACGGCTCTAATATTTATCTCAATGTCCTGTCAATAAATATAACAAGGTTAGTTTTATAACGGTTTACCTAGGGAATTCGATCCAAGGGAAGTTATATTTGTTATGCCCGATTAAAAACAGGCAATCGATGCAGGAGAAACTACCACATACCCCCCCACACACACACACACCTCAAAACCCTTCTCCCCCAACCCTATACTATTTCCCCCCCAACTACCTGCCCCTCGTTGGCAACAGGCAATATGTAATGCACTTACAACACAAAGACACACCTCCTGTCTGCACGGTTACAAACGCAGCAAATGTCTTCGCCTCCCAACTGTGGTGGCCCGCCATGACAGCCCCACCTGACTAATGAACACAGGGAAAACAAATAATGGCCCTCGCGTAAAATTAATGAGGGAGGAAATGCGCCTCGCCTAACGTTCGTTTTTTATAACGCTGTCCGGCTTTACAGCATGTATGTGGGTGTTCGCCATAATGATAATTCACTTCATGTAGCCTTGCACATCAAGATGAATCTATTTAGTCACCTGTGGCTCATGGTTTCACTGGCATATTTTAGCACATGTGCCTCACCATGTCCGTCTTATCATAGTTGGAATTTTTGCCAAAGACTAAATTTATCAGCTAATAATTTCATTTTATAGAGCTGTTTAATTACAGTAATTCATCTGTGCAGTTCTATCTAAGACTCTAACCATAAATTAAAATTACTCCCTAAGCCTTGGTTAGTTTCTTTCTTTTTTTTTTTTTAACCTTTTTTGAGATTCAGAGTTTAACACTTGAATTTTATTGTCCTTCAACTGTGGCACCTTGCAGTGTTGCTCTCGAAGCACTGCGCTGACAAAAATTCAAATTTTCTTTTTTTTCATCTCTCACACTACTTGCTTGCAGAGAACAGTGCGATAACCTCCGTGGTTCTATCTTAATAATTAAAACACAGTGGTATGAAGTGGAGTGCTGCTCCTTTATTTATGAGAGACGCATGCACACTGAAGTGATTGTGTTGAAACCAGGCGAGCCCTTGATCCCTGACATAAGGGTTTTATATTTTCAGGGCATATTTGAATATCAATGCTGAGACATGATCACCCCGCTAGCACAGCCCCACCACACACCCATCCACTGTCACCCCCCCCCCCCCCCCCCCCCCCCCCCCCCCCCCCCCCCCCCCCCCCCCCCCCCCCCCCCCCCCCCCCCCCCCCACACACACACACACACACACACTCGCACGCCACCAGGACAAGGGGCAGAGGAATGAATGATCAAACACACATCAGTCATGTCAGAAATGCACACCTCATTGTATGTATATACCCTCATTTATTTTTAAACATACCTACTTGTTTCACTATGAGACCCATGCAGTTAAATGGTCAGTTCGACAAAAATAATTAATAATCCGTTTTCTGTCTGTCATAGTGGTATCTTGTTGTGATTAAAAGAGAAAGAGAAACAAGGATATTGTTCCTGGGAAGTGGTGTGCGGCTGTAAAATGTTCCTACATAAACACTCACCTCCAGTGTGTTAGTGTGCAGGCATGTCTGAGTTCCATAAACCTGAACAAATGAAAACTATCTGCATTTGCATCTGTAATTTTGTAGAGCCAGCTTTCCTGTGTAAGTAGATTTATTTGTGTAATACCTTTCAAGAGTAAATGTCACAGAGTGCTACAAAAAAAACAGAAAAACAAATTTAAACAAGCATGTAAATCAAATTAAAGAAAAGCAAGTTCAGACAAATAGGTCTTGAGCTGCTTTTTAAAAGTGTCAACAACGTCTATAGGGAGAGAGGTTCAAAATGTAAGAGCCACAACCTCAAAGGCACAGTCCCCTGTTGTGTATGCGTACCAGCAATTGTTTACATCCCGACATACAGAACCTCAGAACAAAGCTGGTCCCAATGTGAGTATGTAAACCTCTCTCCCCCATTTCCCCACCACCACCAGTAAAGAAAGTGATTGTCCACTGCAGATAACATGCTCTACAGTTCACCGGCAATGTAATCCGTCAGTGCTGGTGTAATTCTCCCATGCAAAAGTACCAAGTGTATGTGCACAGAGACCAAGAGCCTCTTCCACCACCATCATCATCGTCACCACAGCTACCACCAGAATGCGGAGCGCCGAAAGAAATCAATTACTTCCAGGGCGGGCCGCAGGAGAGAGCCCATACATCCACAAGGGGAATTATTTAGGGGAGAGAAGGAGAGGTGCAAGGTGGGAGGAGGGAAGAGGAAGGTGGACGGATGTGGCCTTGCTGGGGTCCCCCATCTACTGCAGCTCAAAACTCTAATCCCTGAAGGCGACATGGCCCCATCTCCTCACATTAACGCGCCGATACACTTCGCAATCCGGCCGACCCGCTGACTCAATAGATCCGCATTAGCTTCCCCTCCTGGAGCCCGCTGCCAAATTGCCCGATCAGAAGCGCAGAAGAAAACAATAGCTATTCAGCAGCATCAGAATACACACACACACACACACATGCATGACTGTGCTCGCTGACACACATGCACGCCCGCAAACATACAATATGTGATTATTAAGCATCGAGCGATTGGGCAGTGGAAGCTGCAGGGAGTTCATGATCCAAATGTAAAATAAAGAGACGAGGAAGAGTGTCAGGGTGTGTGTGTGTGTTAGTGTGTTGCACATGCACAATATGTGTCTTTTTTTAATGTGATGTGATATTGTTATGTGTAAATATATGGAGAGAGAAAACAGGCACCTCCGTCAAAACACACCTGCCCAGTGTGTGTGTGTGTGTGTGTGTGTGCAACCACGCACACTCACTCACTCCCCTCCCTCGTTCTGTGCCACGTGCCACAAGGCCACTGAAATCACAACATTTAAGTCTAGAACAACTCATTTCAGAGAAAAAAAACATGGGTGTTTTTTAATGACACACAAACCCACTGTGTGGTTAAGTAATGTAAGAATATATAGTCGAAAAATGTCTCCATCCATCATGTCGGGAGTGGATGACACTGAGCTGCTGGTGTGGCACTATTCCCTCACGGCTGAATATTGAATTACAACCTTCTTTTCTGGAGCTGAATTGAGCGTCCATGTTTACAGCCTTCACCCGTAGACGCGCGATGCAGGGAGCTGTGATGAGCGTGCGTATAGTTTGATTCATTCTGTGTTCTTGAAATGTTGCACATGGACTTCAGTCTGTGGTGGTCACGATTGATCAGGTACTATAATGGAGTAATTCTGCATAATATAATATTACTGTGTTTGCTCTGCGATGTAAAACAGGATCAAATACTTGTCAGTTTATAGTTTTATCTTTTTTTTTTTCTTCTTATACCCTAAACCAATATTATTCAACATCAGTGATTTCAGTGTTAATGATATGAAGGAGGAGAAGTGCCCATACAGCACTTGAATTATTCACAGTACCAGGTAAATAGGAAGAGTTTCACACTTGAGATTACAGCACCCTTACTCTATGACTCGTGGTTGTGCTGCTCATCTTTCTCCTTTAATATTCTCCTTGATACTTCCAGGCTCTTGCCATATACATTGACTCAGAGCAAAGAAGGGAAGCTTTCTCTCCTCATCGCAGTGTCGGGGGGTGGAGAACCAGAAGGATGTGGGTAGGAATCCAAAGGCCTGGTCGGGGTCTCAGATCATTAAATATCCATGTTGAGGAGGAGCGCTCAACCTTCCCAGACTCGCAGCCGCACCACACTGCATCATCCCGGATTCTAAACCACACCATCCGGTTTCTGTCTTGTGCACTCCTCCCAGTTTCCTCTCACCTTCCTCCTCTTTCCCTGTTGTCTCTCTCACACACACAGCTTATAACCCCTGGAGAGTCTCTCTCACACACACACACACACGCTCCTGCACGACCATAAAATCATACCTCAGCCAAACTCCCTGTGCACTCCATCCAGGTCTGAATTGTTGTCAGTGCTAACTACCTGGGAAAGGACACGCACACACACACACACACACGCAGAAATGTTCATCTCAGGACCTCCTATGTGATTCTATTAATAGCTAATTCACACCACCATTAGCATGCATGGAAATCTCCCCTGCACTATTAATAGAACGTGTCCAAATCACTGCTGTCGCATTAGGGGCTAACCACTACAGCATGGGGAGTTTAAGTGTTGCTAACCGAGCGTGCCTGGTTTATTATGCCTTGTGTGAATAATAAAATACCCGTCTTACACACTCCCTCTCTCTCTCCTTGTCATCTCTCTATTTCTCTAAGTCTCTCTCCCTCTGTATCCAGCGCTCTCTCTCTCTCTCTCTCTCCCTGCCACACCGCCTCCGTCGCAGCACCTCTACATACATGGGTGAACTTGGCAGAGCACTTTGTTTGAACACGCGCAGAGTAGCTCGCCTTGTATAGTGAATATTTAACTTAGTTCACTGGGCGACGACTAAATTCGCTGCAGAGGGGCGCAGATTAAAAGGCCGTGCCAGAGATTAGCTGAGCACGAGGCGATGTCACTGACATTTGTACCTCTGTGTTTCTGCCCTAACTTTCTTTCTCGACTTGAGTTTGACATACAAAGGAATCCACATATTATTGTACGATTTAATAGAACATTGTTAAAAATGGTAATTGTGCTAAAGTCAAAATTAGTATTAGTAGAAACATCAACTGGTTGTTTGAAAGAAAATGAATCCGATACTTTTTTCCCCACAATAAATAATAATACAGTTTGACTTTCTTCATTTTTCAACACAATGTGCAGGCCTCAACTCACATTATCTTTTCTCTATCACATGCACTCGCAAACTGAATTTGAGACTGTTCATCAGACGTAACACCAGAGTTGGAAGACATCCTCATGGTAATTAAAATGTAAAAGATGAAATGATATTAGAATATTTCCTTCAATGAGATTCTGATCAAAATCAGATGAATGTAAATCAAGTCAAATCTCCCACTGAATTGATCTAACTATGGTCTGAATGAAACAGACGTATTTGTTTAAACTATATCAGCATGACAGATATAAATTGAACCTTTTTTTTTTTTTGGAAGGGCATGTGGGCCTACTTTTTTTGCCAAATGAATGACTGAATTATGAATAGTGTGAAAGGATAGTAGGCCAATATGTAATAACAATAGGATAATAATAACAATATCTGTAAAGGTTATACTGTACACTTTTAAAGCCTAACTTTATAAACTGTGTCACAACATTGAACACCGCATAATGCCTGTGTCTCCATCTCATCTAGAACCTCTTAAGAGTTCCCCCGCCTTGCTGCTCTCGATCTTCTCCTCTAACTAGGTTTCCCTTCCCTCTCTCTCATCCACCACACACCCACCTTTTCCCCTCCTCTTCCCTTCATGTGTCCCCCCCCCCCCCCCCCCCCCCCCCCCCCCCCCTCCCCCCCCCCCTCCCCCCCTTGTGTCCCCCCCCCCCCCCCCCCCTCCCCTTTCCATCTTTGCCTCCCTCATCTCGTGCAGAGGACGTCCCGCGGGACGGCGTTTTTTTTTTTCACGCAACATGCCAACAAGCGGCGAACAAGAGGCGAGGAGTCTTAAATGTCCTGCTAAACTATGTGCTTTCCCCCCCCCATCTCTGTTTCTCTGTCGTTCTCCACCTTCCTCTGTTGCTCTCATTACCTTTTGTTTCAGACAGGAGGCTGTTAGCTCCACACTTTCTCTGTCACCTCCTTAACAGTTTGTCTAGTGAAAGAGTCTTTCAGAAATGTTTTCTGTTGTATTTTAAACTCCGAGGGAGTTGCGCGTGCGTGTGCTGCTCGCGTGCAGAAGCGAGCAAACTACAGTGTCACTTGACTTCAGTGCACAGTGCAGTTGTGTTCTGTGGGAGACTGCACATGATGACATAGAGGAGAGCAGAGTAATGCCTCATTTGATTGGCTCTTCCCTGACTTGTCATATTGAAAGTACACATTTAACAGTCATTTTAAGAAGTTCTTATTCTCTGTATTGATTTTTCTACTAAGACTTGGTTTTATTTTTTGATATGATTTCAAACGCTGCAGAGTTCATATCCAAAAGATATTTTTATTTCATTCACAGAGAGTGGGGAGAAGTGGAGATACGTCATTCATGTTTATATAAAGTGTTTAATCATAAAAAATCTCAGGATGTTCACGGTCCTGCACATTTGAAAAGAGACAATTTGAGTTCCATGTCCTCCGTCAGACTGTACGTCTCACTCCGACAGGGAGAGCGTAAGAGGCCTGCATCCTTTTCCTCTCTTCCCTCGCCACTTCTGCATATTCCAGGGTCATGATTCTTAATGGACCAGGGACCAGTCCTTCATCCCAGCCTCCCTGGATTTGCCATTAGCCTATCATGAGGTCAAGACCTGCGGGCAAGACCCAAAACGGCGGTGGCCCATTATTTCTCAAGGAAATTGATTATTGATTGGGAACAAAAACAGAACTGATTGAGGGTGGAGAGAGAACGACGGGCAGAGGGGGGGAGAGAGAGAGCAAGAGAGAGACTCGATAAAGAAAGATTGAAGCGTGTCACACAGCAGGCGTATCGGCCGGACAGGAATCGAAAGAGCGAGGGTCCACGCATCACCTATAATCCCCCTGGACCTGACAGATTGATCTGCTCTTTCTTCATCCTTTTCTTTCCTCTGTCAGATATCTGCAGCTTCTTGATCCTCCTTTTCATCTTGTTTTCCTCTTTCTCCTCATCCTCATTATCCTTCCCTCACTTCATTATTCTCCATACTGTCCATACAGCACCTAACTTTATATGGCCGTGGATCTGCTGTGTACATAATTGCATCTGCTCATTTGTGTGTGTTGCGCGCGCGTGGCACCTCCGCGTGTGTTGCGTTGGCTTCATTTCTGTTACGGCACATGTCCTGTACGTGACCGTGTGTGAGGTCCGAGTTCCTGCAGTGTTGACAGGCCTCTTGCATGTCCTGGCCACTCTAGACAAACCAAGGTTGGGTTTAATCTTATAATGGCTGAGAGAAGGCCTCCTTAAAGCAAATTACAATGCATTGACCAGGAGACTCATACATTATTCAGAGTTTCTTTTTTTCATATCACAGCAACGTCTCACATGCACACAAACTCAACAACACACAGGTTCATTTGCACTAATGTTTCTGTGTGAAGCGCACGCACGCACACACACACACAAGCAAACACTTGCCTCCCACTCACGCAGGATTTAGTTGCAATTCAAATAATTGATATGAATCTCTGCCTTGATTGAATTAGCACACTTGAGCTAATTGAGGTTTCCCTCCTGGTCCAAACTACATCTTAAGATTCTATTCATTTTGTCAAGTTGAATATATTTTCATCCTAAATACAAACCATTACATGAACGCGTCGATTAATGTAAGACATGTTCGTGCATGTGACGTCCTGTAAGCTACTTGGGCAGAGAGACAATGCTAAAAACATAGTGTGTGTGAGCGTGCGTGCTTCCATCACACTGAAGAGTCCGATACAGTAATTAGAGCCATATTAAATATTCATTAACAGCGCTATTAGTTAGATAATTTGATGGAGTGGAACAATACAGAGTTTAATCAAGTGTTTAATTGAAGGTCCTGTTGAATCAGGTGTTTTATTTGATGGCGTTTCCTCCATTATATATGAATTATCATCACCATGGTTGACATTTGGCATTTTTATTCCAAATTGTCAGACTCTAAAATTATAGATAAGATACAAATACAGAATAGCAAAAACAAACATAAAGCCAGCAGCAAAAAAAAATAATAATAATTCTAATCAATTATTTTAAAAATCACTAGATTCCCTTGCATGTTAGCCCCTGTCATGGCTTGAGAATAATGATAGGTTAAAACACACACACACAGGCCCAGTCACAGTAGGGTTTGTATACTTAGCCCCTGTGTGTCCTGCCTTCCCCTAATTGGCTCCTTTGCAGCAGAGCCCCACCACCAAGGCTCAGGCTGCACCTCTCTCTCTATTCCATCTGTACATCCATCCATCCTTCTGTTCCTCCTCTGCGTCACCTCCACCCTTTACCCCTCACCCTCACCCACCCTCTGCCCACCTTCCTTTCAGAGGGCCTTGGTGTGTTGCCGGGACCCTCATCACCTTCCCCGGAGCACCCTGAGGCCAGCAGTATAATATGGAGCGAAATTGAAATTGGTGTATTTGTGAAGGATTTTCAGACTTTTGAATCCAGTGAGCTCCCTGAGTCAAGGTGTTTCCTTTAATGACCAGCACAGCAGAGGAGCGTGCAATGGAATCAGTAATAAATCCTGTATGAATATTATTGATGTTAAATTTGACACTTTATTTTCATCTCATACAATGAGCTGGCTCTTCAGCGGCTCATCATTTCAAGGTATTTAAACTCGATGATCTAAATCACTGGAAAATTACAAGTGGACATATTTGTGCTGAATGTCCCTTTTCTTTTCTTCATTCCATTCATTCTCTCTGGTTTTCATGAGCGAGTGCAGGGACATAGGAGGTACTTACATTTAGTGCTGATTTAAAATATGGCATTTACACTCAGGATCAATGTAAGCAGTCCTCTAGAGAATGAAAAGGTCTCTACATAGAACATTTCATTCATAGTTTGTAAAATACATGATTATTTTTTATTTTGCGAAGCATCGTGTTGACTGGTCATGGATCATAGGTTGTAGATCAGGCGCCTTTGGATTTATTAGCTTGTTCAAGACATAACAGGATGCCCAAATCTTGTTGGGTAACTGAAATGGGATTTTCAGGTTGAACCAGAGCTGTGTGTTGTGTGTCTGTGTGTCTGTGTCATGACGCGCACACACAGACAGTTGGATTCAGTTTGGAGGTGTTTGGAATATTGTCCCGTTTCAACAGACAGCTCAGCCGCATTTGGCCTGAGGGGACACTTATAAACACATGAATATGCCCCCGACCCAGACACAAAGAGATGACACCATACATAAACACACAGCGACACACATGGCACACACACACACACACACACACACAGATACATGTGTGGAAAGACAGACACAAACACAGACAGTGTGGACATAAGCAAGATTGCACAAGGTGTTTGATGCATGCATAAATACACTCATGCATGCATGAACACACACACACACACACACACACACACACACACACACAGACCCATACTTATACTCACCTTAATTGGCCCACCAAGCATCACTTAAGAAGCCTTTGAGAGAGAGTGTGTGTGAGATAGACGGGGGGTGGGGGGGGGTTCAGAGATACAGACAGAAGGGGGGGGGGGGGGGGGGGGGGTTCAGAGATACAGACAGAAAAAGGAAAGGGAGATGGAGTCTTGGAGAGAAGGAGGAGATCGGTGAGAGGGAAGAAGGAGGGAGGGCAGGAGGAATAAGGAGGGGAGAGAAAGAAAGCTTCCTGTGTATTTCTGAGGGTAATTACAGATGCAGATTTGCGTTGCCACTTGCAACATGGCTGAATTCATTTCCATCTTCGCTCTGCCCTTCCCCGGTGCCCCTGGGGAGGTTCAGTCAGAACTGTGTGAGTGTGTGCGAGTGTGTGTACAAGTGTTGAAGGAGGCAAATCTGGGAATCTGCATAACAAGCTGGGAAATAAAGGAGGGAAAGGGAAGAAGAGTATGAAAAGGAGGAAGACAGCTTTCTGAAGACAGGAGCGTGTGTGTGTGTTCGCGCGTACGTGTGCATTTGTGCGTGTTAAAGAAGAGCAAATTATTCAAAATCAGTTAATTGAAATATTGTTAATTCACAGAAAGTGCTATTGTGAAGAAAAGCATTTTAAATTGAATTTAAAAAATATTTTAAAATAGTAATTGCCATATCGAGCTTCTGAATGTGATACTGAGTCAAGTTTAAAAATGATGGCCACAGATCAGATATTTCTGTTGTTCACAGCTTCGCCCCCTAAACTTGGTAAAAGTGATTAGGTCTGCAAGATGAAGGCACAGGAAGTGTGGTTTCTGTATACAGAACAATCGTTGCCACGTACTTTAATCACTCACAGGAAAATATTTGAAAGTCAATTTGATCCATCCCTGAGTGATTGATAGCTCAACAGAAATACCTGAATTGCACTTCTGCAGTAAACCCCACCCACCTGCAGCCTCCTGCAGATTAAAGCAGAATGTAAAAAAATATATTATCTATTATATATTACGATCCACTCTTCTCGTTCAAATTAAATTATTGGGCCTCCCTGGTTTGGCAGAGCATCTAGTTGTTTATTTTTATTTCCATTACAACTGTTCTATTTTAAGCTATAATTAGGGTTGGGTGATTTAGAGACACTTTGTCTCTTAAGGTCCAATACCTGCTCCCTCTGGATACTAAATACTTCCTAAAATGTTTTGTTCATTAACATAAAAGCATGATGCTGCAGGATCCTGACTCGGTCTGAACCCCTTTTCACTCTGTTTGCATTGTGAGAGAATTCAGGTGTTTGATGCCACAGCCAAACCCCTGTGGTGTGTTTACCTCAGACTTGTCCTTCAGTCTGCAGAAGATTTATGGAGAGCTGCACGCTCCCTCCGCGCTGCCGGTGTTTGTGTAGTGACGGTATGTGGCCACCAGGGGCTTCCTGATCACAGCAGAGAGACTGTGCATGAGAGAGAGAGAGAGAGAGAGAGAGAGAGAGAGAGGAGGAGAAATAGTGACACAGGGAGAAATAAACAGAAATATATAAATGTGCATGTCAGAAAAAAACACATGCATTTCGGGCTAAACCCTGACAATGCTTGCGTGTGCGTGCATATGTTTGCGGTGGTCTCATTGTTATTCGTCTGGCAAGTTCCTTTGTTTTGCTGATTTTATGTCTCCATGTTTGTTTTTGGACAATGCCTCCAAAGAAAGACAGACAGAAAGACGCAGAGTCCTTAAATCTGTCTTAGCTCATCCCTTTCTGTTAGCGTACACACACACACACACACACGCACCCTTTCCTGTAAGACCACCTGGCTTCCCGCTGCCAGTCCGCCAGCCAGCTCAGCAGACTCGGTCCGATTAATTATTTTCCTGCTAATTGAATGTAGAGGGACTCTACAGGGATGGGTCATTAAACTGATGCAGCGTATGTTTGTCTCCACTGTTTATCTATCCACAGCTAAAAGACACATCAGACACGCCACACACAGACACAGACACACTGAGACGCAGGCACACACGCAAGCTCACAAACCTAAATTATATTTAGTCACACAAGGGTTTACTGCTTCTCTGTGTCTCTCATTCATGGAAATAAATGTAACATTTTAACATATCTTCTGGAAAACGAGTGGTGCACAAATAATTCTATAAAATTCAGGATGAGTTTTCAAATCATCTGTAGAGCAGGTTTACGTCAAACTTTGTTCAAATCAACAAACTGTCACATTTTATTATCATTAATGAAATTTAAACATTTTCTCGAATACACCTAAAACTTGATCATTTTACCAACACGGTTGCATGTTTTAGTTTAATCAACTCTCCATTTTTTTTAATGTACAGTCCTCAACAATTAAAACTAGTGGTAATCCTCGGTCATTTCTTGCGTTGCATCTGCCATCAGTGCAAACATTTTACTGACACGCGCACACTCCCAGACCACGTGCTGGGGCCTTATGGAAGTCTTATTAATAGAGTGTATATGGGGTGTAATTAATGCAAAGCACTTTAGGTGTGACAAGCAGGCTCTTGGTCTCGGCATTAAGCCTACATTGTTTCAGTGCTAATGAGAGGCTCTCAGGGGAAGTGACTCTCTTCGTCTTGTCTTCGTCTTTGTCGCTATCGCCTCCTTCATGTTATCTGTGTCATGTAATCCCTGATATAGTAACTCGGCGATGATACGCCACCCTAAGTGTAATGTTCATGCTCGTCTGTGAATAAGGTCACTTTGGTGGAAATAAGAACAGGCAGATAAATCAATAATCAGCTGTTGTAGTGTACACTAATGTTGTGTACACATCTAGTAAACCTCGATGTCTCTGCATTACAGATGCTATGAAATATGAATCTCTCAGTCACTTTTCCCTTTCCACTGACAATGTTAAATCAAATGTGAATTCAGGCGAAAAGTTCACATTCAAAGCGCAGAAAAACTTTTAAAACGCGTGAAAGCAAAGTCAGAGGTTGGAATAAAATGTGAAAGAGTATCTTTATATATTTAAAAACACAATACAATCATTATTATGCCTACTTAAGATCAACATATAAATGTGACAGTCATGAGGCACTGTGGAACGAGTCTGAGGCAAATGAAAGGAGATCCACAATCAAGTCCTAAAACATATTAGAGTTCTCCTCCTCGCACCCTGTGGAATTCAAACATCAACATCTCCGGCTGCAGTCGTGTCTTGCCTTTGTCCGTCTGTCCTGAACGGTGACTCAATGCTATTTCAGTGTATTTGTATTTAGTGGCCTGAGCAGGCTATTGAGCTCCGTATATGAGGCCCATTGTTGGCTGTTGAAGGCTGACGGCCGACACAGAGGCCCATTTCCCCCCACATGCCTGCACACACATAATGGCCATTTCACAGCTCGTCTGGGGGTAATGGAGCCTGGCTCGGCCCGCCGAGATGGATCACCACCAGATGGGGTAGAAATGGGTGATGATGCAGGATTGGCGAAGCCTTGAGGTGAAAAAAACTAGTGACTAAAGTTTAGACGTCCATCCCTCCTTGGACACTGACATTTGGTGGCATAATAGTTAAAGGTGAGAGACAGAGGATTAGGGTCCAAATTAGTTTATGTCCCTCTCCGTGGACTCACGGTAATATGCACAGTTCTAAACACAGAATGTGAAGCATCGCTGACACTGACCCGAAGCAATCGGTCTAATCACCGAGCGCGGACCCACAGAATTACCTGAATCACCCTCGCACCCCCCCCCCCCCCCCCCCCCCCCCCCCCCCCCCCAAACTCAACGCAGCCAAAACACAACATGACTGTGCTGGTATTTCGACTGGACCTTTGAGGCGAGCGGCGGCTGACGTTATAAATGGTGTGTGGTGGATAATGTCAATACTCTGTGATTGGACTGAGCCTGCTGAGTTGCTAAAGGTCAGGGAGGAGCACATTGCTGATTGTTTTCCAAAGACAGCCCATTGAAGTTTGTCTGATAGGGGTCATTTAGTTTAAGATGCGCTCAGAGGCTAAGTTATCAGTCTGTGTCATTGATGCTCCCTCCTCTAGCTGCACTATTTATTTGAAAATGCGGGATTTTTCCTTCTTGCCTTGGGCTGAATTTGGCTTCAACCTTTTGAGGATTTGTAATTAATCTAATTAATGTAAATTATCATCAATAGTTAAGAGCAAATTATTATGCTGGCCTTTAACTGTCAGTGGAAGAGGATCAGGCCATCTCTCACAGACGTGCTTCATCTCTGAGGCTGTTCTCCCACTCTGATGCATTAACGCCACACAGGTGATGATATCTTAAACTGATGAGTCACTGTGTAACTTTGCACGTTAGTTTGAGCCTTTAAATCAATGACACTGTCATACTGTAAAGTGTGTTTTATATCAAAAGATAAAGCTGCTTGTTTCTGAGCTCTTATTGTATCCAGCTCCAGGGCCGCGTCTGAAGAGAAACTGCATTTCATGCTGTTTGAGTCACTGCTGCAGATGTATGCAGTGTGTAAGTTAGTGACCGTCCTCAGCCGCATAATTGTAGCACCAGGCAGTGAGAAAATGAATAAAGTATAAAAATCATTTTATATTAGAATTGCAGTTTGACATGCTAACCTGGAGCTCCTGGATCCATATTTGGATGTGTATTATAACGATATACTACAAAATAAATGCTTGACCTCTGCTGCTCCACCTCATTTCCTCTCACAACCTTGAAAGAGGCTTTAATCTGCGGCTGTCTTAATGTTGTTTAAACATAAACACCACTCCAAACACTTGCATGCATCATCTGCTATCACCAAAGCTTTTAGGTCTAATTTCCCAGACGATGTTCCTTTTGTGGTGTGAAAGAAACACGACATGCAAATTTGGATATTTGCTGCCCCCATCCACCCACATCATTGGGAAGGTTGGTCCACCTGTGTGCGTGTGCATGCGAGGTGTGTATGGTTGCGCTCACGTCACCCCTCGTCTCGGTGTCTCTTCAAAGGCATCGAGTGGTGCCCTTTGTGCCCCCCGCCCCCCCGCCGCTCCCTCGCTTTTCACTCTCCCTCCTTTTGTCTTAGCGTTTCATATTTAATAGAGCTGGCTTGGAAACAGAGCGGATGGGTACCTGAGGCTGAGGGTGAAGGCCCACTGATGCCTGGGTGAAGTGAAGTGTCCTCTTGCTCTGTCTATCTGTCCGTATCTCTCTCTCCCATGATCCTTTCAAGAGAATCTAAAAGACGCACATCAAAAGGATCCACAATGATGTCCCCCCCCCTATTCTATCAGGCTGGTGCGGTCGCCGAGAACCCCCCGCACCCCCTCTCTCACACACACAGACACACACACACATTTGCCCACTATCAAACATGTGTCTTGACTGATAAGTGATACGCATATGGAGAGGTAAAGAGATATGGAACAAAAATTTAGGAGCTCTCCGGAATTGAGTGCATGTCCTCTCCTTTGCCTTCATCTCTGATCTCCCTCTCCCTTCATGGAATCCACTTTTAAGCCCACTGCCTCTCTCTCCCTGTCGTGTCACTTTTACTCGTAGCACAGAATCGGAGGGAAGGCACTTATTCCCTTAGTTCCGTTCATTTTAGAGGTAGGAGCGACTCGACTGAGCTTCAGGAATGAAAGGCAGCCTCTCCCCATGTCTCTCCCGTCTCTCCCATGCTCTGCGTTTTTTTTCCTTCATTGAGGTGATGAGAGCCCATTGGCGCCTGTCAAACTATCTGGCTGATTTTATAGCTCACTTTCAATCACCTGCCTTGTAAAGAAGAAGAACACATGTTCCCTATTGATCATCAATCAATGATCAATTAAGCAAGCCATTTGTCCAATTAGAGCAAAGGGTCTATCCGGACCATGGCTTATTTAGATGTTTGATTGCAAGAGAGCGGAGGGAATGGATGTGCTTGCATAATTGATCAGTACCAGGTCTTTAAACACTTATCTTGTCCGAGTCAGATAGGGAAACCATTCAGGTGATATCAAGGAAATCTGTTGCTAAGAAAAGACGCTCCAGGAGTCAAATGTGATTTCATTTCATTTTCATTTCATTGATTTACCAAGTGCCCAGCAGAGACAACTTTCCATAAGTGAAGTAAAATCTTCTCGGGTGCTAAATAGTTCATTAACCCTAACTAAATAAAGTAAATAGCACATTGGCCAAACTCAAAAGTCAAAGACGGTTCCTGTCAAATTGATGCTTGTTTGTTGTTACTTTGAAATATGATTGACAGCAATCATGATTTGGCCGAGGGCCTGCGTCGCTGTACGTTTAAACCAATGCTCCACAATCATTACTTCCCGAAATAGTGGTAAAGCATAAGATGGCAGCATCCATATCATTTTTAGATGGGGCGTCCATCTTTACTGATGGTATGATACCAACGTTTAACTTGTCGCTCAAGCAAGAGGCCTTTCAATCCTCCCCCCTTCAGAGGGGGCGCTGTCTCACCATCTTCACCCGACACCTCGAACCTCAAACCCTCTGAACCCTCCTCCTCCTTCTCCTGACACTTCTTTTGGTGGAGAGAGATTGTTTATTTGGGTCAAATAGTCAGTTTTCTCAGTGAAAAGAAGAGGGGGCGTCTTCCACCCCTGCCATCCTTTTCCAAAATCCTCACCCTCCTTCTCTTTCTTTTCCACTTTTTTCCACCCCCAGCCCATCCATTTTGGTTTTCAGCCATTTAACCAGTCAGCAACAATCAGAGCTGACAGAGCGACGGGAAACAATCGAGGCGGGGTCACCGGAGGGGTGACCTCA
Source organism: Pseudorhombus dupliciocellatus (assembly GCA_016785235.1). Classification (NCBI taxonomy): domain Eukaryota; kingdom Metazoa; phylum Chordata; class Actinopteri; order Pleuronectiformes; family Paralichthyidae; genus Pseudorhombus; species Pseudorhombus dupliciocellatus. The sequence goes on from JAFBJW010000280.1 coordinate 4,139,912, forward strand.
GAGGGCTGGGGGGTAGGGATCGAAGGGAGGCCCCGGCGAAACCGCCACCCCAGTGCAGTGTCCCGCCTGGCTCTTTGTTGCGGTCGGCCAGTGAGAAATGGGGACACTTAAGCTCTCCTCTGCATCCACCTCTCTCCAGCAACCCCTCCACTCTCCCTTCCTGTCCTATCGCCTCCTCATTTGCTCCCCTCACATTCTTTTCTTGTCCCTCTTCGGGGGGACAGAAGGGGCAGCGAGTGATAAAGTGACTGACGGGCCACTTTTCCTTCCATTTTCTCCCTCTTCCCCTTCTCTCCGACAGTGTTTGTGACTGCGTGACACTCTGGTCTCTGATTGGCAGGAGGTGTTTGTGTGCATGTGCGACTGTGTGTTTGGGGGGTAAGGGGGGTGGGGGGGGGCAGCAAAGTGTCTGCGTGTCTCTGGTGTGCATGTCTGTCTGGACGCTTGGAGGGGGGGTTGTTGTGGGAGTTTCTGGGACCCAAGTGGCTGCGAGAGGGCGGAGGGATGATGGTAGGACGAGTGAGTCAAGGCGTAGAACTATGAGGGCACGGGCGAGGACGAGGAGGGGGGGGGGTTGTGTTCATCCACTCATTCTCTAACCCTCTCCGTGACAGTTTGGAGGCTTCACACTTAGCTGCCCCTGCGTTTGTCTGTCTGCGCGCCTCAGCCAGGTTCCCACGTGAAAGTGCGCTCCCACTGTCCTCCTGCACTCGTCTGACCGTTGAGCATCACAGCCACAGTCAGAACCAGCGCTGAGACTGGGATTTACAGCGACTGACAGCTGGGCCCAGGTCTGCAGACGCAGGGCATTCAGCACCTCGGAGGGACTCCCTCCAGTTCCCATGCTACTGGCTCACTGGGCGACCTTAGTTTTGTTTACATGTGTCTGATGGACTTAATACATGCGATACCATTTTGTGGCTTAAGTATAAACATGTAAAGTTGTTTTTTTTTATCAGATACTTACAGTTTCTTGTCTTAAATTATTATTTTTTTTAAAGCTCAGAGAATATTTAGAAAATGCACATATTTATTTTGTATTTTAGGCGAAGCTTCTGTTGCGGTAATTAATTTGTTAAGTTAAAACGGTTTTTTTTTTTGTTTTTTTTTTTCAGGCAGTCTCACAGATTAGCCTGGTGTCATACTGTTGTTTTAGTAATGTCTGACAATTTGTTAAATAAATCACAGTCTATGCATATTACTGCTTTATCTACTGGAAAATGTCAAACTCAGTTGGCTTCACTCTCTCCAAATATCAAACTAATACACTGATATGCATAATTAGAGGTCCTTGGCAGGCAATTAAAGCAGTATCCCTTGTTCTCACTGGGCTCATCACAAATGTATGATAATTTAATAATTTTGCCACTGGTGTCATATATGGATGATTGATTAGAGATGGAGAGAAAAGGGAGAGAGATGGGTGGAGGCGAGGCGAAAGGAGGCAGAGTGGGAGGGAAGGGGGGGCAAGGGATGAATTAGTGACGGGATGGAGGGAGAACGAGAGAGAGAGGGACGAAGGGGGGGGGGCGCATTCCTGGGTGATTCAGCATAGTAGATCAGCGTAAGGGAGGGACAGTGGATGGACAGAGGGCGGGATGTATGGATGGAGGGGAACAGGGGAGGGGTGAGAGGGCTCCCTCCAGCAAGTGCCGCGACAGGGACAGATGGCGTCCCTTGGCGGACAGAGTGAGTCCCAGTTTTCACCTGCGGCCCCATGGGAAAAATGCGCCTTCGTCACACATGCGGCCGTACGTGAGGCCCTGGAATGCTCGTGCAGCACTGCAGCGAGATGAAGGATGCACTTTTGGGGAGGTGGGGGTTGGAGGGAAGGATGGAGACGGGAGGGAGAAGCGGGTCAAGGGAATGGCGATTTACGATAATCTGAGAAAACTTTAAGAAAGGAAATAGGAGTGGGAGAGACATGGAGGATTAGAGGAGCGTTGAAAGTAGAAATTGAAGGAAGGTATAAAAAGAGGCAGTAAAAAAAAAAAAAATCAATAAGCACAATGTTTGAAGAAAGGAAAGCAGCAGGGAAGCCTTCACACTGTGAAAACTATTTGACAGATACTTTCCGTCAGACAGCGCAACACCCAGGCAGATGCTTCTCGTTCTCTCTCCCTTTCTCTCCCCCTCCTCGGCCGTCAACTCCTTTCTCCCCGCCTTGTTTTCTTTCCCCTCCTTTGCCCCATCTCACCCTCTCTCTCACTCCCTGACTGTTGGGTGATACAGATGGTGCTTTTGAGGACTGTGAATGGGGTCAGGCTGGGTCGGGAGGGGAGGGGGGCGCACAGGACGACCAGACAATAATGTAACGATTCGGCCGGCCCCCCGGACCAGCAGGGCCACGGAGGAGAGTGAAAGTAAACAATGGTCCGTCGCTGAGGGGGTCAGTGGGAGGGGAAAGAGAAGTGGGGAAAAAGGGGTGTGCAGGGGAGGTCAGTCTCCCAGGGTCTTGACGCAGGCTGCTGTCGGGAGGGAGCCGGAATGAGTGTGCGTGTGCGTGGGTGTGTACGCACACAGGCTGGCTGCACGGGGCCACGGAGGTCACAAGGTAGCACCACTCCAGTGTTGGCATGTGGTCTGTGTTTTAGAAACTCATTACTGCACCCATCCAATGCTTTTGTTTCCTGCACGTCTTATCTCAACACGTCCTCTGATTTTTTTTTCCACTTTAGTTTGTACGAGTTTGTGAATTGATGACAGTTCAAGCCAGTGCACCTCCCGTACATATAAACCCTGGAAACTAAGGGTTCCAGCAACAAAAATCCTTCAACAAAAAGACACTTAAGAGATCAAATAATTGTATGTCCTCACAATAGCTTCATTGAAGGAGCCGGGGGCTGCACTGTGCCTCTGCTCAAGGGCAGCAGGTGACACTTGACAAAAATTGCCCATCACTTAGACTGCAAGGGCAGAAGTTGTCAATAGTTGTTTAAGAGTCTCTTCTTATGCATAGTTTAAAGTTTGGGGTCGTCTTTTGCTTGTATTTTATTCTGCTCTGTCGTTGACAGAGAAGTACAAAAAAGAAATTAGCTGTGAGAACAGAGGTTAAGTTATACATGTTCTAACATTTGAATTCATAATAGTACAAATATTTTAGATATGAATCGCTTTCCATAGCACCCTAACTTTATGGAGTTCCATTCAGTTCTCAGAAAGTGTTTTGTTCATCACCCTCGGGTCGGCCGGCTGCAGCGGACTGTTTAGGTTACCATCTGTGCTCTGGCAGCTTGTGCCGGAGTACAAATGAAGGGGATAGTAGAGTGTGACAGTTGACACATGGCTAAGCAGGCCTAAAGATGCCCCATTGATCCAATTGACTGCAGAGACAGGAATCAATGCCAGTGATCAGCAGGCCCCCAAAGTCCGATAATTTGCACAATGACTTCACTTTTCCTGCTAACCAGATGTTGGTCTGTTTAGCTCTCCACTAAATTCCCCTCAGTGCAGCTGCTCGGGGACATTTTTCAGTACACACTTATTTTCATGGTACGATTTTAATCACTGTGGGAGTAAAAAAAAAATGGCCTAAAGCTAAATTCCCTTGTAAAATATACTGTTGATATATTTTTATTTAATTAATTAATTAATGAAGACACCTTAAAAGCTTTTAAATAAAATCTTCATCACAACCAAGGTGAGTCTGCCAAGTGTCGACAAGACATTGGTGTGATTCCCTGTAAAAACCAGCTTGGTTTTTCTGCTGCTGCGATGCAATACAAATACAGGAATATTCTTTTCTGGTGTGCGACGTATCATTGATGTTCATCCGCTGGCTCGGTATGCGCGTTTCAAATAGCATAAAGCAATGTTCGCGTGTGGACAAGGCCTATGACTGAAATCTGAATTGGTTTCGCTCTTCTTCCCTCTCTCACTTTTACGCACGCAGAAAAACACTCGTAAAAGGTACATTCCACACACCACCTTGAAACATGTGGCTGCTGCAGCTTCTCTCCTGTTTTTCCTTCTGTTTTCCATCCGTGGCTTTTGATCGTGAAAAGCAGAGAGGGACCTCCAGAGTGGAGAGAATGGACTGAGGGGGTCAGGTCCCTCGCTACATCTGTTCGATGCAAAGGGGGCCTTGGGATGTTGATCAGGAACCTGCATTCTTTGTGACACCCTCACGTGTGCATCTCAAAGTCAAACAGTGCTGTGACATGTTGCGAGAAACATGTGGCGAACACACAAGATGTCAGCCAGTGAGGTGTGCACGAATCTGCTCATGGTGCACTGATGTGTCGGTGTAGTCCATTTGCATGAGACACATGACCAGGGAGGCATTCACACGCGCACACACACACACACACACACACACACACACACACACACTGTGCACATGAAACACACACTGAAAACCACTCTGTTACTGCCTCTCTAAATCTGTCCCTCAGCTCAAACTGAACAGTCTGCGGTGAAAGATGACACTTTTAAGGGATGATTGCTGGAGAATGCGCTGACTTGTCTGCATTTGCAAGGGCGCATTCGCGTGTGCGTGTGCACTTGCATGCGTATACGTGCATGTTGTTTGATTTAGGCACACTTTAGTCGACGACCGTCCATAGCCCATCGTATTTTAAAATCCTCCTCATGTTTTATGTCTTTACCTGTATCTTTTATATGTAGCCAGATACACCCACACATAAGCATTTGAGTGACTGTGTAGTGATGACAAAGATAATAATGTAAACATCTGAAACTATAGGTAAGAGCTGCAAAGTAGAATTGTATTTAAATATATACTTTTATATTGTTATTGCAATTATAATGATTATTATTATAATAATTTGAATTTTTACTGAACGTCATCTTTTATACATGCTGTCGTCTTGAACTGAAATGCGTAAATACCAAATTTTAAGTGCAGGTCATTAACAACTTTGACTTTAAACTTTAACTGATCTTTAATGTTTGGACTGCTATTCTACTGCAATCAATCTTTAATTAATGAACTGAGAAGAACGTGAATAATTGTAATAATAATTGACTTGTTTTGATATTATTAATTACACCAGAGTTCAGTATAAACACAAAGTATTTTTCAAACCTGTTGAGCTGTGTAAAAGAAAAAAAAAATCTCATCGCAATACTGCACAATTAAACATTTGTTTCTGAACTTGACGTATATTACTTCGCTTTGCAACTCTTGAAAGTGACTCTGGAGAACAGTATTTTTCCTTAAGAGGGGTAATCTTTGTATCAGCAGGCCCTAGATGTGTGCATGAATATTGCAGGAGGGCGGCTGCATTGCAGCTGAGGCAGCACTACAGAACCTGTGCACACCCAGTTAATCTCGGGAGGAAATAACAAGGGGACTTTCCACCACCTGGTGAAACAACTGGATAAAAGCCATTTCCATAACTACTCTTGCATGCATCCAAGCCAGGAACAGTTCCTTCCCTCCAAAACATCTAAATTAAAATTAATGGCACTGTCAGTAACACAATGGCATGAATAGTGCATGCACAAAGTCTTCTTACTTTTTCTAAAGGATTCTAAACTAATATTGTATACCAGTAAAAATGACCTTATTTCACGAGACTCTTCAAACGATGAATGACCAATAGTTTGACCTTTTAAGCAACTTCAAACATAATAGCTTTTGAACAGTGAAAATGCATAACCTGAGTTAAGTGCACAAGTTAAAAATGTCCTTCAGTGCTGAATGGCCCAGATGTGGGTGAGTATGCAGCAGGGCCATGGGGAAAATCATATGTCATTGTGAGAGTGGTGCCTGAACTCTCTCCATCAAGGAATTTAGGTGTGGATGCTGCTATTATGTACTGTGATTTGCTGCTGTTCCCACTTAGCGAAGGCTGATGAAAGAAATATGTTAAGTTCTTTCTTGTATTGTACAAACTTTTTCTTTGGAATGAAAAACCAAGAGCAAAGCTTTTTCACTCCTTATGAAAACAAAACGTGTATGTACCCGGCAGAGATGACTGGCTCCTCAATCCAGAGGATCAAAACACGTCCCTCTCACAAGTGGAAAGTTTGTTTGTGGCTTTCGTAGGCTTCGCGAGTTTCGCTTTTTCCGAAAGTCGGGGGTTTGCAAGAGACACTTTAGAAGGTTACGACTCAGTTCCAATCAGTGCAGCAGACGCCGAGACAAGACAAGTCTCTTTCCTTTTGGGGAACATGCTGCATCTTTGAACATGGATGCCATCTTTGACCAACAGACATTCAGAGGACATTTACTGTGTCAGACTCCAGGACAGGCTCGTTCACTGGCTCCACCTGACTTGATCCTCTGTTTCTTGAGTGAACAGTGTCCTGCCCACACGCTTGTGTACATGTTACACGCGTGTTTTCGTCTGTTCAGTAAACACGGTGCCACGCTATATGCTGAAGTCGGCCTCCAGGTCTTCAGGTGTGATCAAGCAGCTCACATCCAACACGTAGAGGGCCGCGAAAGTTGGAGAACCGGGGGCCCAGTGTGGCGCTGAGACGATCCTCAGTCAATGTCCTCCATCCCTCGGTTGAATCGCTGTGCTTTCATATCAGTGTGACTGACAGCCACAAGAGCCGTATGAAGATTTGGCTCTGTCAGGAGGATGTACATTTCACATCCTGGCCTTTGTGCAGCTTTGCCCGGCAACAAGGCTGCGAAGAAATCACACCAGAGTGAGAACTCTGTGGACTGATCCCCCTCCGTCCTTCGCCTCTCCACTACACCGCAGAGGCTCATCCAGAGAGCGACAGCAGAGTGACAACAACAACATGCGCGCGCGTGAGTTAATACAGCCTGCGATTGGAGGCTGGCGTGTATAGCAAGCATTGTCTTTGTGTACATGGTGGAGCTGCTGCAGACCTGGAGGCGCAGGTACGAATGAAAGACGGGAGGGAGGAAAAAAAGGGGAGCGACAATGAGAGTTGGTTGGAGTTTATAATAGGGCACAGCAGACACCGGGCCCCGGCCCTAATTGATCTCAGGGTAGAGGACAGGGCCCAGCCTCGGGGGCCACTGGAGGGGTCATTAGGATGCAAATATAGCGGCGTGTACCTCAAGCACTCACAAGACAGACACACTGACAAAGGAGGGAGCGATGGAAAGAGGAGGGTCGGGGAAACAGGGATGGAGCCTCCTCACCATCTGATCTTTTCCGTCCCCTTTTATTGCTTATGACTTGCTGTATAATGTATTGTGAGTTTTTATTTTGTCCTTATCAAAATATGCTTCCGGGGCCAGATCTCACTTGGAGATTCTCACCCTCTCTGAACCGACCGGACATATTTTATTAAAATAAAATAGACAATAATGGGCAGGTGGTGGGATCCGAGCACTAATGGGAAGCTGCAATGTGGCATGGCCGGTGGATATTGTAATTTGACTTGGTGCATTTTGTCTTTTCAGAAATGTTGAGATGATGGGTCAACAAAACCTTTACGCACTGACATGTTTTCAATTCCTATCACGCGATTTTAAGAAAATGAGCCACGGTCCCAGCTGCTAAATGAAATGCCAAATGTCCCAAACAGTGTTTACTTTACAGGTGTTCAGAGATGCCGTGTTCCATGGATGGAGTTATTCATTTGTTCCACACGGTTGGAGAGTAGTAGTGCAAGTATTATCATGCTGGTGATCTAGAATTGTAGTGCTAATACATTCAGGAATCAAACCTTTTTTTCCAATACACTGATACATACGTTTAAAAATACATGGATGAATTTCATGAGGCAGGTTTTCCATTGGCCAGCAGAGTTTTAAGAATAAATATATACAGATTTGGAACAGAGTTTGGAAATGAGGGCCCCGGATAAATATGCATTTCAGAACCATGTTCCTTTGTCATTTATGTTTGTTGTGTTTTAATCTAACCTCTCCACTGAAGCAAAGCTGGACCTCTGCCCCTTCCAGGGTGCATGGTGGTTATCCAAACGCTGGTGTCCTGCCCCTTGTGCGCACGTCTCTCATTATTTGTCTTTTCCATGTCTCCATTTTTTTAAGACAAAAGCTGCGGATATCCGTGGCAGGGGTTTGGGGGCTGGGGGCCAGCGAGAGTGGGGATCGTTTTTTTTCATTCTCCCCTAATTGACGTGAACAGTTCTTTTGACCCTAATTAGCGCTCTGTAATCTCTCATTTGCATATCACAAAGGCAACAGCATTTGCATATTTGTAAACGAGATGGGCTCTGCATCTGCATGCGTTCCCTTGTTTTCGTGCCTTTCTTCTTTGGCCCTCGCCTGTCTCTCTCTCTCTCTCTCTCCCTGTAGTTCACCGTCTCTCCCCGCTTCTCTCCCGCTCACGTGGGTGCAGTGCCAGAAAGTGGCAGCGACAACAGGACAACATGCAGACAGGGACAAGAGGCGGGCACGGGTCGCCTGGCACGCGCCCTGGCACGGGCACTGACAAGGTGGAAGGGAGTTTGGAAGAGTTTCTCAGTCGCGAGGAAACAGGGAAATTAGGGCTCAGGGTTGCTGAGTTCTTGGCAGCCTGATGATGAAGAGCAGCGGTTATAAAAGGGGTGAAATATTGTGTGAAGATGCAAGACAGAGAGATGGAATTAGGAGCAGAGCTGGAGGAAAAAGTGAGGAGCCAATGCAAATCTCTGACACGTATCCTCTGCCCACCAGTATTCGGACATGGTAAACCTGCTTTCATTTCCTAGTGTCTTTATCTGGCTAACACAGATCTGCCCTCCTGGGGGCTTTTTCTCATCCGTTATCTTTGCTTCCTCGATGTTTCCACTCCCTCAAAGAAAAAGAGCAACCAACCGAACAAACCAAGGAAAAGAAGATCTCAATGTTGTTATCCTCAATTCGCCTCTTTCTATAAGAAAGTGTGTTACCACAAGGATTCTTCCCTCGTAGCCTTTGTTTTACGATGCTCGTTATTGGTAATCACTACCACTTAGTGCCAGCTGTAAGTCACTATTGACATCTTGCACATCGGCCACATCAAATTGGCCGTTTGTCTTTCACTTTCTCCTTTAATTTCAACAATAAATGAACCGTTGCTCAGGATGCTCTCTGCATTACAAGGCTGCCGGATATTTTTCAGACAGACAATGAAGTCCGGACGTTCTGCTGAAGTTAATTGAAGGTGTTGTCGGCGAGAACGCAGTTGACAGAAGTTCTGGACATTTTGTTTTGAATGGGTGTGATTTGAAGACAAAAAGTATAACGATACAAATATCTCAGGAGGAAAATCTGAAGGAAACCTTTAGTATCGGTGCTGACACCAGTGTTCATGTGCTGTAAACAAGCAGAACATTTCTGCCTCAAGATTTGGTGTCTGACCTGGACAATCGCCCGCAGCATCTCCTGTTCTTTTCTCGCCTCCATTTTCTGGAGTTCATGTCTGAGAGTAACATCTCTGACTTGTGTTCTCGATGGTCCTCACCAGTACGATTTCCCCTCCCAATAAGACGCATCCCAGACTTTGTCCCCCTCTTTTTTGGCCCTAATAGGGGCTGACGTTGGAGAGCCCACAGGTATACTGAGATCTTACGCTCTCCCTCTCTCTCCCTCTGACCGCTCTCTTCCTCCCCTTGTCAGTCCTGACCCTCGCGACGCAGCGCTCTATTACTATGGTAATGGGGGCTAATTGAATGGCCGAGGTGTAATAGAGAAGACAACACAGCCTACATTATGATAAGGAGCCTAGACAATAGTCCCACGTCCAGGGTCACCACTCACCAATAAGGTGGGCTTAAAAGGGGGATAGATGTCCTTCTTGCCCACCCTCGCAATCCCCTTCATCTCCGTCATCTGTGTTTGCTGAGGCTCATTCTCTTTTACTCCCGAGGATCGTGCGTGCACGCGGCTTTGAATCTTAACCCTGGTGCTTATCATTCAGGATATTCATTGGGTGATTTTGCAAGGTTCAAGGTGTAGGCACAAATATAGCGCGTAGGTAGCGACTATATGTTGGGAGGTGTGTGTCCCAGCTTTGTCTCATGGTGGGCAGGGAGGTGGATATCCGCCTGGGCAGGTGCATGATGAAAGATGTAATGGGGGCAAATCATTGTTTTCCACCCCGGCTCCCGTGATGCGGAGTCGCCGGTGAATGAGCGGGCTTCATTTGTTCGAATCCTCTAATGTATTCAACAGGGAAAAGGTACTCTGTCAAACGTGAAGGCGACGCGGTGCGCTGGTGCGGTGCAGTCTCCTCTGCATATGTGAGATCGTCTCCTGATTGCAGTGTTTTTGGAACAACGTAGTTCTAAACGCAGCGTTTTTGCCATTTTGTCCACTTTAAATATTCACGTGTTGAAAAGATGAGACAAGCCATGAGTGAAGGCGCTGAAATAAGCACCCACCCACTGAAGGAGGAGGGGAGTGACAGGCATGGAATCCACAGTCGCAAACTTTCACTCGTGAACTGGAGGGGATTTAGAAAACAATTTGATCACGGCTCACACCCTAATATTAAACTGGATTTGGTGCTGGTGTGCCATCTCAGAGAGAGAGCTGCAGCTTAGAAGAGAAAACTGCTTTAACGATAATTTCGGTTGTTGAACAGCCTCCATTATGGCCTCCTTTGGCCAAGGAGAATAATTTGGTATTTTACAACAAGGAGTGTGTTTCTGTGAGTGGGGCTCAAATTCACTTACTGCATATCATTAGCGAAGGAACACGGGAGGGAGAATGTACAGCATCCTTTGATTTTGTTTATGATCTGGAAACTGCATCCTCTCTGCAATTAGCCTGGTGCAGCCAATGTTTTTATCTGTACTCAAACAGATAAAAGAAGAAGGTGAGAGATCAGAGAATAGGGTGTTCAAGTGTTCTGATTACTGTTAGACCCGGCTGCTACCCGGCAGATAATAGTCTCCTTTGTTTGTCTGATAACAAACTTGACTACCATTACCAGGCGTAGTTTTAACCACAGAGGGAAGAAACACCCGTGAAGGACGACTTGCACATGGACACTTGTGCTCTGCCACTCATCTGCCGTGTCAGTGAGAGGAGCATCAAAGAAAAATGGCATTTTTACTGGTTGCATCACATGGGCGAGCTTCTTCAGTGGCACAGGGGAAGCTGTCATAACACACAACCATTGTGGGTGTCACCATTTATCACACTTACCGGTTACCCATCACCACGGTAATACTTCATCTGTCATTATCTGCTGCCAGAGAGAAGATCAATGATTGGTTATTAGTGCACATGTTGAGGCAGACCTCACAAAATGACCTCATAGAGTTGGAAAATAAAGAAGAAGAAGTGCGTGACTCAACTTTTATTTTGATAACACTTATAAACTCCCCTTTGATCAAGTTTTTACACATCGAGTTTTCTTAAAATATTAACACATCCCACTGTGGTGCTCAAACAGAGCAAATGAATTCACCGAGGCCAAATACTTTCACAATTTTTTCAAGGAGAAGATAATAATAATTGTCATTACAACAATTATGGGTTTGATTGAATATAAATTCCAGAGATCTGTTTCCAGAGAGCATGAACTTCCTGGAATTGTATTTGTCTACTGGAAATAAGTACTTTCTTACAGTTAACCTCCTTTTCTTCCGAAGAAGAAAACATTTTCCCTGAGTGACTGAATCGCTGCTTGAATCTACAACTGTTTACTCGGAGTCCTCTTCCTCTCGACCCGCGCCTCCTCTCCCTCCCTCCCCCCTCCACCCCCTACGCCTTCAGCCAGTATGCCTCTCACCTTTAGCCACCCTCTGCACTTTTTTGATGTGAAACTCCCCAACCTGAGAGACCCAGTGGCCATGCATAAAACATGTCATACAGCGCACTCGCACTGCTGTTCAGGGCTAGCCATGTTTTCCTTTAGCATTTATACAAAGCAATATCTTCTTTGACTTTTCAAACCCACTAAAGAACTTTCAGAACTTGGGCTTTGCTTTGGCTTTTAGAGCCTTGAAAGAGTCTTAGGTGAGCTCGAGAGGGGAAGAGAGTGGGAAATAATGACAGTGAGATGGACAGAGGGTGGCTTTTTTTAAAAGCAAAGCCCTCCCAAACACACACACACACACACAGATCTGCTTCGAACCCCTGCTTCATCTGAGCGGTGGGGTCAAGCGGGCTGCACTTCCCAATGGCTGCACTACCCCAGTGAGCAGAGCATCAGTGAGGGGAAAGCAGAGAAACAGAGAAAAAAGGGACAGAGTGAAGGCAAAGAGAGAGAGAGAGAGAGAGAGAGAGAGAGAGAGACATGGTGGGAGGATGAGCAGTGGAAAGAAGAGAGGCAGCTAGGAAGCCATTTGAAAACTCTCTCCTTGCCTCTCCACCTCCTCCTTGTCTTCATCGTGTTGTTGCTGTGTTTTTCACCCCTGCTGAGGGCCCACTTGCGCCCCCCTGCCTCAACCCCATATTGGATCTCAGTAGGCATTTTGTGCTTTTAAATGAATAGGCAAATGAGAAACAGGTTCCAACCGAAGGAGGGAGAGGGCGTTTAGGGGAAGAAGAGGGGGAAACAAGTAGCAGGGGAGCGGAGGCAATTGGGTCTCTGGGCGGAAACACAACCCCCCACCCATCAACCCAGACACTCCACTCACACACGTGCACACATACACACACATACCCAAATGTCAGTGGTGGCAGAGCCTTAGGGAAGGCACCTCATTTCAATATGGCCTCCTGCTGGGTGCCCCTGATGCAGCGACCAGGAGACCCCTGCTCGGAGACCCACTGATCTGTGATAAAAGCTGCCCCTGCATCCTCATCATCCTCTTCCATCTTCAAAATCCAATTCCAACTCCTCCAAATTGCTTATTGGTCTTTTCTCGCTCCCGGTACATTGCACCTTCATGTGCTGGGACGTGTTTGTTTGAAGTCACATCATGCCTGATACATGCATCCTTGATGAACCTGGAAAAGATAATTCCATTTTTATTATGACTTAGGTTTTAATGCTTGTTGGTGGACATTTGGACAAATCCCTTTTATTTTGCTGTCAAATTTTGGTCTTTCTAGTTTTAAAATCAATGTAAAAGTAAATCAAAAAATTTGCTGGTTACACAGAAGAAGTGAGGAAACAACCAAAAATGAAAGTTTTTGGATTTAGTTTAAGGACTATTTGATGCATTTTGTTTGTTTGTTTGTTTTTAATCATTCAATTTCAAAGATTTGGTGAGACCTGTTGATTGATTGCTACACTTGCTGAAGATGAATTTATTATTGATTACAAAAGCAGAAAAGCTAAATTTGAAGACGTGACATTAATACAGATACAAATGAATACAACAGCAAATTATGGCGAGAATGTAATGAAGAATGGGACAACACAAAATCACAAATGTTGGAGCAGCAACAGCACCACTGTGCATGGTGTTCTGGTAGATCCGGTACAGGGGTCTCCAATAAGGTGCGCTGAAATATTAATCCTTTCCCCTCCTACAGCTGGATTGTGACACACACACACACACACACACACACACACATTCACACACACACTCACACTCTCGCTCACTCCCACTGGCTCCCACACCAAGCCTGCAGAGGGCCCTGAAATATTAATGCACAAAGTAAATTAAAGCTGCAACAAAAAGAGATAGGGGTTTCTCTTCCTCTTCCTGTATATCTGACTGTCTATACTTTATGACTGGGTGAGGGGGTGGCAGTCAGTGCAAGGGAGTGGGTGGATGAAGGGGAGGGAGGGAGGGGGGGTGAGGAAGGTGGGTGGCAGATAAAGAGATGGCAGCATCTGATGACTAAAGGCACAGACAGAGCTTGTAGCTGAGCCGTCGCAACTTTGGACGGTGTTGATGAGCCGGACGAGCTGAGAACTCGCAGAACAAGGAAGCCGCCGAGAAGAGAGTGAGCACGTGAAAATAATTGCGAGGGGTAAGAAAATGCTTGAAGGAAACCGGGAGAGGGAAGTTGAGGGAGAAGTCAAAAAAAGGGCACAAGTTAGAGCAGTCTCATTATAAAAGGGTCTGGGGTCATGTAGTGTTGAGACGGAGAATGAATTGACACTGGCAGGTTTGCATGTACAGTGCATGCATACCCTTACCACCTTGTTTGTGATTGGCTCCAGTATTCGCTCTCCCACAGCTTTGTGGCGAGAAGGGTGAAAGGTCAGCAGCAACCTTGGACCCCCATACTCGTCCCATACTCCTTTTGATTTTGACTGACAGCTCATCAGTGTGTTTGAGAGGATACAGTGCGCTCACACGCACCAGCACAGAGGCGCGCTCACAAAGCACACACTTGACAAAGAATCTACAAGGCCGATCATGATGCACACGCACAAAGACATCTTTCTCTGGCACATATAAACCCAGACACACTCATCTTCTTTCACTCGCACAGTTGTCTGTCTCAAAGACACACCCTTCAGGTCTGTATGTACATTTCCATATCCCCTCACTTCAACAGTGTCTCCTAATCAAAATCACAAAAAGTACCTTTCCTTAAACACCTTCATGAAACACAAGGACTCATCCTAAAAGCCCCAAATTGCCACCAGATCAAACACTTGCATATAGACATTTATACGATTCATAAATCTTTCTCTGCTTCATTCTCTTTCTCTGTTACATATAGAGAGACACACACACACACACAGAGACACAGTGTAGCGGTAGCACAGACTTTATCTCCACCATCAATTTCCGCTTTCTGCATATGGCTGGAGCTGCTTATGCATGTGCCGTGGAGCTGTACTTTATCAAAGGGCCCGTCCTGGGCTTGGGGCCATGCATTATTAAACACACACACACACACACACACGCACACGCGCACACACATATGCACGCATGCTAGGAAAGGGCTTGTTGCAAGGCCTGGCCAGACAGGTACACACACACACACACACTCTCTCTTTCCCTGTCTCTCACACCCTCTGCAGTATTTGCGAACACCGTAGACCAGGTGATAGAGGGCAGACACCACTGGAGCTTATTCAGAAATTCACTTAGACACACAGAAGTTATCACACCCAGTGTACATACAGTATAATATGGAGTCTGGCTTCGCTGTCATGGAGGAGCACTGGAGGACCGTCTGCATATAAATGGTTTGATTGCATCATCGTCGTGGCAAATTAGCACATCTGTTCAGGCACATTTCTGACGTTCTGCCTTGATAATCTCTTATTCATTGATTTGCCAGCTATTAGTTATATTGTCTATTGACGATTATTCAACATGAAAACATAGGATTTCATTATGACATATAATTTACAACAATTACAGCAAGGAGCAGTGCATCAAATGTTCCCTCCTCTGATCAGCTTAACATAAAGACTAAGATCACACAAATTGCTGCATCATAAGATATATTATTCCTGTTGTATTTAAAGTATAACCCTAACCCCTGCAAAATAAATGTGATTCAGTGAATTAATATTTCTAATATTTAACTTAGTTAATGTCAGTATTATGTGCAATAGAATTGAAAACCTTTTTTGTCATTTGACAAGCAAAAGCAGTGCAACAATTAGAGGCACTACTTTTTTAAAACAATGCACATTTATACAAAAGCTGAAGGTCCAATAAATACATAGACAACAAATACGAAGTTTACAATTGAATAATAAGCGTGTCACCTCTAGCTGGTGAACTGACTTTGGGGATAGCGACAAAACAATGTGCAAAATGTATCAAACAAAACACCTCTTTGCTGTTGCTGACATATTTTACAACAGACCCAGTTTTCAGGACCCCCTCACCCGCTGTAATATGAGCTACAGCTGTGAGTTTCTAAACAAGACAACATGACTGCTTTATGTCACAGATCATTTTTAGATCTTTCAACATGCTGATAAAAACACACTGAACACACACAGTTGCAGTGTCTGTGCTGAGCACGGCCGTTGACCAGGGTTAGAATGTCCTTCTGCAGAAAGTGAACTTGACATGAAACCTTTAGTGTTGTGTACCACAGTTTAAAAAACAATTTGCCTTCCAGTGTCTGCTGTGAAATTAAAAAAAAGAGGAGCCTCTGCTCCAAAACACAGCGCGGATTTGTCAGGCTCTGAGAGTTTGACATGTATGGGACACAAGTGGGTCCTCACGAATGAATTGTAACACGCACAGTCGATGCTCTAAGGACACAGGCGTGCTGTGGCCTCTCCCTTCAGATGAAATGGCTGATGAATTTCCCTGCTAATGGCAGAAAAAGTACATGAGACGCCAAGGCTGTGCTGGCCATTACTGCACGCTTGCATCAGCCATTTATTACCGCCCGTTAACACTGTAATATAATGTGAGATGTGCCTCAACTTTAACAGGTGTGAGAGTCAGCCAAGGTAACCAGCTGCTGGGTCGCCCCCTCGCTCACCTCTCTCACCCCCTCTGTCTGAGAGAAACTGGAACACTTACAGCGTTAGTGGCAGGAAGTACCAGAGGTGTGTGTGTGTGTGTGTTGCAATAACATACCCAGCCTCACCCGAACACTGACATGCCTAGCAGGTGTGTAAGGAGACTCTTGTGATCTTGGATACCTTTCAAAGTTTGATTCAGAGTGATTGGACTCTGATTTATGGCTGGATTGGTGGCTGAGCTGGAGGAAAGTCTGCTTTGCACCCATGTTAGCGGAAGAAGGAATTCCAACGAAGAGGCAGGCACGCTCTTTGAAACAGCAAACATGAAAAGAAAAATTCCCCTTTTCACCACCTGGACCTTATTTTTCACATTTTTACTCCTCGCTCTTTGCCAGTTTTAATAATAATTTAATTACCAAGCGTGAGTGCTGGAACATAAAAATGTTCCCGAACTTCCTTTGGGTTCAACTAGTGACTGTGCACGCTGACATGAAGGATGATCAAAATGAGGCAGCCATGTTTGGACTGATCCAGAATCATATGGGTCAAGGACAGATTGGGAAACCCTATAAGTTTGGTTAGACTATGTTGTTGTTCGTCTGAGAGCAGTTGCTCCAGTATGAGATTCAACAGAGAAGAAGTTTGTCTGGTTGTTTTTGGAGTGTGTTTAGTGATGCGTTTCTCGTTGACCTGCAGAAATGACGGTCACTCTGATCCTGTCACAGACTCCTCTTCCCGGCACCCAGTGTTTTGCTGTGGGACATTACATTAAGGGTTTAGATTGCATTAATATTTAGGACATAGCTGGCGCCTCACTGGGTGGAAGTGTTAGGTTTACTGATGAGCTCATATTGGCAACATTCAACTCTGACCCCGACTGCACAGGCATGAGAGAGGGCGGTGCAGCCAAGAGGGGTGGAGAGCCGCAGACCGGCGTGTATCGGTCATCAAGGTGACTGGAGCGCAGGGAGAGAGCGCCCGGTGACCGCTGTGTTCTCCACCCTGCATGTCTGTCACGCCTCTGACCACTGCTGAGACCATAGCCTTTGCAAATGAGGAGCACGGAAGCGATGGACAAAATGCATGAGCGTGTGATGGGAATATAAGAGGCGGAGGGCTGCAGACATGGAGGAGCACACAGCACCCTCCAAACAGGTCATGTATATTCAGGGAGCGAAGTGACGGCAAGAGCCCCTAAACCCTTCCATGTTCAAGAATGACTTGCAGGCATTTTGTTGTGTCCCACCACAACGGGAATGCTGAGAGGGACATGTTGCAGGTTATGACCCAAACTGGGATCAGTGTCCTCTGCTGCAAAGACGAAGAGAGCCAGGAGCAGGAGGAGTTGATAGAAATCACTTGCATTCTTTATCAGGCTCCATCCTCTGCGCAGTGATGAGCTGCTCCGGATGGTTCGAGTTGAGCACATCAAGCCAGGTTCACGGAGGTCGGAGGATTTGGCATTCAGTCACTGTTTGTAGCTGTTAGGCATGGGGCCGGACTGCTGGGATGCATCTGTGACCTGTGGCATCATGTAATGTGTTTGACAAGCGTTTCCATCCTGCAAGGCCCAGCATGGCGTTCGACTGCCAGCTCCGGCGAGCTCTGGCTCTTCCCTGTCTGGGGTGATGCTGGCTGAGTTTCCTCTCCGGATCCCCGGCCAAATTCCCTGCACCAGCTCTCTGCGCTTTGAATAATGTAATTGGACGGGTAATTACCCTGAGCATTTGCACTGCCTTGAATGAAAGGCAGTGCAAATTTTTTTTTTCTTAACGGCACATATTAATAGAGTTTTCATAGCATGTTTTTTTTGATAGTTTTCAAGGTGTCTCACAGCAGTCACAGCTCACGGGTGACAAGCTGGAAGAGCGGTCTAGCACATTCTGTCTGCCTCATTGCACTCGCACCCAGGCGCAACATGCTTGCTTACCCCAACAAAATGAAAAATCAATACATGTCTCCCATCTCCCCCATCTTTAGCGGGACAATTCACCCTGACACCATGATCTCTCAGTGAGAGCGATATTATTTCCACTAGGTTGGGCAAGAGCTAGGAGACACATTTTTCAATGGGCAAGCCGGACACCTCTGAAGGCACCTCCCTGCCAATGGCCAATAAAGTCAAGTGCAGGCCATCGAGCAAATAAATAGTCGTGGCAGCTTAAGGGTCTTTAGGGGCGAGATAAAAAAAAAAAAAAATCCAGGTATTTTTATTGCAGGTTATAAAAAGCATGAAAGTTGAAATGTCAGCACTATTACAGGTATTATACTTTAGTCCCTTCTGTTGAAGCATGAGTGACACTGCTGAAATTTAAAGATATTAATTAAGGCTGCAACTTGAATGCACAATCTTGAGATGTGATTATTTTGGATTGCATGAATGTGATGCTGCCTCGGGCTGAAGCTTTATGTTTAGAGTTTGAGCCGATGTGATGCCAAACATTTCAATAATTAAAAAATTAAAAATTCCCTTTCTCATATAAGCCCCTGACATGACCCCTAGAAGTTTCTAAATGCATAAGCATCAAATTCAAGCAAACAAACTCTTCCGGGTTTTGGTGCAGCTTCTGTTGGATCCTCCCGTTTCCCCAACACGCCGTAACTCAGAGTCAGAGAGACGCAGGCTTCCTGCTGAGGTGTCGCGCTTTGAGCTTTCTCAAACATGGCCGTGTTTTTAATGTATTAAAATGCACTCTGTCAGCACATTTCAGAAATTATGGGCTAGATTAAACGGCAACTTTGACCCACCTGTCAGAAGATACAAGCTTTTTTTGCTGAGAGAGATTAATGCTTTGCTCTAACATTTTCTCCTGAACCCCCAAGAATGTTAATCAGAGCCCAGGAGCAGCAGTAGGGAGATTGGTCATTAGGTGAGGTGGAACACATTGATTTTTAATTTTGACATGCAAATTTGTTTGCCACCCTATTTGTACAGTAAGCTGACCTGCTCGCCTTCTTCTCAGCACTTCTCGGCATCGTGGGATACGTTGTTTCAAAGTGAGTGATTAGTTTACTTTCCTGGCAAGTTGTGTGAAGGTGGCTCAGTGCTACGTGCTGTTTCTCCTTCTTCTTCCGCTTAACAGACAGAAAAAAAAAAAAAAAAATCAAACCTGAAATGGCTTGAGATGGTATCCCAGCAACAAAAAGCAAATAAAATCAAACCTCACATTTTCACTTAAATAACTAACAATTTCTCTAACACTTTTCTGTAATTATAGCATGTATTGATCGCTGCTGGATACTTACAGCAATTCAGGATAAGGTGTCAGCAAATCTACCTACACAAGATTAAAGATCCTAGATGAGATCAGCTTGATTAGAAAATACCCTCTTTAAAATGATGCTTCTTCAAATCCATTCCTGTCATGAGAGGTGGTGTATGAGATGAGGACTTGTCTATCCTGAAGTCCTGTTTCATTTGGATTTCATGTTTTCTACCAAAGTCGGCTGCAACACCAGGATGTCAGAACTTTTTGTTTTGATTGGATGCACACTTTCACCACGAACGTCCCAAGACGAACAAAACCTTCTTAGTTTTGTGGGCGAAATATCTGATGGACAAGAGAGACAACAGAGGAAGTCGTTAGGTCACACGCTAACCTTACACCTCACCAGGTCATCCCTCGCCTTCAGTACTCCTTGCAACATGTGGACAGCAATCGATGCGGGCTGAGGAGGTGGCCATGTTTCTGACCTCTAATCCCCACCTCCTTAACAGGACTGTGGAATGGGCCTGGAGGCAAGCAGGGATCAGGGCCCTGAGGAGGAGTGTGCCAGTGAGAGGAATAAACAAGAGCACAGGGAGGAAAACAGGCCATGTTATCAGCGTGGAGGGGAGGGGGAGGCGGTGTAAAGGGATGTTATATGGATCAGAATGGGTTATACCCGAGGCTCAGCTCCAATTGATCCACTCACCTTCCCTCACACCTCTGGCATCACTGCTACTGTCTCTGCAAAACACCTGCTCTGTGCAAGTTTTGTCTTTGACTTTTCCAGCACTGACCTCCTCATCTACATCTGTTTGACCGACCTGTGTCACTCCCACTGTTGGAGGATTACCTCAAGGGCTGTGAGGTCACTGATTTGTATAGGTTCCTCCTTTAACTACTACTACTCCTGAACCCGTCTCACTCCCATCAGCCCCCTGTGAGCCTGCTCTTGCTTCGCTGCGCGGCCCGGGCGAGCGCTGCAGCCGCGCCCGCCCACCACGATCGGCGCTTAAGGAGCGTGTTAGCCGAATCAGGGAGGAGATAACTCGCAAGAACCCGCACACTGTCAGGGCGTGTCACAAATTTAGCTCAGCATGCAAGATCGCCTGTGGCACTGTCAGGCGGAATTAGAAAAAATTAAGACATCCATCCCGGAGACATCCAGTAGA
Organism: Pseudorhombus dupliciocellatus; assembly: GCA_016785235.1. Taxonomy (NCBI): domain Eukaryota; kingdom Metazoa; phylum Chordata; class Actinopteri; order Pleuronectiformes; family Paralichthyidae; genus Pseudorhombus; species Pseudorhombus dupliciocellatus. Next base: position 4,160,471 of record JAFBJW010000280.1, read on the forward strand.
AAGACGAGGGAGAGAGAAAGGCACCAGTAGATTGACATATTTGCCACATATTCATTTGAGCGTGTTCATGGGAGCACGAGCGCTGTCAGTGGTGGCACTTTCTCACCTCGGTGACAGTGAAAAAGGCGCTGTGATCAGTGCAGTGGAAGGCGCAGCATGGCGGAGTTGGATTAGCTATGATAATATGATGACAGTAATTGAGCTTGTCATAATTGCTCAATCACTGAGGCTTTCCCCGGGGTCTGAGAGGCAACTGTACAAGTCTTCATTACAGGGGTGTGATATCAGGATGAGTCACTTACAGTAGGACACTGGGATAAGTGTGTGCTCATTACCGGATCAGGCATCTGAAGAATTAGGAAGAATTGTCTGGTGCTGTGTCACTAGCTCAGTCAACTTTAACACGTGTGAAGACCTGGACCCTGGAATAAATGTTCTCACTCTGTGGGTTAGCTAATCCGAAACGAATAACTGTATGAACTTTGGGAAACGTGCAGTACTTACAAGTGGGAAGCTGTGAAGGATTTTCCAAGTACTGATTGAGTTATGTGACATTAACCAGGGGCAAATAAAACAAGCACATCACAAACGCCCCCGAGCTCTCGCTGTCCCTCATAGACAAAGACAAAAGAAGAGGGACGGAGGGAGCGAGGGAGGGAAGGGAAGGGGGGGAGAGAATTGTTGGGACAGAGCGGCGGCGATGATCACGGCTCACCTCACGGCAAAATTTACAGTCAGATTTTATCCACGAGAATCTGGACCCAAAGCCCCCTCACCACGAGCGAGAGGACGGAGAAAGAAAAAAAAAAGAGGGAAATTGGAAAAAACAGCTGAGGGTGTAAATAATTCATGCAGACAATATGACTTTTTTATGTAAATTCAGTGCATTAACCCTCTATTATAATGATGGACGACAGATACGGGTGATGTTTCCTTGGTAAGAGCTAATGGATGACCATCATAAATTCACTGCACATTTTATTGTGTTGCTGTGAAAATTGTGCCTGCAGGCAACGTTGTTTACTTTTATGTCGGGGAGGAGGAGAAAAATCCTGCCGTCTTCAAAAGGAGAGAGGGGAAAAGAGAATGGGGAGTAAAAATAATGGGGCCCACACAGAGCGCCTTGTTCCGTACCTTCTGCCATGTTTGGAGCAAGCGATGCCCCGACTGCCTCGGTGTGTGTTCTTCCTCTGCCTCTCGCTCTGCTCCTCTTCTTCCTCCCCTCCAGCGCTGTCTTCCTCGGAGAACAGTGGGGTCTAGACGCATTAGTGGCACCGCACTCCTCCACATCGCGGCGATTACAGATTACTCACTTTCACCACCGCTGCTAGACTTGAAATTTGGGGAGGTAAGGGGACATCATTTTTCATTACTGTCTTCTGCGAGCAACATGATACTCGCCGGGCAGTGTTGGTGCACGAGTGCTCCAGAAGGCATCGGTTTCCAAAGAAGAAAAAGCTTTTGGGTCCCGAGCCATTAAAAATACAGCTTCAGCTATCAGCAGATCAAAATGCATAATTGATTGGTTTAAAAACGAGTCACCTGATGGTGGTAAACGTCACCTTCGAAGCAAATAAGAGAGCAGCAAACAAACTTTCTCTCGCCACTTTAGTTGTTCACTATTGATGAAAGGGGGAGAGATGCACAGGCCTGATCAACGGCTGGTTAGCCAGTCTATCATTCCCCTCTCTGCCCTGTAGCCTGCCCCCAGGCCCTGCTCAAATCAACTCCCCTCCCTCTCCCTCTGGTTCTCACTCTCTTTTCCCTCCTTCCATTCCCCTCTACTCTCTCCCTCCTCCCTCATCTCCCACTCCTCCAAACCTTCCCTCCATCTCTGATTTATCTTGTAATATTGGCTCCCTAATTAACTCTCGAACCGTATGTCTCATGTGTCTTGTTTTGGGTGGATTTTAGCATACTAACCCCCCAACCTCCCGATCCTTCTCTTTTTTTCCCTGAGTCTGTTCAATAGAGCAGGCTTGCTGGGAGCAAATGATTAACAACCAAAGGGAAAAGCTAACATACACCAGATCGTGTAGCTTTCAAAGAACCATAAATCCTCTGAATTTTCTTTTTTTTAAATTAGAATATAAGTGACTGAAAATGTAATTTTCTCCTATTTCAATCCACACCTTTCACGGGGCATATTCCCCTGTACATTATTTGCCCTTAAAATCATGTTTAATTGATTTTACATTTATGTACAGTGTGTTTAATTGTGGATAAGAGACACAGACACACATTCTGGGGCTGCTGCTGCTGTAGAGCTGTAGAGCCGCAGCAGATGGTGTGAGCCAGCTGTTTCGTGGCGAGCTGGCAGTGGGCACGCACGGAGACGCCACCAGACTCGCGCTCACATGCAAGCGCAGGCACACTAACACATGTACACACATCTGGGCCCCCTGCTCAGCAGGCTCCCAGCTGGATCTTCATGGGGTCAATTCCCTCACCTTCCCCAAGGACACGAGGCTGCACCCGTTCACAGCAACTACCACCTCCGCCACCCCGCACGCCGCACCTGCATCGCAGTCCGAGCTGCCAGCTGTGGCTGACTTGCCAGAACCTGCGGCGGAGCGAAAACGCTGCTTGCTGTTAAAGTAGCATACCGCTGGAAATCAGCGTTCACACCCCCCACTCACACACACACACGCAAGCTAAATGGGCCAACTAAGTGGTTAAAGCACAAGTCATATATGTTACCCTGGATGAGGGCGCCTTGCTAAACATCATGATGATAATTACCCACCCAGCGGCCGGGTGCCATGTGCCATAATAGGTCTCGCCTCAGCGTCTGGTCCTTCGAGGATTTTCCCAACCGCACGTTGCTAATTTCTCAATTTGTCCGCCACACTTCCTCTCTCATTTTGCCGTGCTTAACCTTTCTGGCTAATGTATACCTTCTCAGCCTCTTTGTCAAATCTGGGCCAAAGTGATGCTTCCTAATGATTCACTTACCACCAGAGTCGTTCTGTAGATTCCAATGAACAAACAACCGCTCAAATCTCACATGGGATTTGATTAATAATACCATGTACATAAGGAATTGACAAAGCGAATGAATAATATGCTTTGTTCAAATGAAGCACAAGCCTTGCAAGGTATTTAATAGGTTTTTGTTTGTGCTTAGAAGTTCCATCCTGTGCCTCTGGCAAAGCAGACACGCAGTGCAGTGCAGGGCCACTTTGCAGAGCCCGGCTCGCGTCTAGGGAACCCATCTCCATTGCAATTGCTGGAGGAAAACCAAAGCTTGGTGTCGGTTCCCCCTTTTGTTTGCGGGCACTTGGAGGGTGTTTATCTAGAAAAGAATAACAACTTGTTTTATTCATGTTGAGGATGGAAGACACCATGCCCTCCTGAGACTGGGGTTGTTGGGTATAATCGAAAGAAGGATAGTCACTTTTTATTGTGTTACACATGAGCGCGTGTGTTCGGGTGTGCCTAATTGACCTTATAGTAGACACTCAAGGGTACAGTCTGATGTTTTCTTTGCAAAAGGTAACACATAATTTGGATATGATATCTTTAATTTCAAATGATCAGATTTGTTCTTTGTCACATAAAAGACAAAGGGAAAAGTGTAGAGGAGGTTATGGAGGTTGGGTTTTGACTCCAGCCAATTTGTTTGTTTGAGTCATTGATTCTCAAATTTAAAAAAAACAATTAAACTGTGGTTTGTTTGAAATTCAGGGAACTAAGTGGGAATAACGCTCGGTTAGTGGTGAAAACTCTGCATATATCTTTGAATTTCTTGTGTACTTATCAAATGCAAAACCTTGCATAACTATTTAATTTAAAGGTACAACTCTCCCGAAAGTGAGAGAGGGAAAATAATAAGTAAGAACTGTTAGAGAAGTAAATAAAGTCGCTGTCTAGTTTAGAGTGTGTGCCTGACAACATGTTGTGAAACCGGACATGATCGACAGCCGCCTGTTATTGTAAAGGTTCTCTTTTTGTGCTAGTGGTATTTAATCCTTGGTAATTAAAATATTAATCATCCTACTGTTAATTAAGCTGTTAAAGTGCTAGTTGTGGTTTTATTAGTGCCGCCATTTGCTTGGTCTAAGTGACAATCCTAATGGGGCCACTCTGAAAAAGAGACAGTAATTGGGTTTGGCAATTCCATTTCCACCGCCGACCATCCTCTCACCCACCCGCTAGCCCATCAATAATTTACCTAATTACTGATATTGTGGCATGAGTCACTCTCAATTTAGGAGGCAAACATGATTATTTAATAATAATAATGCTTCCAAACATATGCAATGTCTCCTGGCCGGCCTCACTTCGCTCAATTTTTAATGACTTGTTAACACAATGGGCAAAAGAGACCTCAAACAGCACAACAAAAGAAGTCCATCAGTGACCTTTACCATCTAAATACCAGGAGAAGAATTGCAATAGCGCAAGTTGCAAAATACAAAACTGCCTCTGCAGATGTGTGTGTGTGAGTGCTTGTGGCCACTACGCTTTACTGATAAGTAGAAGCCGGAACAGGACAGCTTTGGTAACCTTTCATAAGAGGTCTTCAAGATTCATAACTGCAACAAAGAGGGGCGGTGGGACTGGAGGTGGTGGAGGGGGCATCTGAATACCATCCACATCCCTTAATGATCTCAATAATAACCCTGACAACTCTCACGGACATAAAAATAGTGTGTGATATGGTGATATGAGTGCAAGTGTGTGTGTGTATGTGTTTTGTTGGCTTGGATTATGAGGAGCAGTAAAACACAGAGAAACTCAGTGAATATGCTGGAGGTAAATGACGTCCCACGGGGCTAATATTCACCTCGCCATAATAATTCTGCCCCTGTCAAAAGCCGGCTAGCTGTGCGTCGTGCATATGTGTGTGTGTGTGTGTGTGTGTTTGCGTGAATGCATGATGTGTCTGCAGAAACTAGCACACTCTTTCTCTCGCTCTCTTTACCCCCCCCCCCCTCCTCTGTATGGCGAGCCAAATCCAACTTCCCTTGTTCTTTTTCTCTCGCGGTGGCAAGCTCGACAAGTCGGAACTGCACCTCAGTAGTCGACTGAGGCGAGCAGGAGGAAGTAGTCATTCATCCAGTGTGTGTCAACCACAAGTTGACTAGGAGAATGAGCAGGGAAGCAAAGCGATGTCTATTTCTGTCTCGGATGAGTGGGGATGGTCAGGGAGGAGAGCACAGACTGCCCACTGAGGGAGACACTGGGTTTCATTGTGAGCTCCGGGGCTATAGGGAGCAGTGATCGGAAGGATGGATCTGTTGAATACGTGTCTGTGTGTGTGTGTGTGTGTGTGTGTGTGTGTGTGTGCGCGTGAGTGTGGGTTTGAGTGCGCTTGCATGTCTCCTCTGCACCCATATGCAATGAATGGCACTCATTAGCCTCATGTTAGCCTTGCTAGCTCCAGTGCCCCGCGGCGATAAGGTCGGATACAAGGTCATGACTTGATTATATGGTAACACACTTGCTGGCATTGGGGTGTAAGTAACACATGCGCCCTCATCTTCCACAGTTTCCACACTCCTCACAGAGCTGCGATCAATACGTGTCAACAAGGGCCGATGCACAATAGGCACGTTACCTTATCACTTTTATTAATTTTTTCTTGAACAAATGCATTCTTCCCTCGAAGTAGAGGGTTCTAACCAGGAGTGTGTTGTAAAAGTTGAATCCACTTCTCCGTGGGCGTGTTGATCCAACGATGACACATAGAAATGGCTGTTCAATGACATATCTTTTTCCCACATGAGTGTTCTCAGTCTTTTGTCTTTAATTCACTTCACAGATGTGGGTATAAAGGGGGAAAGAGCCTGAGGGCGCTCTGTGGTCTCTGTCATCAACATTGATTTTTGTTCCTATCCAGTGTAATTATTATTTTAAAGCGTCTCCTCTTTGCACGCATTTACACAAACGTGATCCACAGTGTGTGTAAAATTTGAAGCAGTATCTTCCCTCATATCCCATAGAGGAGGGATTCTAGGGTTTCTGTTGACCCTTGACCTTCAAACTTCCACTTATCCATTAGGAATCTTTATTTCTATGGATCAGGCATAGCCCCATTAGATAAACGATAGATAAGAAAAGATAAACGTGTCGTATTGTTTGTGTTAATGAAAATGGTTGACAATTGCATTTTAAAACAAAGACACGCTATGTGCTCAGGTGTCATTATTTTTGTACGTGTGCATTGGTCTGCAACTCAGTGTGTGTGTGTGTGTGTGTGTGTCCATGCATGTGTGTGTTTTTAGGCTTGAACCCTAAGCCCTCTGCCTCAGACTGTCGGGGAAACAGAGGCGAGGCTCTCTACCTGAAATTAGTCTCTGTGGGAAGACGAGAGGCATCGCTAAGGCCTCCTCTTTTAGCCAGTTGGCCCAGCCCACAGCTGCCCGGCCACTGTCACACTGAGAAGCACATGTCATTGAAAGGAGACATTAATTGCCTTGGTGCTATGGCAAGACGCTCACCAGCCGTGCTCAGGTGCACCTTCGCTGCTGCCTTGCAAATGAGATGCAGAGTGTTGGCTCCAGTACCTCCTTCCCGAGGATAATTGACCCTGGGGATCCGCCTTGCAGTCCACCCACCCTCCCTCTTTCCTTGCTTACCTCCTCCTCTTCTCCATCTCCTCCACTGCTCCCCCTCTGTTACCTCCAAGACAGCACAGGGCGGCTCCTGATTGGTCGCTAGTCAGCAGGATGGGGTTGGCCCTTTGACCCCGCAGCCTCCCTTCCCTTCTTCTTCGCTTCTCCGTTCCTCTTCCAGTCTTCCAGCTCCTTCACAAGGGCACTCACTTGGTCATGCAGCCAATGGAGAGGAGAGGAGGCCAGTGCCACAACCTCTGTCGGAGGCAGAGGCCCTCCCCCCGCTGTTGCCTCTGTTTGTGAAAGTGCCCCGCCCCACCCGCTGCTGCTTAGTCATGTTGTTTTTGTTGTCGCAGCTCCAAGTTTTAATGAGGCGAGGCTGTGTTACTGGCTGGGCAGCAGCAGGCACTGTTGTTTATTTACATTTAAGGGCCTCACCGCTCAGCCTCAGTCGACCTGTGCATTGGTCAATCGCAGGCGAGAGTATGGACAAAGAGACACGTGTGTACCTGTGCATGGCGCCGCAGGTTATCGCCACACGCTCCACACACACACACACACACACACACACACACACACACACACACACACACACACACACATTTTGACTCTTGTGTTGTTTGCTCTCTCTCTCTCTTTCCTCCTCTAACTGATCATTTGCCCTGCCGTCCTTTCCACTTTAGTCTCACTCACTGTCTCTTTCATATCATTTTTGAGCCCGGCAACAACAGTTCGTACATCCACACGTGTGGTAAACCAAGAAGCCTGCAGCTGAGATGCAGCCCCCTGAGCATAATATGGAAGGTGTGGCAGAGAATGACACTGTTAATCTTGAAGGATTACTTTCTCAAGGAGCAATTTGTCACCACAGAAGTCTATACTCTTCTTTTATATACTCTCTGCATATCCTCCCGTACCCTATGCTCCTCTGCCGACGTGCCTGTGTGCACTTGCCTGTGTGTGGGTGATGTTGAATTACTAATCTAGTGTAATTGAATAGTGGGCCATCTGCTTGGATGTTTATCTCTCTCTCTGTTTTTGGGGAGATTTATTCATTGCTTGTATATTTACACTTGTCTGATTTCATCTTAATACGAGCACGTGTGTGTGTGTGCGTGTGTTTTTGTGTGTGCACGTGTGCGTTTCATCTGTAGCCTTTAACTGGCTGGAAGCCCCTTCTTTGGTGGAGAGGCCAGCCATGGCAGAAGAAGGGCTGCGCTTAGTGCATTTCATGCTTAATTCTATGTCAATTAGTTGACTGCTACCTTCCCTCCAGCAAAAGAGCATGGAGAGAAACACAAGCCCACAGAAATCCTCTGGCTTTGACAGGCGCAGTGTTCAATCATTTATCCCAAGGCCCCGGGCCACGGAGCACTGTCAACAAACATTCCATTGAAATCATATCAAGCCTCCTCTGTTCCCTCATTTTTGTACTGTCTGCTCTGCCTCTCACTCTTTCCATCTGCCTCTGCCTCTTTATCTCCCTCGTTCTTTTACCCTCTGCTTCCTCTCGATGTGCTTTTACCCACCTTCGCTATTATTTCCCTCTTCCTCCTCACCCCTCGCCCTCTGGGGTTTTCTCGATCTCTGTAGCAGGGGTGTTAGTTCTTTCTTTAAGCCGCTCTGCCGCTGTCTCCCTCCCAGGACTTGGCAGCAGAGTGTTAATTTGTTAAGCTGCTCCCTGTTTGCACTGGTACCCCCCCCCCCCCCCCCCCTCACCCACACTCCCCCCTCCCACCTCCTCACTTGGCATGTGGTCAAGTTGCCTCACCCCCCTCACCCACACTCCCCCCTCCCACCTCCTCACTTGGCATGTGGTCAAGTTGTGGTCATATCTCGAGATGAGCAGCAGATACATGAAGATCACAGAAAATAATATATTTCAAGTTGACTTTGGTTCAGAGGATGTTTGAGCGGCGCAGCAACGGATGTGTCTTAAAACATCAACATCAATGACCACAGATAATGCGGTACTGTGTATGCGTTTGTGCGCACGACACCTTTTGACCCGTATCGCTTACACCAACAGCACATTAAGCGTAAAAGCTATGCACATGTCTTTGCAAATACTGTGATTTTTTTTTTCAGTATAGGTTGAAGTTGAAAGGATTCTTTGATCACAGCATGAGGCTGGATTGAAGATCTGTGATCTAACAAATATTGAAACTGAACTGAGGTATCACGCGTCGGGCCACTCCTCGGCGTAACTAGACTTTAACTCTGAGGAAATGAATAATTTCAGACAACAATTAAAATTTCACGTCCATGTACCATTTAGAAGAAAACAGAATTTAGGCGATTTGGAATACGTCAGCCAATTAGCGTCACCGCCTCCGTCTTTCCTCGTCCTTCGCTTTTGGCCCGTTGGAGCTGCATGAAATATGCTGATGCAGGATATTTTGCAGGTAGAGGTGGACACACGCCAAATCTGAGAGTTTTTCCCGGCTTCCTCTGCTCAGGGCTACAAACACTGATGCAGAAGGAGAGATAGTAGAGAAGAAGGGGAAGAATCTTCCACTCCTCCCCTCCCCTCCCCTGAGCCTCCATCCCGAGAGAAACTCAACTCACCTGGGTATATCCGCTGGTGGAGAGTAATAAATAAATGCATTGGGTTAATTATTAAAGACAGCCTAAACGAAGATAGATACTATCCTCTGAAGGCTCGGTGGTTACGGGCCTGAGCTCAACTCAAGATGTTGTTGTGATTCCTGTTTGTTTGCCCCACTGGTGGTCAGGGGAAATTTACTGCAGAGCTATCTATTCTATTGCACATCTTCATTTTAGCCTTAATTTCTCAGCTCTATTTTGTGCTACAATTCCAAACAAATGGATATTTATATTATGAGAGGAGCACACATAGCCAGAGATTATTCTTAAAAAAAAAAAAAAAAGCGTTTTCCAACTGCAACAATGCCTCAAACATGTATTTGAAATGAACTGTGACTACATGACAACTCTAATAAAATGGATCAAAGGGCATAATTGAATCAGGTCTTACTCAATTCAGACTTCAGGCCTTGGAACAATTTTTGGTGGGTGCACTCGTCTTAGTCAGCACAACATGAGCCACCCACAGTAAAACTACAGAGCCGTTCTGCAGCGATCACCACAATTTAAAAACTTTTGTCCTACGAAAAAATCTCAGATATCTTTCTATAAGATGGATAATTTATCTTGGCTTGTGATCATCAAACTAAATATCGACTTTCCATGCTATCACCAAACAGCGTGAACCGTCCTCTGGCTGTTCAGGTTTACCTCCCCCAGCCTCTGACGTGACGGCGAGGAATTCAGAAGACAACAACAGGGCCCCTGTATCAGTCCCTGGACAAAGCCAAATTAATATTTAACGATCATTACTAATGCCCTGAAGTAAAACACAGAGACTAGGTAATTAATTGATTGAGCTGGGTGGTCCGCAGAGAGATTAGACCGGATGAGTGTTGTTTATCTCCGTTGTTATTGAAGTATATTTGATCGCTTTGAGCAAATGATTTCCTATTGAATGTAAAGAAGGGGGACACGCTACTGTATGTTTGACCTGTAAGGCATATGCAGCGAGTTCATATTCCAGGAGCGATATAATCAGTTGGGGATTAATTGTCCCTTGCGCTTTCCCCTCCCCACTTTGTATGTAGTGTAAATTTGCAATGCCAGTAATCTGTTGTACAGCACACTCTATATTGGAGATAAGTGGATTCTGCAGACCTGTTTTTCACAGGCTCATATAACAAGTGGATGGATTTCCACTGCCGATAATAGCAGATGCACTTGGCAAGACAATAAGTTGTGTTCTACATCATTTGGCCCACTTCCTATATCAACTGTTGGATGTGAATAGAGTGTCAACAGAGTGCTAATTGTTGTTCGGCGTTTTGATTTATCACAGGCGAAAGCCAAGGGAGAACAGAGGATGATTTTGCATTTGGCAGGCTGTCGACCATTCCCCAGCAGCATGCCAATGCTTCTGTTTCCTGGTGAAAAGCCTCAATTCCGTGATTCAGTGTGGAGCCGCCTGCTCTGTCCACACGCTGCCTCACTCACTGTCCTAATTCCATATCATAAAGACATTCTCTCACAGAGCGAACACCATGTCCTAATGTTGACTGTGTACTTGGCCTTGAACTAAGGGTGTTTATTCTGGTGTCGTACTTAACTTGAATAATTCAAATGTATGAGGCTTTCTGCATCTGCTGCTCCACATTTCACGCGGAGACGTCGTGCTTTTTAAATCCACCACATTTATCTGATGACTTCGGCCGCTTTGCAGGTGGATATTTTCCATAGAAAACATATAAAGAGTGATGAAATGGGAAACAGTGTCAGGCTTTAAATAAGCAGCAGATTAATGATGAATCTGTTCTTTTTAATGGAAATGGAAACTTTTGAAGAACATTTTGCTGCTAAACTTTTAGATCTTTTAGACAAAGCTTTTTTTTTTCCTACCACCATCAAGACTTTTAAGAAAAATTAGTTTTATTAACAGGACCCATGTGTTGGGAAGAACTTTTACTTTAATTTTCTTCAGCACGGGTTCTGTTGGGCAACATCATGCATGAACATTACACTCAAAAGGAGTTTGTTGTCAATTTAGCATTTTATAAAAATGCTTAATTTTGGCATTTTTCCATTTTACTCATTGACAAAGTGGCAACTTCAGCACTCGCGAAAATCAGCATACAGCACATGACAGGAAAGAAGCTTTTTTTTTGTCTTTTTGAGGCAATGTAATGTAAATGTGAGAGGCGTCACGCAAAACATACATAAATAATGTTTCGGGCAGCACGTTGAATAAACTTTTCTGCGTTGCCCCAAATGTCCTTGGCTTAGAACACATGAAACGACGTCCTTCCTTTCCTTTTCCCGATTTCTTCCCCCTTTTGAAAGCATTTTTGTGAAAGGAGCATTCAAGAATCACCAGGTTTTTCACAAGTTTTTTGGAGATGCCTGTCATGAATGAACATGGCAGTCTGTTCCGCTGCCAGCTGGCAGAGGAAGCCTAACACGTCCCAGAGTTGAGCGAAGGGCCAGCTGGATGCCCGCCGAGAGCTTTAACACACTCCTCACCATTGCTGCAGACTCCATCAGCCCATCCTGTTAACTGACACAACACAGCACTAATTGTGCATTAATCAGTGGGTTTAGTCGTTCCATCCCATGAGCCTGTGATGCGTTTCGGTGACTGTGAAACAGAAGTCTGATATTTGTGTTGCACTGCTCCGTGGCTCCCCGGGGTCCTGGTTTTTGGTTCGCCGTCTCACAAGGTAGTTGGTTAATGGTGTAGTTTAAGATTTCAAGTTAGGAGCTGGGATTAGGGCGGATGCTGGAAATGTTCCAAAATGAATGTTATTTCTGTGGTGATCAGGATGACAAATGAAGGATGGATTTATGTGGATATAATCACTGCAGGCCTTCGGTCTTGCCTGCACAGTATTGAGCCACACCTTTAGCTTCCATATTGTCATATAACTCATACTCTCCTCCCTATTACACTTTTAGACTGTAATTTTTGTTTAAACTGATATAATACAATGTAGAGAGCGCACACAGAGCACGGGCCACATGTTATTTATAAGGGTAATTCAAATATAAGGCAGTTGTGAAAGGATTTTCTTTCAAAATCATGATCAGGATTTATTACAGAGTACAAAAGAAGATGTGCAGTCAAGGTATGAAGCTTTTTCTTCTTCTCTCACAGCGCACCTAAAATACCGCAGTGACCCGAAACAGCCAGTCACTGCTGTGTGATAAAGGGGAGGCAGGCTACTGTGAGAAAATGTTCATTACACAAACGTTACTGACTGGTTTTGTGCTTGCGCTCATTTTTCTGCTTTAGGCGGTAATCAATCATCGAGTCATTTATCTCACACTGGTGCTGAGATCCTTTTATCAACTGCCAGGCTCCCTCAGCTGCACAGTGCTCCTGACTACAGGTCTGTCGGCTCACTTTGTAGAATTTACCACCTGATAAAAAGTCAAGTTCCCATGCCCATATCTGCAGTGTGTTGTTGTTATGAACAACTTGATCCTGTGCTGAGGACACATAGGTGTGATGCTGTGGTTATAACTTCCTCTGAAAGCAAGACTACTCAAGAACTGCTTGACGTATTTCCACAGAACTTGGCGGAGGGATGTGGATTGGCTCGGGGAAGAAATCATTTGTTTATACATATGCATTTTTGCAGATTTCTCAGGATAATTCATGGAAGTTGATGGAAAAAACTAAGGATCAAATCATGAGAGTTCAATTTAGTGGTGCTTGATTTTATTTAACGTCTGCACTCCATTCCATCCAGTTGTTTACAAAAATATCATTGGAAGCTCTTGACAGCTTTACTCTATTAACCCCATAGTTCTTTAAAGCTGCTTTTAAACACACTATTTGTTTTTTTTCCTGGGTTTCTAAGTAGGCCAATGGCTCAGGGCAATTGCCACATTCCTTTACCATCATATCTATTTTTCCTAATGATCATCTATCATTAGGAAAAATAGAAGAAGAAATCAATGTGAAGAAGCAAATTCAGAATTTAACCTTTGGCAGATCTGTTTTGCCATCGGCCCCCCTTAGCACGTGCTGGTCTCTGGGGGACGTTAACCATCACAGATGCAGCGTGTCTGGCCTTCCTCCTCTGTGGGTCAAAGCTGACTGTGTCTGTGGTGGCGAAGCACTGAGAAGTGTGTCTCTGTGTGTGGGTGTGTGTTGGAGGGGGAGTGGGAGTGTGGGTGTGTGCAGATGGTTCACAAGCCAACCTTTCAATTAGGCCCCGAGTATAAATATTCGTGGCTGATTGGAATGTGGCGGCTGCTGGCACAAAAGGCCCGGCCTGGCCCGGCTCCAGGACCCTGTCGCTCACTCACTCTCGCAGTCGCGCTGGAAGCCGCCCAAGGTTACTTTGTCAATGGACGCAATGATTTCCAACTCCCTGTGTCTGCCGCGACCACTCTCCATTTTTTTCCACCCCTGTTTCCATCCGTCCTGCTCCATCTCCCGCCAGCTCAGCAGTAAACTTTACATTTGAAAGAGGCCTTCGGCTGAACCCAGTTGGAGGTTTGATGTCCCTTCATTCCCCTCGTGCGTTTTATGCCTCAACTGGATTTAGAAATTCCCATTGCAGAGGATGTCAACCGTGCTTTCAACTCTGAAAAAATTCCATATGTGATTTTTGTATATACTCATATACCCTCAGTGAAGGTCTGGCTTCCAGTGCAGCTCGTAATCTTATTTAGCTAATGCTGCAGGTGAATAGTCCCTGCAGTACGCCCGGGGAGACCCTGTATATCCTTCACGGATTATGGGGATGAACTCCCAGACAACTTATCCCTCCGTCCTGTCACCGTAAGCTGTCTGAGAAATTATCCACACACCCAGACACATGGTGGTGAGGGTATGAAATGACAAAGCAAAAATGTTTTGGGAGAGGGATCTGTTATCACTGTCACAGAACGATTCCAAATGTTGTGTAGTGCACAGCCTACAAATAGGATTGGAATTACTGCTAGTACAAGGCAGCTGTCTTATTTCACTCTTGATTTTACTGTTGATATTTTCAGTTCAGGAACTTTTTTAGGGTTAGGGTTTGCTAGGTTTGCAAGATTTCTCATGTTGTCTGTACACTTTCCTCAAAGCAAGTTACGCCCCAAACAATAACAGAATATGCCCTTTGTTAAGAAACCTACCCTTTTTCTCACTGACCCCCCCGCTCCGTCACCCACCTACCCAAGCTGTGTCCGGGAAGCCCCCCAGTCTTTTCTGCATCCCTCTGGAATCAGGAGAGATTAAAAATTAGGGGATTAGATTCCCCTCCTCACCCTGTAATCCAACAAAACAATGCTTTCTAATGTCGAGCGAGAGCTCCCGGGGCGTGGGTAAGTCCTCCACGTCAGTTACTCCTTATGGAAGGGTTCCCTCGGAAAAGACGCGCACTCCCATTCTGTCTCCCGGACCACCTCCTCCATCCCAACCCCCTTTCTTTATGATCCCGGGCTGTAATGAGGCAACATGGGAGAAGGGGCCTAATATCTGCTAATAGGGTCAATGGAATAAACTGTTTTATAGGGGTCACTGTTGGCACAAGGACAAAGGGGTAGCTAAATGCATGTCTCCTCTGGTGCCAGTTTTAACTAGGATTTTTATTTTATTTTTTTTACAACAACAATACAGTGTCAGGCAGTAATAATGATTCTGATAACGCTGAGGGGCTCCGCTGATGTAAGACACTGGCAGGCTACTGAATTAAGGCCCCGTTTTAAATATGTCAGTGCCACGCTCAGGCTGGAGCTATAGCTGGCCATGGGATGCCCTCCTTTAATTTCATCGCTCTGTCACCTTTTATTAAAACCCATTTGTCTCAGAGAGAGAGAGACGGAGAAAACCAGAAGGACTGAGGAAAAAGTAGTGGGGGGGGGGGGGGGGGGGGGGGGGGGGGGGAGGGGGGGTAAAGGGGGGGGAGGGGGAAGAGAGATACAAGCAGAGAGAAAGAGATGTAAAGACAAAGAAGGGTGACTTTCCCGAGCTACTAGATAACAGAAATTGCTGTTTTGAGGAGGGGCAAGTGTTGTGGGTGGTGTTGATGAGGTGGTGGGGGGCAGGAGGGATGGGTTGCCATCACCTTGGGGAGTGGGTCTTATAGGTGGAAGACAGGGGCGGTAAGGAGGGATGGGAGGGTCTGAGGGGCTCAGCAGGAGTGATTAATGATGAATCTGGGGTATAGTGGACCGGTGGGACACACCATCCCCGTCTCCATCTCCATCCTGCTCATCCACCTTCCCCCCTAACCCGTACCCAATCCCCGGCCCTCGCACCCCACCTTCATGCCCATTTGTATCTGTCTTGGGGGGGTGGGGGGGGGGCATCCAGGACCCAGTGATGTGCCCCCTCATTTTCTCCGAGACAAGAAAGAAAAACGCATGCAGAAAGGTGTCGTCTCCAAATCCAGCTCTTAAAATTTCTTTTGGATGGCTGCTGTTTATTAATGTCATCGACTCAAGACTAATTACTCCACATGTTTCACAAGAGAAATTCCTTCAGATCTCAACAATGTGTTCATGTGCACTCGCCGGTGACTCATGGTATTCGGTGGAAAATTAATATGATCTTGATGTTTCCTCCCCTGAAATTTGAACAGGATTATGTCCAAACTCCTGTCTCTCATTTTGAAGGTTTGAGGAAATCATGCATGGTCCAAAAGAAACTCGTGCGACTTTTGCATTTATTTGTTTTCGCTAGGGACGAGGCTGGGGTTTCTGCCAGAGAGTTTATGTGCCTGTGTGTGTGTGTGTGTGTGTGGCAGCCACACTTTCCTCACTCTGTCAAATAGCTTCGACTCGGCGCCCCTGCTCTGAAATGGCATCAAAGTGGCTCACTGCCACATTTCCACCCCGTCCTGTGGTCCCTTACTCCCTGTCATCTACCTCTAAGCCCACGCACCCCAGTACCTACAGTCGAAAAGAAATTAAATGATTCATAATATCTTCCCGCCTCCTTCCTGTAAAAAACATGAAAAATAAAAGTAAGGACGGGGCTTTTAAAAACACTTGTACAATGCGTTTTATGTTCCCCTCTGTTCCCCTCGTTTTTCCTCTTTCTAACTGAATAGTACATGATGGCACTTGACGGAGGAGAGGAGGAGACGAGGAAAAAAAAAGGAGAAAGCAGAAGGAGAAAGAGTGAGTGAGAGAGAGGGAATAAAATCAAGTGTGACAACATATGAATTTCAAATTTCCGAGGAGACATCAAAGTGCGCCATCCGGGGTGTCTCTTCGACAAGGACACTTTCTGATTTTTAATTCCGTTCCCTGATTGTATCGCCAAGGCCTTAACGAAGAATGGAGCAGCAATGCCAGTGAGTGGCATCAGGCAGCGAGAGATAGAGCAGGAAGGGAGGGTAAGGGGAAAGGGGGCTTGGGGGGGGGGCAGCACAGAGGAAAGAGAGTAAGTGAGATCAGAGGGGGTTAGAGGAGATAGATAGAGGAGGAGGAGGAGGAAGGAGAGAAGAAAGAAGAGCCTCATCCAAACACAGGCGGCCGGGCCCTTTGTTGTCGAAGTGATCATAGCTCCGCTTTCATCAGACAGAGAGATGGAGAAGAGAGAAAGGAAGAGAGACAGTGAGAGTGATCCAGTCCTTTTCCGCTGCAGTGACAGGGACATCCATGGAAGAAGGGCAACTTTTTTACCCTTTGCACATATCAAATCAAGGCCCCCTCTTCCAAGGACTTAGCGTGTTGCTCACACTTGGAGAACAAAATGCTCACAGTCGACAGCTGCGGGTGCATGGTAACAGCGTGCGCCCTTAAACCTTAAACATTATGTCTGTTTGCATGCAGTCGATCGGCTGAAGTCAACACGGCGTCAGCACTGACTGCTGTAATAATACTAATCGCTGCTTGCGTTCACTCTTCCTTCTCTTTTACAGTTCACGACCGCAGCAGTCTAATTGCCTGGGAGGCTCTCAGCGGGAGTGTGGCAGGCCCCTGGCATTCCCTCCCCTGGCAAAGCTCTGCGCCAGCGCTGCCGCAGTGCCAGCTCACCCAGCATCCACACGAGGGGTCTCATAACCCAGAAGAAACCCCCATGATGGGCACTCCCCACTGGAAACGGATGGGAAACCCCAGGGAAGCGGCAGAGGGCTTGGAAAGGTCATATTACTGCTTTGTATTTGCATCCAGTGATTCATCTATCTGTCTATCTGTCTGTTGAAGTTTCCTTGAGCAGGACGCTTCATCGTCAGTGTGCGTGAATGTGACTTGTATTGTAAGGCTCTCCACGCCAGCGTGTAAACAGTCCACACAGTTCACCATTGCCAGATTTAAAACTGAAAAACACAGAGATCCACGGCACCGCCCTCCAGTCGCTGAGCAGGGGCAGTTCACCAGTGAAAACGTTTTCCTTCTGTTAAAGAGGGAACAAAACCAGTTTAACTGGTGACATCAATCACAGTGATGATGACGCCACAGACATGAGAGTTATGGCTGGAGCCGGTGCTCAGGGCTGCAGCAGAGTGGAGGCAGAACAGAGAACGACTCCAGCAACACGCAGGCTTTTATAGCAATTGAGCATTAACCTTGTTCATGCCACAACACAATGATCTGTCACAGCTGAACTTTTTGTGCAAGTAGCACTGGTGCTACAGAGGCGGATGGTTCACAAAGTGGTGCAAGTAAATATGATGTATTGTGTGATTAAGAGCAAAAATTAATTAATGTGTTAGAAACCAAAACGTAATAAAAGTTGTGTTTTACGTTTTGTTAAGTTTTAGACTTTTGAAATATTTGGCTTTGATAAAAGAAAACTCCATTTTTTGACAAAATGGTAACATCCTGCTTTTGGAACAGATCAGAGATTCAAGACAGAAGGTCAAGCGCGCCCATGCCATGCACACAGCATCCCGCTAATACACAGATGCACACACACTCACATGGGCCCCTCCTCGGTCGTGGAGAGGGGTGCATGGTGAAGCAGCTGGGAGACGTGGGGCCACCATGGCCCTTTAGGGCGAGACGGCCCTAATCCCACCCCCGTCCGACAGCGCCAGTGAAAGGAGGCCTGTCAATCATAGCGTGGCACCCTCGGGTCTCTGAGATGGGCGCGCTCAGATTGAGGATTTACTGTACCCCCTCTTTTTTTTTTCCTTTTTAAAACCCTCTTGCAGACAGACAGATATACATGTACGCACGTGTGTGCATGCAGCAACACACACCCACATCCACACGTACGCTGTGTGCTGCCTCTTGGCTGTCACGGCTTTATAAGACCTACTTGGAGCTTATGTGTGTATGTGAGGCGAGAAGCGACAGCTACAAAGAGAGAAATATGCAGATGAATGATGAATTTATGTGTTTAACCTTTACGCTCACACCAGCACATCTCCGTATTTCAAGAGGTGTGACGCCAGAGATCTGAAAAAAACTCCACTTCAGACAGATATAATTCACATGTATTTTATTTAAAAGATGATTTTGCTTTATCATTACACAGTGAAATGATACTTTATTTTTTATTTTTTTAAGTACATGTGACGAGGATTATACTTCAAGGAATTACATGCTGGGGATGGGTGATGAGCATTTTGGATACATTTCATTTCATAGGGCTGTTGTTGCTCGACACACACACACACACACAATAAACACTTATTTAGAGGTGTCAGATGCTGCCTGGAATATGCTCTGGCAGTGTGTGTGTCTGTGTGTGCGTGCGTGCCAGTGAGCCGTCAGCTGAGCGGAGCTGTGTACTGTCCATTGCAGCTGGGTGATGGTGATCAAATCTAACAGACAGTGAGGAGCGGAGCACGCTTTCTGCCTCATCGTGGCGGGGGGGGGTGTGGGGAGCACTGAGACCGCCTCTGGCCACCATTATCTCTTCAGTGCGTGACTGTGTCCATGTGAGTGTGACAGTGTGAAAAATAGTGTTTGTTTGTTTACTTACTGTGTGTATACGCGTGTGTGTGTGTGTGTTTGCTTGCTCATGTGTGTGCCTGTCAGTGTAACCAAGTGAGTGTGTGTTCATATTTGCGATTCAATATGCTGAAGCCCATAAGTGACTGGGAGATAACTACTGAGCCAGATGACATGGCGGGAAGATCCTTCCTCTCAGGCCCTAAGCTTCTCAAACTTCCTGTTTCTGTCCCAGACTTTATTAAAGTGTAGAGAACTTCTCTCCAGCTGCTCTTCTTTATTGTAGAAAAGAATTTGAACCTGCTGCTATAAATGGAGAAAAAGTTACACCATCAAATTTGCTGTTCTGGAAGACTTGGGTTAGGATTAAGATAATGACTTCCTGCTAAAATAGCTCAATTAAAATATATTTTTTGTATTTTTTTTTTCAGGAACAGGAAATAGGATGAGAGTTGTGGAATTAACCCGGGAACCTGCTGCTCAAGGTGCATGCACTGATATGGTATGTACTTCAACTAATTTGCCTGTCAGAGCCTCCAGAAATATTTACACTGAAGTTTGATGAATACTCTTGAATGTTAATATTTGCAAAAGTGCAAGAGGTCATTTACATGAACTGAAGATAAAGACTGATTTGAATAAACAAGATTCCTCTAATATTAACAGTTTGAAAACTGTAATGCGACTGATTTACTGCCGGGTCTGTGAGGTACACTAAATACTGTAGGTACACTCAATTTAAGTAGTGGTTGGTCATTACCTGATGTATCTTTTATGTTGTATTTCAAAGCAGCCAGTCTATTTATTTCCCTGGTTTTATTTATTATTATGGCACTTAACACGGCCAGTGGACAAACTTTTTTTTCCCTTTTAGTCAAATAAAGTTCTTCAAACTGAAATCCTTTAAGCAGTGAGCAGACCACTCCACAGTCATCACAATCATTTAACATAGTGCCAACACCACCTCGCCTCTGCAGCCCGGGCACCTCACACACTCCATCCACACATCAGTCACTGCTCGCCACGTGTGTCATAGAGAGAGTGAGCGAGAGAAACGGAGATGAATGACCGTCTAATCACTCACACAATACAGCTAAGCCCCATAATGAAAACCGTTGATAAGAAAAATTAACATAAAACCTAAGTGGTACAGAACGAGACAGTGGACATAAATAAAGAGGCTCAGGCTCCATAAATCTGAACCATAAACACAAATATATACGACTCATATATATATATATATATATAACTCACAGACTTCCTCACAGGCTGCAAAAAAATGACCCTAAAGCATATGTACACATATCTGCTTCATCCTCATTTTTGCTTTTTGCCAGCTCCCGCAGAGCCGGGCCCTCCACTCATAGCACGGTGCAGTAAGTTTTAATGGTAAATCAACAAAGGGCCGACATGAAAGAAAGGCTAGCTTTCCAGTTTGCAGGGTGAAGAATTATTCATCAGCACTGTAGTGTTGCACTGCGGGCGAAAATCCTGCAGCAGTGTTCCATTTTAATTGCCAGAAAATGACTGTAAATGATACAGAGAGCAAGGGAGGAGAGGGCAGAGAAAGGAGACAGAGCGAGAGAGAAAGGGGGGAAAGAGAGTGGGAATCGGAGGTATTAAGAATGTGTGTGTGTGTGTGTGTGGGGGGGGGGGGGGGGTACAAAAAAGGACACGGGGGGGGGGGGGGGGGGGGGTACAAAAAAGGACACCCCCACCACCGACAGCTGCCCCCCAAATTGAAGGCAGTGGTGATAAAAAGCTATGTGGCAATCAGAGGAGAGGAGTTGTCCCCCCAGCAGCCTAAAAGAGAGATAGTGAGGGGAGAAAAGAGGAGAGGAGGGCGAGCGCCATCAGAAAAAGGAGTGGTGGGATTAGGCCTGAGAGAGAGTTTACTACGCTCTTTTTGTGTGCCGAACCTGCAGGATTAGAGATAACAAATGTTAGCCGGGGACGGGCACCTGCTGTGAGCGGGGAGGAGGAGAGGAGGAGGAGGAGAGAAGAGCGAACCCGCTAAAACAGCAGAATGGGCTTTTGTGGCCCTCGTGCAGAATAAGAGGAAAGAGGCCTGAAGGGCGGTGGCGGGGAGGGGGGGAGGATAAAGGAGGGCGAAAGTGAAGGGGCAAAGAAGTGGATAGAGCGGGTACAAAGTAAATTTATAATTGTCAAGCACATGATGGAGCTGAGATTTGTGGAGGAGTAAACATTGAACTTGCTAATCTGCGGACCTCGAATCTCGCTCTGCTCACAGCCGCCGGAACGCTGCCACCAATATGTGTTTCTGCCTGGAAATCCCCAAGATCAAACTTTAAGTAAAGAAGAAAAACCCAGCACAACAAACTTTCCCAAAAGTCTCTCCTCTCTTATCCTCGCTGCCCCCCCCACATGTGTCCTAACTACCTTTCCTTCATCCTACACTCTTCCTCTCTCCCTGCCCCTCCGTGGCGCTTGGGTCCGCACGTGGCTGAAATTGCCGCTGGGGCCTGGGGACCTCCCCGCCTGCTCTCTGCAATGACCCCAGCCCAGGAAGCACTCAGACTGGTCAATCAGCAATTAAAAGCCTGTCTGTAGCCACTAACTTAATTCAACCACTCAGCTTAGTGCTGCGTTAGAGCCCAGGCACCCAGACAGAGCTGAGACAGACTCAACAGCATTGACCCCTCCACTCCACACACACACACACACACACACTGGTGTGGTCACTCGTTCGCTGCCTAACCGGGGTGGGGGGCTGTCTCAGGTGCCTCCTCTGGGTGAGCACCCACAACATAAAGGTCACAACCTCTCTTACAAATGTCTCTGCACCTGTACCTCAACCTGAGGGTTTAACCCTGCTTAGCGTCCAATACGCAGTTTGACCTTTTCTTTGGTCCGACTTAAAGCATTTACTGTAGTCGCCTGTGCATTAGGAGTGTGTGTGTGTGTGTGTGTGTGGGTCAATGCTGTGGCCACGTAGTTTGCCTCCTCACACATTCAGACAGAAGCTCAGTTGATTAAACAAGCCCTGAAACATAAACACACGCAGGGAATATAGACACACACATATGGACTCCAGCTCCCACTCTGAGCTGATGCACACACTCTTCAGCACACAAACACTCGCATGCTTCACTCACCCCATATGTTTCCTGTTTTTACTGTTTCATCATTCACTCACTGCTTGGGAAAAAAGAGACTTGGAAATGTAATATAAAAACAAAAGGCAGAGAATAACTGCAGGGACTGGTAAACGAAGCATAAAGACCCCGAGTGACCGAGGGGAATTATTTGGCTCCATTAAGCAGGCATTAACATGAATTACTATCTAATTAAAATTAAACAGCTCATTAATAACTTTGCGGTGGGGCCTTAGTGAGGAAGTTCTCTGGAGTGTGTGAGTGTGTGTGTGTGTGTGAGAGAGAGAGAGTGAGAGAAGCTGTGTTGCGTCGCGGCCAAGAGAGCGATGAAGTGTGATAAAACTAAGCACCTGCCCTAAAGAGGAGTCAGGCCCTCGGAGGCTTCACCTGTGGAACAAAAACAACTACTCTGAATTAGCCAAATGCAATAAAAGACATTGTTAACTGAATAGAGGTTACTTCATCCACACTTTAATCCTGCGGGAGTGTTAAAGTAAAGCAGAGATCTGCAACTCTGTGGCTCAGAGGTCCCTTTAAAATCTGACATCCCATTCCCTAAACTTCTCCCCTCAGTTAATTTCTGCATAGAAAATTCCCAAAATAAGATGCTATTAAAAGGAAAACTGAAATTCATTGTGATGTGACTGAGGAAAATCTGCTCAAGGCTTAAACGTTCCCTGCAGATCACCTGATAGCTCGGGCGTCATTCATTGCATTTAGAGAAGAGGGTTCTCTCTCCATTTCCTGCTCACACTATCCCAACAATGAAGGGAAAGTAAATAAACTGCCAGCACACGTGTAAACAAAGATTTTTTTTTAACTCTTGCAAAATTTGTTTTTTAAAAATCCTTCACTAAACCAAGGCTAAATGATATTTGAGGGGAAAGGTAATCCTTCCCAGAGCTAGTGAAAGTGGAGTTGTGACAGTTATTCAACTTGTTTTTCTCAGTCACGCACTCTCGTCACGTCATGTTCGTTCCAACCCTAAGCAGAGGAGAGCGCTCGCGATAAACAGGTGAAGCTGCTGGAACTGAGCAGAGGCACCGACACCAGACTTTTCAACATGTTTGCACGTTGTCACAGTGTGTGTGAGACGTGTCGACTCACTCCTGCCGGGTCCCGTTGGGGTCGTGGCCTTTCGTGTTGGCAAAGCCGTTCAACCTCGCAGGATCTGTCAGGATAAGAGGAGACAGGAACAGAGGGAAGGGGAAAGAGAGAGGGAGAGCGGGGGGCCTGTAAGTGTGAGATTGTCATGTCACAGTGCTTGTCCTCATCTTAACGAGAGAAGATAAGAGGTGCTTATTAACGGGAAGCAGTTAGAGTAACAGCAATAATCAGCATTACCAGGATAATAACTGACATTGAAACAACAACGCCTGCGCTCATTTCATTTCCCTTCAGGAAAAATGCGGCGTCAGCATCAAGACAACCAAAAACTTCTGAGCTTGAAATCAGGTTTGCCAACTCCCTCCCTCACTGCGCGTTGATAATAGAACCTCATCATCCAAATCCACCAGATTGTCCAAAAGCAAAAACTCCACAATGCACCAGCAAAATAAGGAGCAGGAGGAATGGTGATAGATAGTTCTTGGAGATGGTGAGTGAATGACAGAGAGCAGTGGCGGGGGGGCTATGGAGTTAGGCCTCAAATGTATGCCAGTGCATGCATCAACCCCCCTCCTCCACCTCCTACCCCCTTGCTTCTTCTGGCCAGGAGCTGTTTACCTCTCTATCAGCGGCGCTCTCTAAAAGCAGGGACCCCATCCATATTCACTGGCCTCAAATTCCTCTGCTTATCTACCCCCTAACCCTTGAAAAACCTCCCCGTGTTCCCCTCCGCACATACATACATACATAAACACGTCTTTATGGAGGCAAGAGGCAAACGTGCAGGGCCAGGAGGGGGTCGGGGATAAGAATCACCTTGAATTCAAAGCGGAGGATTGTGGGTCCTCGGCAGGGGCGGACAGGCAGCCAGCCGCACGGGCGAAGGGCTCACGCTGGCGTGACACACAGACCGCCAGACATGGTAGAAGGGTGGATTTAAGCGAGGAGGCAGATGTGTGCAACAGAAGCCATTGGCGATTCAGGGGATTTGGAATAGTGACGTGTGATGCTTCTGAAATTGTTTGTAACATGATGCGCGTCATTAGGCGATGGGCGCAGGTGCAGGTAGTTTCCGCACACGTGCGCGTGGGTCACTTCTTTAACCTCGTGGAAAAGCGCACATGATGCTGTTGAGAATTCAGAACATAGATGTTGATCGGTTTGAAAGTGACACAACTTCTGTTTTGTCTGTTTTGCGCCATCACTGATGAATCGAACTGCAGCGGCTGTTATTCCCAACATGGAGATGTACATGTGGACAAATGGCTCACGGTGGTGGCTGCTTTGAGGAAGAGGGGGAGCAGGAGAGCGGCTGATAAGAATTGACAGTAGAAGTTATGGGTTGAAAGAGCGCTGGAGCACAAGTAGGGACTCTTGTAGAGTTACATAGCGGGGACCGGCACCACGTTCCCCTGCAAAGAGCTGCGTTGTTTGGGGATTGAAGTTGGGAACTCTCTCCACTACTAATTGCACGTCGGTGCCTTTTCATGAATATTCATCCTGGCGCGTTCAGACCCCGCCTAATTAGCCGAGAGATAGAGGAAGAAAGTAGCACCTTTTACCACAAGACCCCCCCCCCCTCCCCTCCCCTCCCCTTGCACTCACACACACACACACACACACACACACACCACACCACCACAACCCCCTTTGCATTCTCCTGGGATGCTGGCAGAATAGCCCAAGTTCATTAGCCAAAAAGGAAAAGGGAAAGAGGGGAGAAAAAAAAGTTACCTGAAAAGCACGGGACGGTTTGGTCTTCAAAATGGATGTGCAAACTGTTTTTCTTTTCTTTTTTACGGTTGCATATTTAGAGCCTATTACGCATGTCTGTCAAAAAAAGAAAGGAGGGGGGAAAAAAGAAAGAAACACGTGGAAGCGAAATACAATTATCTGATTGAGTGAGCTGCTGAATATTATTCCACTCAGTGTAGTTGGGAGGTACATCACATGAATTTTAAAATCTAAACATAGCTTGTGGCAGGTCGAAATGTTCCCACTGGAATTGAGGAAGATTTGTATTTAACATCTAATATGAGGCTGAGGCCATTTTAGGAATGTGACTGTGTTATTTCAGGTGTATGTCTGTGTCTTTAGAAAACTAAACCTTATTAAAACTTTATTTCTAAATTAAATGTTTGCATATTTATAGGCTTGGAATGAAAACTATATCCTGCACTTATTATTTTTAATGTAGTGGATTCATTTAAATTCAATTGTGATTAATCGCAGAATTTATATTTTCGGTGTTATTTTCATGCTCTGGACTTTCAGTAATTTCCCATCCAGGCAGAAAGAGAGAGACAGAGGGGAACTTGGTGAAGTGAAGTGAAGTGAAGGTGGGGGTTCAGCTTCCTGACAATATTACTGATGCATATTAAGTAGTAAACACGTGACTGGAAAAAGAAAGATCCCTCATAATAATAATAATAATAATCCAGTAGATTGAATTTGCACAGGATTTTAAAAGTAAAGACAGCTGATTTGCAAATGTTTAATTTTGTCCAAGCCTAAATTGTAGTTCTCATGGAATATGTTTTTCATGCACGTTCACATCGTGTCCAGACACGAGTATAAATCGGACGTCTGTGTTTCCAGGGTGACACAAAGAAGACACTTATCTCTGCTTAAAAAAAAGAGGTCACCCAACTTCCTCGACACTCAGCTCTGCGGTTCATGCCCAGTGCGCCTCGTAATTTCATAAATCCATCATAACGGGTCCGTTTCCAGGCGCCTTCTTCCCCCTGTGCGCACTGTCATCCACCACACACAACTTCTGTGTGATTTCTTTCATCGGGCGCACCATGGAAACGTCGTGCGTCCCGGCAAAAATGCACCTCAGCGCACACAAGGCCATATTCTTTACAAAAAAAGAAAGAAGGGCCAAAGCATCTGGATCTTTCTTTTCCAGCAGCTTTCTCCTCGCTGGCACAAGACTGGGTCTGTGTCGCAGAACCCAGCGCTTTTTATAGACTGAGGGGGACGAGGATGAGTGAGTGGCTTTTACGCATCTTCATTAAGGGACAATTGGAGCTGCGGGGACACGCTGAGGGTCTCAGGAGTGTGAGGACAGCGGCAGTCAGAAATGTCCCGACTGGAGTTTCAGAGGCATTGTCCTGAACTTTTCATTTATAGTTGTTTTTTTTAATGATCTCTGAGATAAGTTGTTCTTAATGACATTTTAGAATTTAGTGATTTAACGATGCAAATTATTTTATCTCGAAAATGAAGTGGGGGGAGGGTATTTATAAAATACAAAAAAAAAATCGTAAGAAGACTGAGAAAACAAAAGGACCATGCAATAAAAATGTCATCATAAAATCGGAGAAATTAAATCGCAATAAAGCAACAACTCGCCAGGATTGTTCTCCTTCATCCTAAATATATATAGATAGGATTAAAAACCACGCCTTTCGCGAGATGACGACGAGCACCTGTGCGCCCCCCCCCCCCCCCCCCCCCCCCCCCCCCCCCCCCCCCCCCCCCCCCCCCCCCCCCCCCCCACACACACACACACACATATACACAGTGCTAACGTTAGAGACGAGAGTACAGCAAGGACGCGGCCACTCGCAGAAAGGAGACAACTTACCTCAGAGTCCTGTTGTCCCGGGTTAGAGACGGACACAGCTTGTTGTGCCTCGTCCTGTAAACAGACGGGATACAGTCGCACGAGGGGAAGACGATGACAAACAAACAAACACGCGTCTGAAGATAAAATACGACACAGACAAAGTCGTCGCTTTCAGGTAAATGATTAAAATGGGACTGTTGCGTCTGCGGAGAGAAAAAAAAGCCTCCCCCCTAAGAAAGCTGGTGTTTTAGAAGGAGTGGAACATGCGCCTGATTGCAGAGTTTTAGGCGAATGGAACGGGAGAGATGTAAGATTTGTTTAAAGCCCCGCATTTCCATTTAAGAACGTGATTGTGTTTGCAAAGATCCCTTTCAATCTTCGCCCCCCCCCCCCACCACCACCACCACCACCACCAGCAACCTCTCTCTCTCTCTCTCTCTCCCTCTCTCTCTCTCTCTCCCTCTCTCCCTCTCTCTCTCTCTACCCCTCAGCGTCTCTGAGGCTGCTTTGCAATTCATAGAATTGGTAATTTGCTATTGGGACAAAACGTGAAGGGAAAAATAATCAGATCAACCGGGAGAGAGAGGTATAGTGAGGCAGGAGCCTGGGAGGAACAAACACAAGGTCTCTCTCTCTCCCTCTGTGTGTGAAATGCTTCCAGAGGTAAATGATATTTAGAAATAATTAAAAAAGAAAAAGACTGTGGCCTGTTTTTAATCGGTGAAATCTAAATTTGCAAGGTGGGAGAAATCCAGAGCAGCTTGGCAGGAGGACACAAGTGTGACGTGGAAATTAAATTAGATTGTTTTATGACAAATTATAGGCTAAATGATTATTATCAGATATGGCACTAAACCTCGATAACGTCTATATTATTGCGCTCAGAGGAGTGAATGATGGGAAGGGATTGTGTATAATATCTGTCACCCCTGTCACCTATACACTCACTGTAAGAGTGTGTGCGTGTGTGTGTGAGAGAGAGAGGGAGGCAGAGAGTGTGTGTGTGTGTGTGTGTGTGAGTCCTGGCCTATCATAACTAAGTGGGTGGTGATGATGAGATCATAGAACATTGAAAATTACCGAGACAATACAAATAAATGACACACACGCAGGCTTTGAAATCGAGCAAGCGCTGCGCAGATTTGTCACACGCGTTTACAGCCGCGTTCACGCACGCACACGCATCTTTATTTACACGCCTCTCCGTGAGTGAGTGGGAGGCTGCGGAGCTGGAGCATCGCGCCTTATCATCGGTTTCAAATGAGGAGCGCTATAATCATCAGTGACCAATTATAGAAGGTGCGCGAGTGTAGCGTGTGTTTAGAAGTGCATGTGCGTGTGTGTGTACGTGGAAGTAAAGGTGGTAGTGTTTGGGGGGGGGGGGGGCCTCCAGAAAGATCTCCGTACTCCCCCACGTGGTTATTTGCAAAACAACCCGATCCAAAGTGAGGGAAACCTAATGAAACCCCGCCGCCGCTGCAGAGAGGGGGGGGGGGGGGCAGAAAGGTTATCAATAGGAAGCAGGTATGCGAAATGAGAGGAGTGCTTTTAAAAACTCAAAGGGACATTTAATAAATAGAACATGTGTTTTTTTCCGGAGCATATGTAAGATCGGAGCTCTATTCATCCTGTGCGAAAAATGCGCTGTACCAGGCTCTGAAAGCGTGCGCCTATTGAATGTGTCCCCAGTGGGCTCGGATCGGAGAGGAGCCAATGCAAGCGGAGGGGAGGCGTGTCCTCGCTCTTCCCCAAGACCTCCCAGAGCAGGTTGTTGCGTTTTAGCTCTAAAGCCTGGAGACCTCCGAAGTGCTCTTCAGTTTTCGAAGTCGGAGCCATGGCGACAACAGCTCAGTATATTCCGAGGAATAACTCTTTACCGTCCAACCCGCTCATGCATCCGGATTCGGACAGGATGCACCAGGGGACGACCTACAGAGAGGTGCAGAAAATGATGCACCACGAGTACTTGCAGGGGCTCGCGGCGACCAACACGGGACACCCGATGAGCCTGACGCACCACCAGTGGCTGCCCACCTCCAACACCGACTGGTCCAGCGGCACCCACATCGGACAGCAGGAGCACAAAGCCAGCGTGCAGGCGAGCCGGGAGGACCTGGGCAGCGGCTTCCACCACAGATCTCACCTGGTGCACCAGCAGACGCAGGGCAGCCACCATGGCTCGTGGGCGCCCGCCACGACGCACCACCTGTCCCCGCTGTCCCCGGCGTCCAACGGCCACCAGTCCCTGGTCTACTCGCAGCCGGGATACACAAACCTCAACGCGATGTTGAGTCCCCAGTCCGGCGCCCTGCACCACGGCATGCGGGACCCGCTCCACGACGACTCGGGCAGCCACGACAACCAGATGGAGTCGCCCCAGCAGGCGTTCAGCCACCACCAGGACCACTCGGACGAGGACGCGCCCAGCTCCGACGACCTGGAGCAGTTCGCCAAGCAGTTCAAGCAGCGGCGGATCAAACTGGGCTTTACGCAGGCGGACGTGGGCTTGGCCTTGGGCACCCTGTATGGAAACGTCTTTTCTCAGACCACTATCTGCAGGTTTGAGGCGCTGCAGCTCAGCTTCAAGAACATGTGCAAACTTAAGCCGCTGCTAAACAAGTGGCTGGAGGAGACAGACTCGAACACCGGCAGTCCCACCAATTTGGACAAGATTGCTGCGCAGGGCAGGAAACGAAAGAAGAGGACCTCCATTGAAGTGGGGGTGAAAGGGGCGCTGGAGAATCATTTCTTAAAATGCCCAAAGCCATCTGCTCATGAAATCAGCACTTTAGCCGGCACTCTGCAGTTGGAAAAAGAGGTTGTCCGCGTTTGGTTTTGCAACAGAAGACAAAAAGAGAAAAGAATGACACCAGTGGGGGTCCCTCACCCGAATATGGAGGACGTATATTCCCAAGCAGAGACCCCTCCTCTACACCGCACACTACAGAGTCCTGTGCAGTGACTATTTTCATGAACAATCCGAGCATTTCCGCGGGGGGATAGAAAAGAGAAAAAAAATGGGGACTATGGAGTTTACAGTATTTAAGTTTGGCATTTTTTTTTTGTTTTCCAGGGAGAAAAAGAGACATGGAAAAGTTGAACAGATGAGTTTTTTTTTGCCCTTAGTATTTGGAGATCGTCATGTCCAGCTAATAGATGACAGGAGGGAAATGTTGTGAAAATAATCACGGGGGGGAAAATGAGAAAAAAAGTTCGCTTTTATTGATTCTGTGCGCATTGAAACAAAGATCTTTATTTACCAAAATTCTATGGAGGTGGCGAGTGAAATTCGATCCCATGGCTGTTTCATGAAACGAGTCAACTGAGGCCATCTGTGTAAAATGAACTCACCACAGCGACGTGGTTTCCTGAACCCCATCAACACTGGAGCTGAAAACACTGAATGAACACGTTTTGCTTTTTTCAGCCTCAGAACTGATTAACCAGATTTCTGAATATCGGTGTATACTTTCTTTGATATATGAAGTGTGATGTTTGTTTGTTTGTTTGTTTTTTTTTTTTTTGTTGCTCTGGAGATGTGTTTTAACCTCTTTCTGCAGAACTGTCTGTCTCTTCTGTCCTGATTTGCTGCGACTCGTCAGAGCAGCCTCTTTAATATTTGTTCTGTTTTACTCAGCTGATGGAGGAGCAGTGGTAGAAATCGTGGCACCCGAACTAAAAAAAAAAAGAGAGAAAAGACTCACACTTTAATGTATTTCAGAAAAATGTCCAGTGCAACAGGACGCCTGAGTTCTGACTGCATGCCTTACAAAAATAATATTTAAAGCTTTGCAGCTCATCACGTCGAAATTTGCAAAACAAGCACCAGACGCTAAAAAAAGGGGGGCAACAGGCATTTCTTGTTTTCTTTGAGGGTTAGGGTCATTGTTTTCTTTGCATGGAGCACTTATTCTTTCTTTCCTTAATATTATTATTGCGATTATTTTTCTTTGCGTTCGTTGATAAAATAGTGTGTGGAGCCTAAACCCAATAAAAGCCCAGCATGTTTACAGGTCCCAGGCTGTCACCACAGAGCGCACACTGCTCACTGCCTCCTCAACCCTGTTGTTTCCAGACATTTCCACAGAGATTGGTCACAAACGAAATGAAAAGTAATAATAACTCAGGTAACTTCAGTGCCCCCACGTCGGAATATCACGCCTGTACATGATTTATGTTCCTCTGTGGTTTCTTTATTTTTAAAATATATGTTTTAATCTGGTTACTACCACACCGTTTTTCCTTTGTCCCATTGAGTCGTGGTATTATAATAAAACGCTGGATTCGGAGTTAAGAAAATAATAATAATAATAATTCTTAAAAGGGAAAGCGATGAAGGGACGTACTTTCGTAATATTTATTTTTTTTTCTTCTGTCCTGAAAGGAAATCTGAAAAATCTCATGCGTTGTGTGTCATTTCTCAATGTTGGCCCAGTCCAAAAAGCCTACAGCAGTGCTACTCAATACAAGATGAGGGAAACTTTTTTTTTCCAAGAAAAAAAATAAAGATAATAATGAAAAAAAAAAAAAGATTTTAGAGAAAATGTTGCCAGGATTATTTCCAATATGTAAATATGTCCAATATGTAAACTTGTATTTGTTCTGAGATATTGTTTTTGGTTTGTTTTGTTTCTTTCCGGGCAGTTTTGTACACTTACTAATTCCAAGAAGATATTTTAATATGATTTCATTTATGAATCTGACCATTTATATATATATATATTTATTTCTTAAACGTGTTTGGAGCTTTTTGTTCAGCTCTGTTAATGGTTATGTTGCAGTGGACTTCAGTATGTTCTTATTTTCCTTTTTGTTTACTACATTGGTTGTATGTTGATTGCTAAATGTAGACTGCGAAGTCACATTTATATTTATGTTATAGTAATATTTTATTACTTACATAAAACATATATACAAGAAATGGTCTTTTGTCTTCATTAAGATCCAAACCCGCTCGTCCTGCAGTGTGTTGCTGTGTGTTGGTGTTTGTGGCAGCAGCAGCTCACACGCGCACAGGATGAAGATGATGATGATGAGGATGAAGATGATAAATGGTGTTCAGTGAGCGCACCGTGTGTTCAGTGGAAATAGCAGTGGTTCGTTATGTAACAGGGGGTCGTTTCAAATCAGAAGCTGTGTACATGTGCTGTTAAGGGGAGTAGACAACAGTATTTTACCTCAGGCTAAGTTCACACAGTCTCTGACGTTGTTCACATCTTTGTGTAATCGCAGTATTAAATTGTGCAATATTAATAACGAAAGCATTGTCTGCCTGCTTATTATTATTATTATTATTATTATTATTTATTGTTATTATCATTATTAGTAGTCGTAGCATGAGGAGAGAGTTACTTAACGCTGCTTATATAAACCAGCGAGCATCACTTGTCATCTTCTGAGCGATTCAAATAAGAAAAATCTTTGGAAGCAGAAACTCCTGCAGGCCACAAAACCGCCTCCTCTGCTAAAGATAGAGGAGGAAAAATAACCAAGAGGAGCAGGCCCGGAAGTTCAGAGGGAGAAAAATAAAGGCCTGATTCTCAGCAAACCTATTTTCACACCAGTTCCTCTTAATCCTGATTATTTCAGGTTTTTATAAACTTCAGGTTTTTGTTGTTTTCGTAGCCTCGCGGGCCACAGCGGCTGTGTCACTGATTCTACACGTGAAACTGTTCTTCAGAGAAAGAGTCATTAGGCCAGTTTAGATTTTGTCTTCCAGGGTTTTATTTTTAAATGGTAAAAAATATAGACCTGTTTTTATACACATATAAATGGAAAAAAATATAGAGTGATCAAGATGGAAATCTACATCCACATTCTCAATGTTTTAAAGTCGGGGTTTGTATTTAGTTATTGTAGTTATTTCTAATAGCTATAGCGAGCACGAGGACGTGCATATTTTCTGCAGCCACTCACTGAATCAAAGCGTCAAACACGAACACGATTAAAGACAAAAGTTGGTGTCGTTCAGTTTCTAAGGAAAAGTCAAAGTACAGAGACTTATTCTGCTGCCAATAAAATGTGCACGTCTTTACAAGCAACAGCAAACACCGGGCACGAATGTTTTCCTTCCATTTGCGTAATTTCTATTTCATTAAAACAATTACGTCAGAGACATTCGTTAACCGAGGAACTTGACGCCGTATACGTTAAAAACCGTGCGCAGCTCCGCCGGGTTTGTCTTCGTAGACTTTATAGTTGCAGTGTTGCGGGAGTGCAAATGAAAAATGAAGGCGCTGTGCAGAGGTGAGCTCACTGAGGAAGAGGAGGTGAAGGAGCACATAGTCCCACAGAAGAGCGAGTCACAGGCGCCCCCCGCTGGCAAGACCTGGGCACTGCAAGGCTTGACCCCAGAGTTCGACAGAAATGAACTCTTAAAATAATAATAACTGTAATATTATCATTCATCATTAATGTCAAACACCACACCCAGCTTCACGTGGTCCGACCAGTATTATACTCCTGCTATGTTTTATTACTCCAACAGTTACTGACACAGAATCACGACAGAGTAGAACCGTCAGTTCTGATCACACAGCACGACTGAAATCGTTAAACTCACCTCTAAAAACAGCACCATCGTCGACTGATCCGTGGTTTAATTGCTTTATTTTATGCCCTGATCGTATTTGTCTTGGCCCCAAATTCTAACTCTGTTTCTGACATATAAAGTACTTGGCAGTGCCTGTTAATGTTATTATTTCATAGGTTTAATATTCCATTGGATTCGTCTTTCTGCCAGTCTTGGGTGGATTTTACTGTGCTTATATAGACGTATACACAGCACCTCCGTCCTAACAACACTTATCTTCGTCAGCGGTTCTCCTGTGTTTAGGTTTTTGCACTTTGCCCCGTGAGAAACAACACGTCACTCAGCTGTTCGCTGTGTATTGGCGATGACACGCAGGAAAAGTCCGTTTGAAAGCTTTGTAGAAACTTTAGAGAACAGAACGTTTCCTCATGAAGGTGACTGACGTGTGTTGCTCTGATGTACACCCCCCTGCTGACCAGTCATCAGTCCTGTATCTCGTCCGCCACAGCATGAAGCAGAACATTTTTAAAGTTTTAAATATTACCCCCACGGATGAAACCTCCCTGTTGGAACAGGCTCTTAGGGGACATGTATGAAATGCAATGTAAAAACAGAGGCCTCCGCAGTGAAACAGAAGGAGTCCACAGTTGACCAGACATGAGAGATCACAGTGACTGCTACCAACTGTTAGTTTTTGATGATATGCAATTTTTATTCTGGTCCGTATGGAGGGACACAACCTCCATTATGCCGATGAATCAATAAAACATGAGGAGAACTCATCACTAAACAGCAAAACCCAGCTATTTGACCTACAAATCACCACAGTTCACCCTCTCCTCCTCTGCTCCTCTGCCCCTCTCTGCAGACCGCTCCCCTGCACCGAGCGGGCCCTGGGCAGCACCCGCGGACGAGCTGCAGCCTCGGCAGAGCCCGGGCGCCGGCGAACACCGATGCCTCCTTCATCAGGGAAGTATCGTCACACACAGGAGATGTGGATTAGTGATGATTAGCAGGGATTATGGCTGGTTAATGGTGGGAAAATACATTAGGAACCATCGGCTCGGGGAGGGGGAGGGGGATTTCACTCACACTAGCGGATTTGCATTGATCCACAGCAAATGAATGAGGATTAGCAGCATCAAGCTATGTGCCAACAGATAAATAACATTAAGCGTATTATACGCCAACGCTTGTTATTAATGACATTACAAACACCACTACAATGCTGGCAATTATGGAAAATAATAGGAGCGGCTGAATAATGCACTCGGCCGGGATTCTTGATGCCACATCATCGCTGTGTACGAGCCAAGCTGCTTACAGGCAGAGAGCTGTGCAGATCTTAGGAGCCCCTTTCTGATCATTTAACAGGTCTCATATCGTTTATGTCCTGATGTTAAATACTCATTTATCACCGCCTCATGGGCAAATAATCAGACATCTGCAGGAACAGGGCTTGGGTCGTAAGGTTCTAAATCCACCTTCTGTTTTCGTGCATCCATCTCCAGCTTAACTGTGTTTTCTTTTCTCATTAAACAGCACGATGCCTCCTCTGGCTTTGTGTAACAGAGAGCAGCTGCACCCAAAGCCTTATTCTTTCCAAAAACAAGTTCACATCGTGCAAGTCAAGCAGAAACACGAACAAGCGAACATGAAGCTTCTTTAGCTCGATGCGACAGGTAGTTTGAGAAAATGCAAAACAAGGGCAGCGTTTTTTTATCCTGCCCCGATTTTGTTTGTTTGTTTGTAGGCAAGATTACACAAAAACTACTGGACATATTATCATGAAACTTGGTGAATGGATGTGTGAAGTGCGAGGGAAGAAACTTTCACCAGTGTTGGTGTGGAACTGCTGTTGTTCTCTATAGGGCGTTTTTTGGCATTTTCACTGATGGATCTTGATGAATATATGAAATAGTGCGAGGCCTCATCGCCGTTAGTGTTCACATTTTGATGGACCTTGTTCGAGCTGTTAAGAAGCCATAGGCCCATACCTTTTGATTTAACTGCGGGTAATAATCAAGTTCTGTCTGATCAATCCTGGAGACTGGATGAATCTGGAGGAATGGAAGTCACAACCTCTGCAGGTGTACATCACATCCATCTGTGGGCCACAGACTGCTCAGTCCTCCATGTAACCCACATTTTTAACCTGACAGGCGAAATAGTCTGTAGCTTTTCTTACCCTCTATCACTTCCTCTTTCTCTCGCCGAATTCTCCTCTCCTCTCGTTTTTTTTTGGACCGTTTATGTAATAAATACTCAACTCCCACAGTGAATGGCAGAGAAAGGAGGGGTGGGGACTGGAAAATGAACAGAATAATGCATTTTTTCATCAAAAATTCCTTCTCTTCCTCTACCTCAAGGTTTCCTCCTCTGAGCATCTTGAAAGCTGGGCAACAATGTGGCCACACAGTGAACACCTAGTTACCATATGAAACACTCCAGCAGTGAACTGGAGGAGACGGAGAAGGGAGAGAAGTCTTGTGTTATTTATGATACCGGGCCTTGTAGCTATATGGGTTCCCCCTTCATGTCTACTCCGAGGTATGGCCCCCATATGCGAAGGGGTATAAGTGTAGCTTTAGAAAGTTGCTCTCCCCTCCCCTCTGCATCTCTTTGCTCCTCGCTCGCAGGTTTTGAAGAAGAGAAGTAGCCCGTCTCCCTCTTTCATGGCTTTGAGGGACATTTCATATCGCCTCAGGTGTCTGTCAGTGTGACTAACAGTTCTGAGAGTGGAGAACTAATATCTCAGGAAGTCGCCTGCAGGCAGCAGCACATAGATGTTACTGCTGGTGGCACACAATGAGAGGGGCTCATACTTTAGAGGCATTCAGCAGCAGCAATTACTGCAGATTCAGTGGGCTGGTTGGTATTAAACAATGGCTGTGACAACCTCAGCAGATTATAATAGACAGTGGGAACGGCAAAATAAGTGCAATCATCTGTACTGCTTTGATTTTATAGGATGTCTGACAAAAACTCACAAAGAGCCCAAGGAAATGTACTGAGGGTAGTGCACTAACCAAACAAAGCAATAATAATAATGGTTTTATTTATTTGCGTTTCATTTTTCCCTCTTTGGTTCTTTCAGCATCTCCCCACACCCAGCGCAGCTGCTGAGGAGGCCTTTTAGACTCCTACTGTACAAGGTTGCAAAATTAATTGTTGTTCCTAAAAGGACATGGCGGTCCCGTGTTAAAGGTTGTCTCCTCTTTTCACCTTCAAGCCTGGCTTTTGTCAACTGTAGTAAAGGCATCACGATGCCTCCTGACTTCAATAACAAGGTTTACTGCAGAGAAGAGGGGAGGGAAAGAAAAGACAAGGTCTCGCAGTAAAGAGACACACTGGTAAACAGTAGGAAGGTCATCTAACCCTGGAATACATTGAGTCTTTCAGGGCCTTCTTTCCATTAAGGATATTCAAAAAAAGAAGAAAACATGACCATTCAGAGTTCATATGTATGGGCTTAGCAGCAGAAAGATAATTTTTCTGCATAGCCAGAGCAGCTCTATTGATTGTTGGGGAGACGTATGGACTGTGTAGGACCAGAAATCAAAAGATCCTCACGCAGATGTTGGCAGTAAAAAAAGAAAGTTGCAGCTCTTTAATGCCAAACAAACAATATACTTGACTTTTCGTCCTTTGCCCATGACTGGTCCTTCACGCTGTGCATGCCTGAATGGATGTAGCATTGTGAGCCCCTGCAAATTGGAGCCGGACAATAAACATATCATCAAAGATGATCCTGCTGCCCCCAGCAGTCGGCTCTGCCCTGCGACGCCGAGTTCAGAAGACGAAGATCGGCAGGCAAATGAGTGCTGCTGCTCAGCGCACAGTCAGCCGTAACAACAACAAAGATAAGGCTGATGGAAATAAATAAATAAGGATGGAGGAGACGGGAGGGGGGGGGGGCTGGTGGTTGTGGGGCGGAGGAGACACTGCACAGAGATGAAATGGAGACCTGCCACTGTACTCAAGGACACCGCATGCCACTGTGTAATTAGAAATGTACACAGATGATTTGGATGCAGCGATATGATTAGGCAAAGCAGTCCCCAGTCTTGGGCCTAATCAGCACACTTCTGAGAGACACTCCAAGACTGCCGCCGCCGTGCGTCTCTGCGCGCGTGACAGTGTGTGTGTGTAGTGGAAGAAGAGGGGATGTTACACGCTGCGTTACTCTCGCCTCACTTGAATCTGGGAAGGGTACACCAGAGGAGCGACAAACACTTGGGTACGTTCAGTCACAGGGAACAGGGTATGACAGACATGTAACATGAACATCCAGACACATATGCATGATCTGTGCATGGGGAGAACCGGGGACTTTATGAATAGAAGCTGCACGTATGAGGAGGACACGCTGCTGATCCGATGTCAGCGTTTCACAAAACCCTGAACAGAGGAAACAGATGAAGAGGAGAAGAGAGAAGTTGGTTATTTCCTTCAACTTTAGTTTGTGAATGGTAACAAACTTGACTGGAAGGAGGTTTCAGGAATATTACAACGCTTCACCTTTTGACAGCAAAGCCTGGGGTCAGCTGAGGGGGAGCAAACACACACCTTCAATCCCAACACGTATGTAGATGCAGCAACATGCACAAAAGATTTAATGAGCAGAGGCCAATTAAAAAGAGCTGCTGCCCGTCTCCTCCTCCTGCTCATCTACCACCTCCCTTTCTTCTCCTCCCTCTACCCATGCTTCTGTCTCTGCTCCTCCAGTGGCTTGTTATTGATCACCTTTAACCCCGTCTCTCAGTGGTGTCAAAACTACCATTTAGGCTCATCCCTGGGGCTGTGCGTGTGTCGATCGCACCCTGCCCCATAAATCATTACTTGGAGGTGGGCTCGGGAGGGTCTGGGCTGCCTGGAGCTCCGAGGGAAGGCCTGACTTTTCACAGACACATTTCGCCAGAGCCCAGCCCCATCGGCTGAGGGGTCAAGGGTCATCGATGGTCCCATGGATTAGCACCCAGACACCCCCGCTAACCCTGGCTCCTTGAGCCAGCCCACCTCCATTCCCCCCAGGGGCCCAGCCGTAGCACCCCTTCGATTTTTAAATAAGACAAAAGGTCAGTTGGCGTCCTGCCCCGTCTCCACAGCGATCCGCCGCTCGGAGCGTGACGGCTTTTCTTTATTAATGATGGATCCTAATTTCTGTCTCGTTGCCGCCAACTGAATGAGGGATGAGTAAAGTTTTGGGTGAGATGTGAAGGGAAGTTCGGGGAATGATTTGGTCCGGGGAGTTTGTCAGTGAAAGGCTGGGGCTGTGGGCTGCAGGACACTATTGTTGTCACTGTCTATCTCATCTGTGTCAGCCTCATACAAAATCCGCTTTACCTCCTCCTGTGCTGGAGGCGCCTCATGGCCTCAGTACATGGCTGCGTATCAGCCAGATGCTGCACTCACCCCCCCTTCCTCCTCCTGCTCTTCTCCTCACCCCTTTCTCTCCCCCCCCCCCCAACTATGCTTTCCTTCCTATGTAGAGAGGCGCATTAACAAATCTCTCCAATCCACTGTCTGTCTCTTTCCCTGTAACCTCCCTGCCTGGGCGTCTGTCCACCTGCTGCTCTCCCTGCAGTGGTCAGACCGGGTGAGGTAACCCTCCTCAGTCAAAGTCGAGGGGCCCGAGGATGAGGAGATGATGGGGAGAGGTGACAGGTCCTTTGTTGGGGTAAAGACTCATGACCCATGGGCAGGCAGCGCGAGGAAGGGGCAGCGGAATCTATCACTCACCGCAAATCCCAGACCTGTTATACATATCAGTTTCTATTCTTCTATCATAGAGAAGTAAGCAGTGGATTATAATGTACACTCACTCAAACAAAAATATATTTATTTAATTTAAGTATCCTCATTATATGCTGATTTTTATTCATTGAATTGTATTTTAACTAATTGCATTTATTTAACAAACACAATTAATTAACAAACTCAAATTAATTACAATTTGAAACAATGAAAACCATGACTAAGACAATAATGCGTGTTCCTGCATCAGTGGTACTAATGTAATATGATGTGGTAATGTGGTAATGGTAATGTGGCACCCTTCTACCTGATGAGCGTTGTATATACTTTAAAAGCAGCTCTGTATTCTTACTCTTGCACTGGAGGCGTTTCTTGGATGAATTGCCTCATTTATTATCTGTGTTTGTTTGTGAGCTTGCAGGATTGCGATGAAAGGACTGGACACATTCAGGGTGTTGGTATCAATGAGACTGTGGCATTTAAAAAAT
Source organism: Pseudorhombus dupliciocellatus (assembly GCA_016785235.1). NCBI lineage: Eukaryota > Metazoa > Chordata > Actinopteri > Pleuronectiformes > Paralichthyidae > Pseudorhombus > Pseudorhombus dupliciocellatus. The sequence continues at coordinate 4,199,998 of JAFBJW010000280.1, forward strand.
GGATATAATGTGACCTTGGCTATGAGGTTTGATTTACTTTAAGTGGATGGCCTTGGCAGATGAATGCGCTCCACTGAGTGTAATTCTAGTTTAAATAAAGAATTTGAACACCTCCTCCACACCGACTGCAGTTAAGTACAAATAGTCAGATTCCATATTCCATATTGGATGACTGAGGCGGCCATGCTTTGTGTTCTGGGCAGAGTGGATCAGGGATCGCACACTCACACCAATCAACCTGCTTGCATACACAGATGAAGGGGATCCATTGATGTTTGAGGGCGATGCTGGTGTATTGGTGCAGAGGGTTAGGATTTGGTACCCATTATTGTGTAGGTGCTTCCCACTGCCTCCTTATCCCTTTCACCCCATCCGCCTCTCCCCTGCGGGGCAGCCCTGCCAGGGGGCGCAGGCATGGGACAGGACACTCCGCCAGTGAGGGGATTAATTGGTGTGGCACCTCTTTGGTGCACATGGCCAAAGCAATTAAATAGTGGCCCTAGGCCCTTCAGTTTGCTGTTGCTCAACCAGTGACAAAGCATCAAATTGGGTCTTTCTCTTCATGCTTATATCTACATCTGTGCATGAATGCCAAAGAGATTAAACACATTCTGCCTGTGTTCATTTGTTCACATTGAAAACTTACTGCAGATAGCCAGCATCAAAGATCTGACCTGTGTGATGGAGGCAAATTTAACTTTTTAAAGTATGTGCTCTTTGCTTATTGTGTGTGTGTGTGTGTGTTTGCGTCAATGTGTTTCTGCACGGACATTTGAATCCAGTGTGTGGACGCAGGGCCTAGTGGCTGCCTCATATCTCTCCCACTGTCTCTCCCACTCCCTGCAGCCATCAATTAGTGAGGCTGGATGATACGAAGGCCTTATGCCTTTGTTGCTTCTCTCTCCCTCTCCCTCTTCTCTCTGTCTCCCCCGTGTTTGAAGATTGAGAAAAGACACAAGGCAGGTTACTGTAGCTCCTCTCTGGGGTATTGGTTTGCTGCCTGCCCCTCTGTAAAGCTGCCTGGGCCCCAAGCAGCAGACCAGAGAGTCCACAAAGTCTTCAAACACAGGAGGGGAGATACAGGCCTGGCCATGAAAAGTCAACCTCTGACAGAAAAAAAAAGCTGTGTCAGAAAATCCAATGCACACAGCTGAGCGAAAGTCCCTTGGACGTGTATGTTCACTATGTGAACTATTCTATAAACATGCTATATGTGGCATCAGGGCTGTGTACGATGAAGAGGGGAAGAAAGATTTCTCAAAAATCTCAAATTAAAAATGAGGAAGAGAGTGGAGATGGAGGTCAGGAAAGGGTTAAGAAAAGGGAAAAGACGGCATGAAGGAAGAGAAGGAAATGAACAGCAGCAGTTGAAAGAAAAGGAATAGATAAAGAATAATAGACAGAATGAGTCTTATGCAGGAAAATTAGGGGAAGACAAAACCGATAAGGGGCCTGAGAAATAGATGAATGTTGAGAATAAAAAAGAAAGCAGACAAAGCGAAAAAAAAGGATATGCGCAGGGAGAACAAAGAATCTGGACGAAGAAATTACATATTTTTATACAGTCATTCCCAGCACTAAGCTAATATCAGACAGCCTGTCCTGTAAAATACAAGGGACCCAAATTCATGTGTAACAAAATAAAGAAAAAAATTTAGTTTTTATAGATGAAGATGTGCCTGTTCACAGGTTAACAACCAAAACAGAGCCAGAAAAATACCTCTCCATTCAAATTTGCATTTATTTTTAACTGTTAGCTGTCAATGTCAAAACTGCTGGAGAGCAACTGCAGGTGCTGCGCAGAATAACTGACAGCTTCACTCCGAGTGGGTTGGTAAACAGCACTTGTGCTATTAGATTCAGTTTTGTCCCGAAAAATGGCAAATGATAAATGTTTGTATGTTTAAAAGAGTGCAGACAACCTTTGTCTAATCATGGCCAGACGTGCTCGCCCCCAGCCACCCGGCCGCCCCAGCCCAGGTCGCCAGACACTGGGCTGGATAGAGGCGTGAAGAAGGGGGCCAGACCGCTAACCATCCATCACATCTGTCTGACCCGCCCCGCAGTGCTGAAAAGACCACGGTTATCACTCACCCCTGACACAGTCATTGACGTTTGCCCTTCGAAGCACGGGCACACACACACACACAGAAGCACACATATAAGGTCTACAACGTCTTTGCAGCCCTTCCAAAATGTCCCATCACCCTTGTCCTTCCCACGATTGAACTCTCATCACCATCCATCACCTCTCATCATTCACAAAAATGCCAACACGCACCAAGCGATGGCTCCAAACCAATAAGGCCCTGACAAATGCCAGGTAAACTCCCAGCAGGGATCATGTTAGTCACCGACACCCTCAACCAGGAAACGCTTGTGTCTAAACCCGGTAAGCGGTTGAGCAGAGCTGCTGTCAGCCTCGATGGAGGATGCATGGTGGGGAGCTTTGTGCTGATCTGACTTGGGCGTAACAATAGCGCGTATTGTGCTGCTGCCTCTCAGCTTTATTACATATGTATGTGTTGATTGCTGCAAAACAACAATGCGGGTGCATGGCATTAAGCAGTAACAATAACAGTGATGCTTGCAGCTCCTACTCAGCGTTGGATGTTTATCCAACAAACCTCTGTGTTCACGCCCAGTACCCAGTGGTGTGAAATACCAGCAGGGGAGCCAGCTCGGAAATATGATGAATGGGAAATGCAGAATATTCTCCATTGAATCAAACCGTTCATGGGGAAAAAATAATTGCGATTGTTTGATTAATTGTGTTTCTTGTTGTGTTACACAAGGCACAAATCGTCTGAACAACTTTTACTTGAGGCCGTATACAGAAAGCTTTGTCCTGCGTCCGGACTCCAGGGACGAAGTGAGATTGACACTGTGCAGATGAGAGAAATCGATAGAGTCCGCCGCACAATGAACACATATGAGAGAGCTCCATAGGCTCAAAGGTCACCTGGCCCACCCACGTCACTGTGGTGTAACAAGCCTGAGTGGAATGCCAGCGGGTCGGTCCACTCCTTGAAAACGTTCGGTTTGTCACCCGCCTAACCCCTCCGAGCATCGTGACACACCCAAGACGGCCAAGCTATGCGCCACCCCCGCCGGCACCCTGTGGTATCAGAGACCTCCCCACCCTTGGGTCCCCATTCACACAAAACCACACATGGGCGTGCGCAGACAACAGCCATCTCTGATGCCCTTCTGATTCCCTCTGCTGGCATTTAGCTGGGATGGTTCCGGGTGTGTGCGTGTACGTGTGTCAGTGTTTGCTCCAGCGGGCCGCAGTGAGGCAGTGAAAGGGTGGGGGTGGGGTGGGGGCTGCTGAGGTGACAGGAGTGGTGGTGCAGATGTCCCAACAGCCAGCAGAGCCTCATGAATGGCGACTGTTGTGATGATGATGACGGGGAAACGCGTTGGAGGCCTGGCCTACGCACTGCAGCCATCTGAATGGATGGAATTCAACATGGCCGAAAGGACGGGCTCATGCGTGCGGGCCGCGGACAATGCGCCCTCTCTATTGCTTCTTCCCTATCGCTCTCGGTCACTTTTTCTTCTTTGCCGCTTCATCATCTCCCCTCTGTAAATGTAGCTGTGATTGTCCTTTGTGTTGATGGTTGATGGAAACTTATCTTTCATGGGACAACTCTAAAATAGGGTTTATGTACGTGGAGGAAAAGGACAAATAAGATGAAACAAAGGAACAAAGGAGGACAGGAAGTCAGTAATTGATTTGATGTGGAAATGTTATGATTGATCTATTGATTCTCTCTCTGCTGTTCCAGCCCATTTCAACACCAGACATGTAGCTTCACTCAGGGGACCATGAAGCAAGGGGCCTCACAAACACACACACACACACACACACACGCCACTGGTCTGTGTGAGAGTGACAATGCCTCTTCAAGCTCGCTCCTATCATACATCTGTTCAGCAAATCGAACGTGTTCAATACTTAAAGGTTGTTTGCATCTTTTAATTTTTTTTGTCACATGTTTGAATTTCAACTGAAATCGCGTGACAAAATGTGTTCTCAGTGCATTTTTTCAGAAGATATAGAAATAGAAAATCTTGTGCCGTACCCACAGCTGAGATCAAGTGAAGCGCACAGACTCAAGGATGCAGTAAAGACATATCGCGCTGAGCTGTCAGTCTTCATCGCTCCTTGAGTGTGGCCGTATCATCGCACACTCAGTGTAAACCAAACGCTGACCCTGCATGTCATCCTTCCCTCTTTCACCACTAAACTCTCTGACTCCTGTCCAGTAAATCCTGAAGTTCAAGGATATAAAATGTATTAAGTCATATACACACAACTAAATAAGGTATGGATTGAGACCGTTACTATATCTGTCTCTACACCTTAGTTCCCAAGAGCTTGTGTGTCCTTTATTTATTGGCGGCAGTGAAGTGGACAACCAGACTACAGTGAAGTCCTTTATCCTGACGAAACAAACAGATCAACCACTCAGCTCTGACCCACACACACACACAGACTCACACAGGGGAACAACAGACAGTAATACACCGACATGTTGAGAAGTGAGAGACCAAGAAAAGGATTCTTGTTTGAAGCAGGAAGGGGTTATTGTTCGCTGGATGCCAGGGCGTGGGCACGCAGCGCAGATTAGCTGCAGGGAAACATTATCTCTTTGGCACAGTTTACAAGACCCAGTCTGGCCAGGCCTGGTCCAGTTGGACCATCGAGGTACTTCATGTTCAGAGAGCCCCTTGTCTCCCAGAGGAACAAAGTGAGGGCTTGTTGGAGACACCCAGAGGGGTGAGTCCCTGCTCTCCTCCCACCTCCTCTCCTCCCTGCCTCCCCTCCTCGCCTCCCCCTCTGCCCCCCAGACCAACTGCAGGGCTGCTGGAGTTCAAGCCTGGCCACGTGTTCACCATTACACTCCCACAATGACCTTGTTGAGCTCAACATTTAGAGTCCCATAAAAACATTATTGTCCGACTCCTGGGATCATTTGTCCACTACTACAAAGGCTCAGAGAAAACCAAAATGTTAATCCCCCCGGGGTTTTGCGGAGGCGCATTTTTCAGATTCTGCCCCTATTCCTCCTCTCGGCCCGTCCACCCTGATGTGCCCACACTGACGCACTTCCCAGTGGTGCCCACGGGGCACTCCTACACCAGCTCATTCAGATATGAAGAGGGCTGCCTGGTCAAAACTCCACCCAATAAAACAGCCATTTTGTGTTTTGTTCTCCCAAAGAGCAAAACCATCAATAACATTCATTCTCTTCAGCCTTTTCCTCTCATGTCATTGAAGTTTGGACACAAATGTTCCAGCCTGTGACCTCTCCATCTGTCTGTCCCTCCCCTTTTCTGATGCATAACTTAGGACCCTTAACAGCGAGAAGTCCCTAATGGTCATTTAGTCTCTAAACATGTCCATTTCACGTCGGCTGGGTGCATGTACCTGCTGAGTGAATGGGCAAGGTCGTGCCAGCCTATTAGCCATATTAAAAACCGACCCATTATGGTAATTGGGGAGCTCTAATGCATGTACAGGTTGCTTAGCGCCCATGTATTAGCACTGATAGATGACTCAGTGATTAGCATTGAGAGGTACATTGTAGTGCAGCGCTGCTGCTCGCCCCATGCGCTCGCCGTCCTCTGATCCCGTCTCTCGGTGTGGTGACCTCTACTGTGGACACTTAGGTCAGTTATGTTCGTCCCTGACCAAATGTTTGCTGCTGGGAATCAGAGTGACCGCCGCGGACAAGGACGTTAGCTATTCACTGCAACAATGACGTTGGAAGTTTTGATTCTAAATTTGATGCTTTTCCATGTTTTTGATGAGAAAAGCCCAAAGCCGTCATCCTCTCTGTCCAACCTTACATAGATGTGCATGTAAATGCAACCACTGTGTACCGCAGTGGACTCGAGTCCACCATCATGTAGCACACACTCAAAAGAAGGGTACAGCCCTTCTGAAATTGAAAGGAACATCTCATCTCTTAATTAGGAAGTGGTGCTGATCATTAACTCAGTACAAATGCAGATCTTTGCTTAATACCAGAACAGCCTTTTTTCATTATTAACAATGCAAATATCTCAAAATTTAAAATGCACTGGAAATCCTGACTGGCCTATGTGGGAGGAGGGCAGCAGGAGCCCACAGTTCCACTGAAGACAGTGTTAATACTTCACTTCAAGTTTTTTTTTTTAATTTGGAAACCCATTAGGGAAATGCTTTGCCTTGAGTATCCACATCACATTTCATTAAATTTTACCATCTGTCCTGAACCACCAGCACCCATCCAAATCTCTGTCTTCCTCCCGATCCAGAGCTCCCTTCGCCTGCTCTGTGAGCAGCCCTGACTGGGTCTCTCAGGGAAGGGAGCACATTCTCCTTTCATCCCCTCTTAGAGGACAAACATCAGTCCCATCTCGCCGCCCATCCATATTCATGAGACGCTTATAAATATCTGATAGCAGCCTCGCTACAGCTGTTTAGCTAGGAGAGCAACGTAAATCGCCTCGTGCGTGCTCACACACACACACACACACTCACTCTCTCCCTCTCTCATACACACACAAGAAATGCACTGGTTGGAGGCCAGATCTCAGCCCCTCATCCCCCAGTGGTTCTACCTGCCTGGCCCCCTGATAGCATCGGCTCATTGCAGGACTATCGCTCTTGCTCTCCCTCTCTTTAATTAAAGCGTAAGTGTGACTACGAAATGAGAGAGACAAAATGAGTACAAAATGAGAGAGGAATCCTTAAGTGCCGTATTTACCTTCCCTCTGATAGGGCTCACGCTTATCAGTGCAGTGGAAGTACTAGAGGCAAGAGACAGGGACTTCTCAAAGGCCTGAGTAATCGCCTGGGCCCTCTCTCCCTCAACACACACACCTGAGCTCTACCTTTCTACGCATGATGCATATGGAATACAAATGCTCAACAGTGGAGCTCAGAGGTTGCAGAAATGTAAATGGTCTCATGAAACTTACAGTAAAGTACAAAGAGTTTCGCTAAAGCAACATTTATAAGAACTCTTTGAGACAAAACATTGTGACAGCAGCTAATTATTCTTTTGTTAATTCCAAGGAAAAAGTATTTTGTGTTTATCTTTTGTTTTGTGGGAATATTTCACTTTAAGTAAGGAAAAAAATAAAGGTTTAATCAAATTCGACAAAGTCAAATTAGACAGACGTAGTGTGGTGTGTTGGGTGATAAGGCATCAGATGAACACAAGTTGTGTCCTATATACACCCAACACACCTGGCATAATAGTAGTATTCGTATAGACTCATGTTGAGGTCAACCTGATGAATGTACATGAGAATCAGACGTGTTTTCATGCTCACTCCTCCATCGGCTGCCTATAGACTCCATGTTACAATGTGCTGAGGATACGTACAGCTCAGCTCATTCTTAGGGAAGTGTCAGAATGAACCAGAACGTGTATTGATAACATACAATGAGCTGAACTGCCTCCACCAAGGCTGACTGGCCACATTATCGAATATACTATCGCATATACTATCTATTAAGATCTAATACGTTATTCCATGTCGTGAGAAGTTTTCTGCAAACTGCTGACATTAAACACGCGTAGAAACTTGAACAGTGTTTCATGTGAAAAGCTGCAAACAAACAAATACCAATGAAAACACCTCAGTAGATGTTAAGATGCTGAAATACTCTGTTGGGTTCAGGGAAGTTGTAAATTCAGTTGATGTTACTGTGTTTGTCGCTGTGAGTTGGTCTTTCCACTCTTTCGCATTAGTGATTAGAGCGGTTTCTCATATGTTTCCTTTTTTGATTTCAAACCTTTCTGTGTGATGAAAAAGCCTTCTTCAAATCTGTCCATGAATGAAGGGGGAGCCTTGCAGACGTTTACAATGCAGAATCCTTGAGAGGAGAAAACAGAAGGGGTCTTTTTTTTTTTTTTTTTTTTTCTTCCTGGGGCTGCAGATTAGAGCGGCGATATGAACACCTCCCTATCACTGTCTGCTCACGGCCTCCTAATCACATCCCAGCAACTGATACTGAGGCAGAAACACAACGTGAGAGGGGAGGCACAGGCTTGGAAAGCAAATGCCACAATCGTCCATGTGCTGGGTGTGTGACACAGATACCACCACAAGATTCAAAAGGTGCAATTAGTGGACAACACTTACGCTGCCCCCAAAGCCGCACATCTGACGAACTTCACTGGTGCTTCTTGTCTTTTTGTTTAATTCTCCCTTTTATTTGCTGATACCTAAGCGCTTCCATTTGCTCGTCTTCTCCTCCGACTCATTAGAAACATTCGAATAGCTGATGCCAGCAAGAAAACACATTCTGCTTCGGTCTGAAGAATATCTTTGTTCTGTTCCCAATACAAATAGAAGGAGATTTAAATATTGCTCCTCTGGTGTGTGCCTGTGTGGCTGAGCGAGCGAGGGAGGTAGAGGGAGTGAGGGTCTGAGTGTGCCGAGCGCATCTGTGTGTTGATCTGCGATTGGTTGTGCATACGAAAGGATGAAAAATAGTGTGAGCTTGCATGTGTGTGTGTTTGAGAGAGCCTGGGTGTGTGTTCCCAGAGGGTATTTCTGTTTCTGGTGGTGAGTACAGTTAAGTGAACAATAGGCAGTACTGCACTGCACCCTATGCAGCCTGACACTACACAACGTGGACAAAAGGCAGACTAAAGCTTTGTGGCTGAAGCTGGAATTCTGCTTTACTTTTGGAAACGGTGGAAAATGCTGTGAGCCTTTAGCCAGAGAGCTCTGGAATATCAATGATGAACCTGGAGGAAGGTCCAGTAGCTGGACCAGCCTGGGGCTTTGACTTTCTATTAGCTCCGCCAAGGTTGTTTTCACCCCATCCGCTTGTTGGTTTGTCGGCAGGATTAATCAAAATGTAACAGATTTCCATGAAACTTGGTGGACGTTGGGCCAAGCCATTCAATTTGGGGTTGATTCCTGAGAGACACGAGTTGTGTTTTTAACACTGGAAAATATTTTACAAAGGAGGTTGAGCTACTTTTAAAATTATATATATTTTTGAAATAGTTAAGAACCTGATATACATGAATGAGTGTGTGTATGTGCTCTGCTCATTGTCGTAATAAAATAGTTTCACTGTCACACTGCGACAGGTGCACGGTCAGTGCTTGTGTAAAAGCTTGGAGGCTAAATCTAACATTGAGGCTGCGACAAAGAAGAACTGAAGCTTCAGAGAGTTGAGATGGAAAATAACAAATGAAAGAAATAACAAAACTGAAGTAAACACAAGGTGGAGAACTGAGAGGGGGGGGGGGGGGGGGGGGGGGGGGGGGGGGGGGTGGGGCTGTAGCTGGCTAGCGTTGCTCATTAGCCATGCATAGTATTTTGGCTCTTCTCCCACACCTCCTGGCTCATCATCATCGCCTGGGCTCTGGCTGCCAGCGAATCCCCCCACCTCACCCTCACCAACCATTCCTCTTTGCCCCCTCCCTCCCTCCCCTTCCAGCCCCTATAATCACACCCGCAATCACAGCCCCTAATTAGGTTAATTAATTTGTATCAGCCCTTGTAGGGACTTGGCTGATGAGGCAGCCATAATAGTGTCAGCGTTGCCTGCACCCCCCAAACCCCCCCCTCCCTCCCACGAAAAGAAAAAGATAGAAAAAAGGGAATAAAAGATGTGATGCAAGCCTGTCTGTGACAAGACAGGACTATAAACCACAGGGTCACATTTACCTCCCCATCCTCCCCCCAACCCCTCTGTCGACCTCGTCTTTTCTCCCCTCTAACCCCAACACGTCCCTTCCCCCTGCGCCTGTTACTCAATAGGGGTGACACTGACACCTAAATCGTGATATACATCCTATTGTGTCACCGTACTTCATTGTGTCCACTGGAATGAAAACATCCTGCATAATAATAATTGAGTCTGCACACCACAACACCCCCCCCATCCCGCCCGACATACTTCCATGTATACAGCGACGTGCTGTCTTGTTTGTTTACACTTTTGCACTCGGTTGTTGTGTTCCAAAAGTGTGTGGGGAGGAGGGGAGTGTGCGGTATGATAATGATTTTCTTGGCGGTTAGTCTCTGCAGTCGTCAGAGAGACTGATCGAAGCATCGCATTACAATCAGCGGCCCTCATCGCCCCTCATCAGGCCACTGACGAACAAACTCTGATTAACACCCTGATCTGATTACTGCAATCACACAGGCTAACCACGCACAAGCACTGTCCCCCATCAGCACGCACACACACACACACACACACACACACACACTGCTGAGATTAGTTGAGGTTCTCTCATCACACATTGTCACAGAGGTAACCGTTATTAGACAAGCAACGCACTCACAAATGTATCAACGCGCGTCCACGAAGGAGTGGAGATTAAGATTCTGAGCTTCACGTGAGCGGAGAGGAAGCTTTCGTGAAGTCACACCTACAGTATCGAACCCTGTACAGTATCTGGTGCGTTCATTTCCTTCCCATACGCATGACCAGGGTGCGTTCAATTGTGATGCAAGCAGACAGATGCATAAATATACACACACATACACACGCAATCTCAGGCAGACAATGACACGCGGAGGCTTCGAGACAAGGACAGATCCGGTAGTTAAAGCGTAATGAACACGTCCCCGAGGCGCGCGCCTGGCATTCCCCTGAATGATGGACTGACAGTAATACCGGGGCAGATGGGTGCGCTCCACGCCCTATTCAACACCACACACACACACACCACACAAACACACCCTCCCCCTGGTATATTCTGTCCCTCTCTCCTGCAGAGATACCCCCTGTAGGTCTGATGTGGAAGGGGGGTACCAAGGGTGCTGTGTATGTGTGCGTACGTGTGCACCTAGAGGCAGGGGGCACAAGTATGAGGCCCCCCGTCATGATTTAGGCTCCCATGCAAATTTAATCAATTCGAGTACCTCTCGCCAGCCAGGGCTCATTAGCGGCAATTTAAAAAGAGGGCTCTGTGATCCCCACCTCAGTGCACGAGCCAGACGTTCAACTCCAGCACACGCACACACACATCCAAAGATACACACATATCCAAATACTGACACAAACACACAAAAAAAACGCACGCACGTCAGGGGCACTGTCAAGGCTGTAAAGATTTTCCTTCAGACGTCTTCCCCCTGGCATGGAGAGAGACCCTGCCTGCACGCCATCCCCCCACCCCCTCTTGCCTCCCCCTCTTCTGTCCCTCCACTCTATCCACTACTTCAAAAGCCCCATGACACCCAGCTTCAAGTTAAAGGAGAGAGGGATCCTAAGATAAAGACGACCTCTCATCTCCCAACCCCCTCCTATTCTGAGACACCCCCCAACACTCAAACCCCAGGCCACCTCTCTCTCTCTCTCTCTCTCTCTCTCTCCTCTTCCCACCTCTCACTCTCCAGCTCTCTATAATTGGAGGATCGATTAGTGCATCCTTAACCTCGGCTCTGAACGCTGGCTCTGGAGTGGGAGTGAGTTGTGCTGGTGAATGAGGTGGGTAGAGGTGTAGCACCTGTTCTGCGATGGGGTGGTGGCGATGAAAACGCAGAAATATTACATTCAAGTTCAAATACGCTGAAATGTAACTCCACCTCCCATGGACAGTGTTCAGTTTATTCTGGATAATTTGTCGATTTTACACATTTAGGTCAGTTTCTACAGCATAGAAAAAAAAGTTGTATTTTATCTTAGTGTGAATCGATTTTTAAATCATCTGAATAAATTAAATAAAGCTGTCAACTAGAAAACTTTGCAGTATCTGACACTTTATGCTGCTTAACTAAAAATAACAGAGCAATGTGTATAATATTATTTACTTTCTTCAGACCGTGTTGGATAATGAAAAGTTTCGTGTTACAAAATACTTTCGCCTTTTAAATGACCTTTTTTCCCCCCACCATGCATCTAATAACTAACCTCGGAGAACAAAGCTCCATTTATTGTGCACGCTCTTAACCAGGCTGCGCTTTCCCTCTCAGCTCCTACTCGTCGAGGTTAATGTCATACCCTGCAGCTGTGTGACAACAACACGGCCGTCCACGTCCAACTGCTCCATTTCAAAAACGACTGTTTGTTAGCGAACCTCCAGGGTCATTCGCTTTAGAGACGGGGACAGGATGGCCTGAGCGAGTCGTCAAGTGAATTACGAGGCTTTTGACAAAAGAGGAATGCCTGTCTATATCTTTAAAATCAGAGGGTCGCCCACTGCCCACCCCTGAGCCCTGCCTCTGCGCCCCGGCGTAAGAGTCCCGTTGCCGGGGGCCGGAATGAAAGGCGAGCTTAAGGAGGAACAGTGGCACGTCTATGCTCGGCTTGCACAGTCAGATAGGGGTCCCGGAACTGCGCACACAGTGTTTTGACCCCTGGGCTCTCCTCCACGACCTCCACCCCCTCCGCTTATGGATGCTGGGCCCGAGGGTCCCGATACAGGCACGCTCTCTCAGCGGCGTGACGCAGTAGCAGAGGGCAGGCAGGGTGGGAGGAAGGCGTGAGGAAGTCGGGAGGGAGGGAGAGTTGGCAGAGGACGCTCTTTGACTGCTCACGACACAATTCTGACGTGAATGGTCGACAGCGGAATGCCAGCGAGGGGCCAGTGGGGCAGGCTTGCGTGACGTTCAGTGAAATATGTTCACCGCAACAGGGAGAGAAACTTTTTCACGTATGCGGCTGACCTGAAGTTTCTACTGCTGTTAGTCTGAAATGAAAACAATCTCCGCCCTCTCCCTGTGTTGGCCCATCTCGAGTTGTTGGCTCACCTCCGCTCTGGTCAGCAGTGTTTGGGCCAAGGCCTCTGGTCCCTCTCTTTCAGCCCCCTCCACCTTTCACTGTGTCTGGTGACATTTACGCCTGGCTCTCTCTCTTCCCTCTTCCCCTCCAGTGGCTCCCAGGAGAGGCTGATGGATGGGCCCTGTTTATGAAGCTGCTGCCACCACAGTGATCAATCAAGCCCGGGTCACTACGATTCCCTGCTGGGCGCCAGGCCTTCAGTCTGTTTCACGCTGTAATTTCAGGGAAGTAACCACACAATCAGTTCCTGCACGATCACACGTGAGGGGGAATGAGGGGGAAAATCAGCACGTTACGACCACGGCTTCCTCAGGAATGTGTTTTCTTCAAATTAAATACGAAGTCGTGACTCAGGGGCGCCCTCATGGGAGATATTTTGACATGTCAGAATAGGATCAAGAAAATCAAGCCTGGTCTGAATTTAGACATGAAACTGTTGTGAGAGCTGCAAACAAACTCAGCTCTTTTAATGAAAGGCAGATAAACGTTGATAGATGATGCTAGTTTGAATATTTATGTTTTGCTGTCCTGTCTGAAAAGAAAAGTGACTAAAAAAAAAAAATCACTGTCAAGCACCTCAGTTTCAGGCTCCTGGCTCAGGCTGTTGAACTAGAATGTAAATGAGCAGTGACTTGGTTAACGTGGTTGACTGGATGATCTGTGACAGAAACAGTATCACACACAGAGGATAAACTTTATAAAGAGACGCCACAGTGTTGTCAGCGTCTCTCAGGGGAGCCTTTGACCAGAGGTGCGTGTGTGTCTGCACAGATGCAGCTAATAAAATGAATAATGGCTAGTTTGGATTAAAGTGAGCTAATGAGCGAGCATTGACAATATTATTATTACCGCCGTTTGCTAACTGACACCTAAATCGTGGTTCGTTTTATTAGCGGCAGCTGTGTGTACCCTGCTGTGACATATGAAAAGGGTCTGTAGGAGGTGTGTGCTGAATCCTAAGTCAAGGGCAGCGACAAAGGTGTGTCCTTCAGAGCCTCTTCTGCATGTGCCACAACCACAACAGTGGATTTGTGTCCCTCATGTCCATATGAAAGGAAAAAAAACGTCATGTTTATCAGCATGGAGACTCGCAGGGAAAAGAACTGACATTCATGTTCACTCTCACAAACGGTATCGGCGGCGATGTGACCAATTTAAAGTCAGCTGGTAATGGGCTAAGTCAAGAGAATAAATCCATATATTACATACAGGGCGGCACGCCCCTCACAGCAAGAGGGTTTCCCAGTTCATACATCCCAGCTTCAGCAGGTACACGTGTCCTCCCCGTGTCTGTGTGGGTTCGTACTCCGGCTTCGTGCAGGCAGGGTTAGGTTAATTGGAGGCTACATGGACTGTAGGTGTGAATGGTACCTCTATATGCCCTGAGATACTCTGGTGACCTATCCAGGATGTACGCCGCTTCCGCCCATTGGGAGCTGGGATTGGCTCCAGCTCCCCCCTGCAACCCTCCAGAGGATAGGCAGTGAAAGTGGAGGGATGGATATTATTTATACATTTTTCTTGTATATGTATGTTAGCGTTCCTTCTATTGGCAGTGGACCATGAAAACAAATCACACAGGAACATATTGCTGTGAACAATGTTGGTTTTTTCACTTGTTGACATGTGGCTGGCTTCCTCACACCGAGTCCTAGTGACACTGTTAGAGGACCAAAATTGTTTTGCAGCTTTGTAATCAAACATCGCTGTCTCTTGAAACAGGTTCGAAAATGGAGTTGCAGGGTCCAACACCACAGTTCACTACGGACCGAGCAGTGATGCACACAAACACTGAACACATCAGTGACAGCTTGTAGAAAATGTACTAACAATAACTGTATCTCTATTATTGAGCAGTGGGTCAGACCTATAACTATAGAAACCTGGCTATTCTATTTCCTACTGTATTTTTTTACAAGTACCAGTGTCTTCAGCCAGACGGATTAATTTCAGCTGGTGTCATAAAGAACACTAATGCCACCTACTGGTTCAAGAGCAAAATACAGCAACTGAGTAACGAATCTCTCTCTCTCTGTTTCCCCACAGGCCAAAACTCCAAACTGCCGTCCCACAACCAGGTCCACCAGTTGTTATATGTGAGTAAAGAAAACACAGCAACCTGCATGTTCTTCTCATATTTATTATGTGAAAGAAACTAAAAAAAAAAAGATAAATATGTACAAGATTGAACAGGTGCAGTGAATACTGAAGAAAAGGGTCATATGTCTAAGAAGTGGATGACGTCATCAGGCTGTTGTTGATTCCCCTCTCAGCGTTTCCTCTTGGTCTCAAACTTGTAAATAGCTGCAGAATTGGTTGTCTCCTTTTTCACTTTTACTTTTTTGGCCTTATCCTGGTAGACAGGGAAGATGAAAGAAATGTTGACTGTTATAAATACATAAACAATTGACACAGAATGTGGGACCCCTGATGCTATCCGTTTCTAAATGCAGCCTCCACAGGATGGAGCGGCCATAGATTTGAATTGAGCACCGCCTCCTCACCTGCAGATCCTTGCGTGTCTGGATCTTCTGGCTGATGACAAACAGTTTCTTCTCTCTGTCAATCCTCTGGGAAAGGATCTTGTACTGGTTCTTCCGCTGCCTGGCAAACTTCTACAGGTGCAGCAAGAAGGAAACATTAAGCATCAGTCGATTGAGTTGATGATGACCTTTCAATAGAGTCAAGGGTTCAGGTTCTTCATGCGCAACACAGACCTGCACACTGCGAGGCTGCACGGCTCCCTGGATGCTCTTAGTCTCCAGGGTTTCCACAGTCGGTCTGTTGTACACTCGGTCCACCAGCTCAGGAACAGTGTTGAGGTGGGTCGCCAGGTCAAATGACGCCACTGAGGAAACATATAGCGTGCGACACGTGTGGATAACCTGCCATCACACCGCCAGCTAAGATCTAAACCCTCAATACTGTATCAGAACCATCTTATTCACCTTCTTTCTTGGAATCCACAAAAAATGTGTGATGGTTTTTCTGTTTGCTGTCAGCATCCAGGAGGTGAAGCTCTGCTTTCATCCTCTCGATTTTCTGAGATCAAATAATAAACAGATTAAGAAAGAAGAAGGTTCCACACTGACGAGCCAGTGCTCCCCGGTGGACAAAGGATGTCACTGAGACGCTGGAAATTCTTGTCAAATTATGACTTTTGTGAGTTGACTGGAGCAATTTGACAAGTTGCTGTGACCATAATCAATGAGTTATTTTGTTCCAGATTGAAAATGCCTTGGTTGGTGCATGTTGATAAACTCACCTTGACCTCTGCGACCCTTTTCATCTCCACATATTTGATATCCTGTGTCCTCATCAGTTTCTTCTGCTCCTCCGTCACCTCCACCTCCTCAGTGTCTTTTGTAGCTATGTGAACTCCATCCTGCCACGAAACAAGGTTCACACGTTAAAACACCCCAGAGGCCTCAAATCAGACCCGGGCGCAGTAATGTGAAGACATGTGAAGACGGAGGAATCTGTGTTAGACACAGATCCAGATCGCGTGGCTGTGATCTCACATGCAGCTTTGAGTTGATCATGTTAAAGTAGAACTCGTCCGGGTTCTTCTCCAGGGCTTTCTTCCGCAGAGCAGAGAGCGTGTTCTGTTTCTTGTGGTAGTCACTGTGACATCACAGACATATTCTTTAGCTGATCGCAAATCAAACTCATGAGGATCTAAAGACTGTAAACACAGACAGCACCAGGACCCTGGGGTAACTCACTCTGCACGGAGCTTGTAGTCCTTCTTCTTCTCCAGGAGTCCCAAATGTTTCCTGGAACCAGGCTGGTAGAACACACATGATAACGTTACACACTCGATTCATTGGTTACTGTCTCAGGACGTGTTTGTTTACATGTTTCAACGTGTGGTTGCTTCCTCACTGTGTTGTTAGCAGCTGGCTAACGCTAACAACACAGTGGGGGGCTCACCTGAGATCTTTCATGGTGGTTCCTCTGTCGGGATTTCAGCGCTTTCCTGAACGACGACATGTTTGGGAGATGTCCCCGAGGCCGACACCGACAGATGTTTCAGTCTAGGCGGGTAAACGTGTCCAATGTGGGAGGAAATGCCCCAAACACTAAGGCACAGCTCGGACCTGCTGCTTCCCTGGAGCCGACACACGTGGCTTCCTGTCCGGGTCGGGGTTGGTTTTCATTTCCGGTCCGCAGATTCGTTCCTCGACTCAAACGGAAAACTAATGACCCCTGGGTGGAAATATTATCAGAATACATTCATTTAATTCCATTACTTTTTTTTAATACAAACGCAAGGATTATGAGTTAATTTTTAATCGGATTAAAATTAGTTGAATTTAACGTTGTGAGTTGTAAGAGTGCAAATACCACACTGGAGGGCGCTGTTGCATAGAAGAAAAAACACTACTGAACAAATTTAAAACCGCACCAGACCGTACAGTCATGAGCAATCAAAGGGAATCTTTACAGACCAAAACACATTGAACTAGATATTTTTATTAAAATAAAACTGCTGGTTTCTTGTTGTTTTACAGATAAAGAAATTCATAAAATATGTATAAAGTATTCAAAGGACTTGTTGATTAAATGAATAAAATATTCAAAGTAAGCTGTTATTGAATTGACTTGTGTCAGTTCCAAGCTGTTCCACGAAACCGCCCAAAACTGGTTAAAACTACTAAATGTCATGAATGAGTCGTGAAACAACACAGGAGCCCTGAGCGTTACGTGCAATTAAAGATCTTTATACTGTTGTTCGGCCATATTTACTTAGGTAACGGATCATTACATGTGTTCCACTACTGGTGTTACGTTAGTAAATCATTTAGAAATGACTCCAGCCCCGTATGGATGAAAATTACAACAATGTTTGAACAAGTTAATCACCCAATTTCCTTAACACTGTTTTTGATCTAATACATTTCAGCTCAGTTCAAAGAGCTTGTGATATTGCATTTGGCTTCAAATATAAAGACCAAAGTGCACACACCAAATCATTTCTCTCATTATAACGAGGGCCTCTGTTTGCCAGAGTGCACGGTTCCCACTGACTGATAACGAGTCTGTGTTTCTACAACTTGAATACTTCTACTCATGACCCAGACATTTTAGAACACACACACACACACACATAGGAAATTAAAGCAACCGTGTCATTTGAACTCAAATATTTAGCTGTTTGCATGTCACAGACAGTAAAGAGAGAGAAACAAACTAAGTACAGTACTGCAGGAACCTGGGCGATGAGGGGGGTCACCACTCTGCTCGGGGAAAGAGGGGCTGTCCACCTCCCTTACCTGATTTTCTGGGGGAGGAAAAGAGACAAAGACAAAGCCGCAGCGGCACCAGGCGCTTAATCTCACCCAGACTCTGCGCTCTTAGTGGATGTGAGAAGAAGCCAGCGGGACAGGAGGGTTATATTCCACTGAACAGCCATTTTTCCCCCCATGGCACCTCGCTATCCCCGCTCCGACCGCAAGGAATTTGTTTTATATGTGTGAGATTTGCCTGGCACGCTGAATGTTTTGCGGGTGATGAGACCCATGAATGGGATCAGTGTTTCCACATTATGTCACAGGCTTGTTTATCAGTCTGATAGCTAATGACCCCCCCCCCCCCCCCCCCCCCCCCCCCCCCCCCCCCCCCCCCCCCCACTAACTTGTGTTTAACCAGGCAAACACAGACGGCGGCTTGAGCCAGAGTTGATGGGTTAAATGTCTGTGTTTTTTACTTTGCATTTACCATCACAAGGGAAAGGCCTGGTGCCACGGCGGGGGTGAATACTACTCTGGAGACCAGGGGCGCGTAACCAGCTGATGCAAGAGCAGGAGGACGAGAGGTTGTGGGTTTGTTCAGGGTCAGCAGTGGAGGAATGCCCTTGTGGGACAGATGCAGAGCCGTTTGGTTTTCTAATATGACCCCGTAAAAATAACACTGCTGACATATTGTAGGACTGCGGCACTCGGGCTGAGCTCAGGGCTTTGGTATGTCTCCGCTGACCATGGTTGGTCCTCATCTGCAGCGAGCCGCCAGGCCAGCCCAGTCCAAAAATGTATGAGCTAGACGTTCCTCCTGTGTGATTATTCAGTTGCATCCCCGAAACTTTATAAAAGAGATTTAAAAAACAACAGCAGAGGGAATCAGACCTCAGCCTGTGAAGTCATTACTGGCAGAGGGGAAGCGTAGCTTACTTGGGGTACAAGTTTGAGGTAATTGTACTTTACTTACTTATTTTCCTGTTGATTCCTACTTTTCCACGACATGTCAGTAGGACATGTACTTTTTACTCCACTGCATTCGTTTGACAGCCACAGTTACTCGCTTCTGTTGATGTTAAAGTAAGAGTAAAGAAGCATATAAAAGAAACAGATAAAAACATATATTCTGGATTGTAATGTGTGACTGAGACAACTGAGGCCCATCTGATATGTCAGAAAGTCAACGATCACATGACTTCTCTCTCTCTCTGTGCATGCTTCAGCTAATCCTGCAGATTCTTCTGATATCGGTGGTTTTTCCTGCTGCTCCGACTAACAAAACTATTTTTAATGCGTTTTCCACCATCGGTCACCTCCCATCATCCTCCTCTGCTTCCTGGTGCCTGGTTCCCAGCTGTGACAGTCGGTGCACTCCTGGGTGGGATTCTCACCATCGTGACCTTGACCACAAAAGCCTTGTAAAACAAAAAAAATGTCTGTAATTAAGTGCCAATGTACGTATTTTCCCTGCTTGAGTTTGGAGCGCGTATACCGTTTAATACCCTCGACAATCACAGCAGTGAAGTGCCGAGAAGTGGATGGCTTTCAGATGAGGCTCAATGTACCTCAAGTGCGCTGTAAAAAAGCTCTTATCGCCAAACATCATCAAAAGGTTCCTCCGCTCGATGGTCTTTTGATAGACCTCCGCGTTTATCTTTAAAAGGCAGCGCACAGTTTCACACGTCCCCGCAGATTCTAATGCTCTAATCTCTATTTTCTGGACATTATAAAATAGAGTTATGACGCGATCACAACATGCCACAGATTCCACTCGCCATTACGTGTGTGTCCGACTGTTAGAGGTCATCCACAACAGTAACATTTAATATTACCGTTTACCTTTAACAGTTTAATTGCTTCATTGGTCGGTGGTCCGGTGTCATGACGCCCATTAGAGCTAATCTCAATCAGGTGTTTCCAACTCACAACCAGCCTCTCTCCAAGAAAAAAGACGTCAAGACGTTGAGAGTGTCGCACAACAAAATTTCATTTAGCAGAGCATGACAGTGCTTTATAGTTTCCATTCGGACTGTCTTTTTCATGGAAAGTGCTGATAATTCAGTTAACCCCTGTTTCCTTTTAACTTGTTTTTCTAAAACAAGACAGATGCTTCATGTGAGAAAGAGCTTTAAGCAGCCAGCGAGCCGCCAGGCTGTGTCTCCCATAACGCACTGACAGGCGTCTGTCCTCTAATTTGTTGAAGGCGCTCTGACGGTGCCACGCCTCAGAGGGTAAAATTAGAATTTATAATTATGGTGGTGAACAGGGGGGTCAGACGGCACTGACTCTTATCTGCTGGATGCGTTTGATGGGCTGTTACGAAGCCTTTTCTCACAAATGTTTCACTTTTAAAACTTTAGACTTTCCAATCCAATGTCATCATTCTGTGTGAGTCACTGCGGATAGGCCCGGGGAACGTGGTGACTGGTGAACCGCTCGGGATACTGAAATGACGCAGGTGAACAATGGCGTTTATCACACAGGGCGGCACCTCTGTCAACAGAAATGGGTTCTAATGTACTGATTAACAGCAGTGACTCAGCCGATCAGTGGTTCGTTCACCTTGTCGATACAGCAGCAGCTGCATTCTGGGGAAATGAGTCATGATCGAAGTGAAGCATTTGAGCTGGAGAAAGGAGAATTGAAAGTGAACAGCTGTGTTGCTCTTTACCCAGTTTGGTAACGCTGGGGCCGTCAAAGGACAACCAGCCGAATTTCACTAACGGAAAAACTTTGACATGTAAACCCTCCACGAGAACCCAAGAGTCGCTTCAATGAAGAAATATTGAATTAGTAGGCAGGAGGAAATGACAGTTATGATGCTAATTATTGATATCAGCTGATAGAACTTTGTGATGTAATCTTCAGCCACATGGCCCTGGCATTTTCGTTGATTTTACCAAACCGTGACTACAGCAACACAAGCTATTTTTAGTTTTCAACATTTTACTACCAGTGGTAGTAAAGTTAATCGTATGCCCTAAAGCCTAATCTCTTTAGCGCTTGCATGACCTCATACTGATTCAGAGGAGAAACTCCCTGATGAAACAAGTGTAGAAGCTAAATTATTGCACAATTTTCATCATTTTGAAGTCGCTCCAAATGGGAAATATCCATTGCTTTTGAAACATGTTTTTGTTTAAAGTGAAAATAAGAAACTCACAATCTCCATCTAAACTCATTGGTCACAAGCCAATGCTTATTATATCCATAAATATTACAAACTCTTTGACTCTCCATCAGATCGGGACCCAGTGCATCGACTCCTGCTGGAGAGAGAGAGAGAGAGAGATGAGGGACGGAAGGAAGGAAGGAGAGAGGGAGGGATGTTTTTCTCTGAGGGGGCGGGATCTTGTGACTCACCAGCAACTTCCTCAGTAGTAGACAAAAGTAGCCGGCAGGCTGCGTCTGTCCTCAGCGCTCAGCTCCAGTCAGAAGACGCAGAAAAAAAGTTTGTGCGGCAGCGGTGAGACGCTCCTGGATCCGCCGGAGTCCAGCGACCTGCAGCCCGATCTGAGCCGAGGAGGAGGACGCTGCCCGCCGACCACTGGCACCAAGGTGTCCCCACACTCCTCTGTCCTGCTCCCTCCTGGTAGGACTCGTCTTGATCTCACTGTGTGTCTGGACTTTCTCTTGAACGTGTTCAGGGTTCAGCCCCCCTCTGACTGAGTGCAGCCTCGGGGACAATGAAAAATAAGAGTGCTGATGTCATGCTCAGCCTCAGAGAGATGGAGTGAGACCCTCTCACCGGGACAATGAATGACCTGTAGGACTGGGACGGTCTGAGTGTGTAGTCAGATGATTGGCAGCAGGAACAGATGGCTGGGGAAGTTTGAAACTCTGTGAGGTGGCCTCCAGTGAAACTTTTCATTCAGTGACTTTTTGCCGTCCCTCTCCTGGAGCGTGGAGGTGGAGGCAGGCGTTGGCTTGTCGATATGAAAATGTCTCAATACTTCACACCTTCGTCAAACGCGTTGCCTGGAGAGGACGAGAGACAAACCCTGACAAAAAGAGAAAGAGGAAGAGGAACCACTTCCTGTGATGGGGGGGGGGGGTGCACACTTTCTGCCTTTTAGTTTTTTCTCCTTTTTCCTTTTGTTGTTTTCTCTCAATCACAATCCAACACCTCCACACACGTCCCTCTGTTGCTCGCACACAGCGAGGAACAGCATCCCCTCAGTGGTGGGACGGGCTGGTTTGGGTGGTGTGACCCTCTGAACTGTGGAGGGAGGATTAAAGAGCAGCACTTGTGTCAGAGCCAGGTCCCTCGGGCCTCACTCGCCCTGTCTGTGGGCGCAGGAAGCCGGGCACGGCCGCGTGGAAATCACAACATCACCGTGCGTAGTAGAAGTGGCGGCGTCATCCTCGTGGCGGTTGTTAGGTGTCTCACCTGTTGCGTCATCGTAGCGAACGGTGGGAAAATAAAACCAGCGTTGTCTTGCCAAAAGGAAAAAAAAAAAAAAGAATCCGCTCAAGATCATACATGTTTTCCTGGGAATGTAGCACCTGTTTTCTAGATAAGGGAGATGAAGCTGTTGCTCCTCTCCAGCTCAATGGGTCTGCCATGTTTGTTCTACCTCAAGGATCTTGATCAAACAGAATATTTACTGTGATTTCTAAAACGGCATCAGCATATTGCTCATCTGTTACCCTTGTAGACAGTGCTCCTATCGTTCCTGGCAGGAATGTGTCTGATGGTTCCTTCTGTGCTCCTCGCCGACACAAGCCCTTGAATCTCGTCATGTTTCTTAGACATTGTCATTCTCGTCTTCTTCAAAATAATCCCGTTTCACCTTCTGACGGTTCTTATCTTGCATCACATCACCATCACGCCCACTGGCTGCAACAGCTACCTGATCTCTTCTCGCATTCCCAGTGACTCAGACGTGTGTGTGTTCCCACCCGCAGCTCCTGCAGGGCAGGAACACATGGGTTCAAGGTTGACGGGCCCGTGGTGTGACCTGATCTTCAGCTACAATCGATGAATGTTTGATTTCGAATGAACATTTGAAGATTTGATGGGAGCAGTTTATCCTAACTCACCCTCTCCGAGCTGCCAGGACCTGTTTTCTGTCTGTTCCTACCGAGGTGACACCTTGGAGGAATTTAGTTTCTGATGCATCCCGTTGTGCTGGCACCGCTGACGGGATATTTTCTTTAACACAAACCATTTGTCGCGGCACAGGAAGACATCCTCCAGCTGCCAACAGCCCGTCATTCATTCTGGCCCGTGCGGCATCTCTGAAGCTCGCGTTGATGGAGCCCACAGGCTGTGTATTGTATTTGTTTGCTCTCTTCCTCTTCCTCCCTCCCTGTCCCACTGACCATGGTCACATTCTTCCTGAGGTCTCAGCAGTGGCTGGACTCCGGCCAGTTCTAAACTGCAGTGGGACGGCAACTAAATGACCTGGACCGGTTGCTGCTCGTTTTATGGGTTGGCATCGCGTGAACCCAGGCCAATGATAATGACGGAGAATTGGCGGTCAAGTGGTTGCAGGTGGTTAGGGAGCAGAATTTAGATTTGTGTTGTGCTGTAAGAAGTTTTCGTTTGACGTTACGCAGCTGTCGGCTCCTCTCTGGACACAGTTTGCATTATATTCCGTCACGTTCTGTGGGAAGCTTTTGAGGGCGATGATTTCCTGTTGACTAATCCTCATCGTGATTTCTTTGTGTGTTTTTTATGTCTGTTCACTTCACTGGGCAAAGAGTTTTGAAGCCGGTGTCAATTCCTAGCTTTTTAAATTTATCTCCACTTTTTTGCATCGATGGGCTCGGATACTAATTTGGTCCCAAGCTAAATATAAAAAAACACATTTTTTTTAGCTGTTCAGACCAATTAAAAGATTTGAGACCACAAAGGGAAACACCTCAGTGTAAGAAATTGTCCCCTTTCAGCCGTTTACCACCCGCATGATTTAGTTTGTTGTTTGTGCGTCTCCATGCTCCTGCCCACAGTCTGTCCTGTCCTCAGGAGATTGTGGGGACACGTGGCTGGCAGCGGGACTGTGTCTGCGCTCCCCGAGTGGGGGGAAGTGACCTCAGGTTTCCTCCACAGTGACGACCAGGTGCTGCGCTGTTATGGTGAGGGGTGCTAGACTTCCTCCACGGATGCTTTGTTGGTAAACGTCTGAAATTTGATCCTTGCAGCCCGGGCCCCTGTGGGAGGTAAAGTGCCCCCCCCCCTCCCCTCCCCTCCCCTCCCCTCCCCTCCTCCACTTAAAACTGCAGTCATCCTGCCTCGCTCTCCTCTTTCTTTACACTCGCTGCCACGGGGTGCGCTCCGTGAGAGGTTTTATTTAAAGACAATATAAAGTTTATATAGGCAGCTAAGGAGTGCAAAAGGTAACAGACTCGGTGCTAATGGGGTAATTACATTCCTCCAGGGATACAATTACAGGTCCATACCCAGCACTTACCTGCCGCTCTCAAACGAAATGCTGTTTTCAAAGGAAATACCAAATTATTAGCGCAGAATTGCAGATTCCCCCATAACTGCAGTGCTATTAACTTAAAACTCACTAAATCATAGGTTCTGAAAGAATATGCCGATGCTCCACTTTCACCTGGCCTGCTCACTTCAGCCTCGGCTCTGTGTTTCGTGTTGTGCTGGATCGCTGTCAGCGCGTTCATTAGTTAGCTTGGGCCGCTCCTGCCTGAGCAGTGTTTACATGACCTTTTCTCACAGGGACCAGATGTTGTTTGGGTGCAGGAGTCCTGCGGAGCCACTGCTGCATCATCGCACTCTGTCATGTTGTCGACTTTCGACGAGGAAAAGCGTTAGTCAGGGCGTGACTGTTCCCCTGCGCCCTCGCCTGAAGGGACGAGGGCAGGGTCATGCTCCAACAGAAGTGTGTGGCACGGATGTCACACACACTGTGGGAACGGGATCCCTGATAAACCTGTCTGTGTTCTGGAGCTCCACCACCTCTGCTGCCGGTTTAAATAGGAATTTCCAAGAAGCGCGCAAACTGCTGAATTGCCTCATGTTTGCTCAGTGCACTGGCACACGTGAAGGATGTTATCATGGGAAAACTACACATCTATACACAGGAAACAAATGTCACAGAAGACCATTAATAAGCGTGACAGCTGCTGTTTTGTCAGCAAAGCGGCCTCTTAAACCAGCTATGCAAGTTATATGAAGCAACAGGGAGAAGTGAGAGGAAAGTACACGTTTAAAGGCTGCAGACAAATTGCAGTGGTTTTTATACAACTGGTAATGTGACGTGTATCATAAATTTGTGTAAGTAATGGTTATGTTGGGCTGCGGCTAATGGCTAAATCATAGGAGAACCTATGGTTAATGGAGACACTTGAGGAGAAGAATGTTGGGTGAGGAGAGTTTCTCCGGCGCGCGAGGTGGAGAGATGTTATTCCACCCTGATAGATTTCTGCTGAGCGAGATGACAGCGCAACAAGCCAAGTCCCACACATCTCATCTTCATATCCGGGATCATAAAGTAATCTTGTTTTTGAGGAAATCACTGGGCCCCTGACCGGCAATTATCATGGCTGCCGTCAGAGGTGAACTTCACGTTTCCTTATTTTAGACTCGAGGTGCTTTCAGACACTGAACTCTGCAGCTCCTCCGTATTTCTGCCTGGTCAGCAAGCATCACGTCTGTAGGAAAAGAGTCAATACGTCACTTCCTGCCTGAATAATGGATCATTGCTGCTGTAGTGGATGCTTCTCTCACGTGGGAAAGACGAAATGCAGACAAACGCCGGAGCCAGTCCTCTGGATTTTACCAGCGGCTCATGTCCGAAAACGACTGTTGAGTATAATTCTAAATGTTCACCCCTGCCCTTTTTGACATCTGAGAATTAAGCCCCAACGACGGAGAGAATGACCCCTGGTATTCAGTAATCTATCATCTGCTTTACTTCGATGGGAGCAGCGATGCCGTCATCCCTCTCGCTGCATGTTCTTGCACACTGGCTTAATTGGGCAATAATTTGAGAGCATGTGGCACGCAGCCTTTAACCACGCAGTGATACCCAGCAGGCCTCAAACAGGGCAACAATGCTTGAGGCTCAAAATGTCACCTTTTGAAACGCTGTGGAGCGGAGAGAGAGGGAGAGGGAGAGGGAGAGGGGGCCATTAACAAAGTAATTCTCCACAACAACATGCCAGGAGGACGCTGTTTTCATAACAGATGTCTTGAAGCGGTAATTAAACCATGGCAGTTTATATGTGAGTTGTTTGCTTCACCACGCCACTACCGTACCCCCCCCCCCCCCCCCCCCCCCCCCCCCCCCCCCCGCCCCCCCCCCCCCGCTGCTGTGGCAGTTGTGTCTTTATATGGCGAGTAACTTCAGTTTGCCACCATGCCAACTGCATTAGAGCTGATTGCTTCCCAAACACTTAATGGGGCTGGCTCCCACATCTGCAAAGAATGAGTCCAGACTGTGACATCATGGTGGAGGAAGTGCAGTCATGAGAGTGTGGGTGTATGATGGCAAGGTGTTGGCGCGGTACGGCGCGTTGTACTCGTTTATTCAAATATGCAAAAGTGTTCCTGCTGTTGTTTCGCAACCGTCCCCATCGGATGAACGTGTCGGACTGCGTGAATCACCGCTGCCTGTTCGGATCAGATGTGTATTATCTCATCTCTGATAAATACAAGAGTGTTTACTTCAAGTGCAGCTGTGAGTGAGAGCACCCCCCCCTCTGAAAGTAAACACTGTGAAAATGCTTGCTCTGCTTGAACCCGAGTGAGCGATCAAGAATGTGACTCCTTAACCACAATGTTTTAGACATCTCTCTCTCTCTCTCTCTCTTTCTCTGTCTGTCTCTCATTGTCTGTTACTCACTAGTATCCACACACACACACACACACACACACACACACATGCTTCGTCTCACCCTCACACTTTCTTCTGTTTGGTTCTGATGTGGAGACAATAGTCTCTGCAGAGGAGACAGGCTGGGACAAGCCAGACTTGCAGAGGTGTATATTTATGTCACTCACTATTCTGTAAATTGAACCGTGTGCAGCAGTTGTGCCCTCTGCTAAAGGCACAGAGAAGTGTGCACCTGGCAGTGCTTGGGCACGCGCTGGCACTCATTTGTAAAGCTGTCAAATGGGAGCAGGACATTTCTTGGCCTCGTCCGCTTCTCTGTCTTATCTCCCCTTCTCATACGGGGCCTTGGAAGAGCCATAAATGGCAGAGAGTGTCCTTGGTGTGGCTATAAAAGGTCGTCAGCCCCTCAATGAGAAGATCGCAGTAATTTACAGCCAAGACGAGAAACACAGCGACAGCGTTTCAGGACGTGGGGAGTGAGGCGAAGGAATGAAAGCAGGAGATGGAGAGGGGAGTGGCCTGAGTGCACCATTACTGCCCGTGGGCCGCATCTGTCAGCGCGCTGTCACGGGGAGGCGTAATCGACGGTAACTGCGAGTCGCTGCTGTATATAGTTTATTCAGGGTGAACCATCTTTCCATCTCGGAAAACCTTGTATCAGTACACAAAAATTCCAACAACAGTTTAACCTTACCACAACAAATGTACACAAGGGTAAGAACATGCTGTGACTCCTCCACAGCGTCCGTCGTCAGCTCTTTTTTTTTTCCTTTTTTACCTTATGTAATTAAAGCTGTTGTGGAAGCGAGAGCGCGGCAGTGAAGGACGGCTTTGTTTGACAGTTTGACATCATATTGAGCTCAGGATGTTTGTGGTAATCGGACGTAACTCCTTCCAGAGGGAGTTCGCAGCATTTACATTCAGCACAATCAGCAAATGATTCACAGACCTCCAGTCGAGCTGGGGGACCAAAGACAAATCAATCCTACGTGTCGGTACCTGAGAGCGTGTATTTGCGGTT
The DNA here is from genome assembly GCA_016785235.1 of Pseudorhombus dupliciocellatus. Taxonomy (NCBI): domain Eukaryota; kingdom Metazoa; phylum Chordata; class Actinopteri; order Pleuronectiformes; family Paralichthyidae; genus Pseudorhombus; species Pseudorhombus dupliciocellatus. Next base: position 4,227,820 of record JAFBJW010000280.1, read on the forward strand.
ACGCTTGCTGTAGTATTTGTAAGGCGAAATGGAAGCTGGCCAGAGCAATATGTCTGACTTAATGGAACAACCGCTCCATCAGAAGATATCAAAGAGCTGATGAGCTGCAGGATCATTAAGTGAAGCATTGTGTCTTAAATTAGAGAGTCACGTTAAAGTTGTTGGTGCTCAGGATTCAGGAGTTGGTGTTCCGTCAGGAGTCGACTTGTAGTTCACAGCCCCGTCTCGGTTTCTCTGCAGAAATGACGTAATCTCCCCGGTGCTGGAGGAATGATGTGGCAGATTAGCCTCCACATTGCGACTGGCAGCTTGATGAAGCGAGTGTGTGTCAGGCGCTCAGCCAAACGGTGCCGGACGGTGCCTGCTCACATTAGCAGCAGCAAATTGAAAATGTAACACGTCTCCGCCATCAATTTACATGTTGGCGCAAAATAACTGATGAACTGCGCCACAGAGGCTGCTCAGTTCAGATAGAAGGTCCAAGTTGAAGCTTTAAATCCAGAAACGGTCCGTGATCTGAAGAGTCAAAGAGGATTCAGATTTCTCGGCCATCTCAGACCTACGGTGCAAGCAGCGTATTACCATTAGTTGGCTCGTAGATTCTGACTCCCCACTGGACACTGCTAAAATAAGTTCATTTTGTGTTTACTCCCTTCCTCTCAAGTTGTTTGCGTCTTTACTCCTCCTGAGCGCCACCATACGTTTGCAATTCTGTCAATGCTTTAATGGGCGCAGTCAACTTCAAACACAACCACATCCAGTTTTGGCAATGGAAATGAGATCAATGGGTAAAATGGGGGCCAGACGGTGAGCAAAGCACAGCAGAGGGCCAATGACACAAGCACCATGACTTCACTGTGGAGGTATTCCACCCCCCTTCCAAAACCCCCATCCCTCATCCCTTTGCACGGTTTCTCAACACTGGTGAGTGGAAACTGTGTAAGGTTTAATGGTTACTGAGGAGAGCATGGAATAAAACCTGTCCTATAGCGTTAGCAGCCATGCGTAATGACGGATTACGGCCATAGCGTGTCGTGCTTGCGGTGATCTGTCAGGAGAGAGTAACCGTCATTAGATTTGTACCTTTGAACCTTCATCTGCTGGTGAAGACGGGCTCTGGTCATCCAATAATAAGGGCCGAGCCGTATATCCTGTTAATTTACGCGAGGCGTGACATAGATTTACACTTCACTTGATCGATGAAGAGGCCGGAAGCCTTGACGAGGACCTTAGCGCCTTCAACTGTCCTTCATTTGTGGGTCTGTTTTGTGTTGAGTGCTATTCCCACATCTCTGGGAGCCAAGGATACCTCCGCACAGGAGAGAAGAGCAGGGTGAAAGCAGAACGAGGTCGAACAAGAGTCGGGGGAGATTCGCGGTTAATAGATCGAGAAGCGATAGGCAGGTCTGCTTGGGAAGCAACATAATTCAACCACCCTATCAGTGTTTACCAAGGCACCTGTTTTCACGTCGTCTCTCTCCATTTAACAACGGCAGCGGGGACTTTGCATTTTATCACCCATAATGAATTAGGTGCAGAAGATGAATGGGGTTTTGCATGGCTGCATGATAAAGAGATTCCTGGGAGTGACGCTGTGAGATAAGGACCTGACGGATTGCAGGTCTCTCCTGGCAAAGTCAAGAAACTTGTTACAGGATTTCTAAACTTGCCGCTCTTCTCGACACTTATTTGAACATCAGATGAACCATCGAGATTCATTGTCTACCGGCAGGAGTGTTGCTGCTGTGTGTCAGAGCTTGCATGTTCCTTCCTGCGGTACAGTGAGGGGGTGATAAATGACCTTCAGGTCACCAACCTCCACTCGCATATGCACTGCTTGATTTTTGTGGCGTTCGGTTTGTGATTCACTCCTCAGTCATCCGGAGGTCAAAGCTGCAGCAGAAACAAAAGACACAGAGGAGGTGGTCCCAGTCTGGGACCATAAAAATTGGGTCAGGAGAGTATTCCTGCAGAGTCAGGCTAGTCCTCCCTCGCTTCGCTGGGCAGAACTATCAGGGAGAATTTATAGCGTCTCCACTGAAATTGAATGGAAATAGATTTTAATGATCTTCTCCAGCCTTCTCTAGTAATGATGACATCATTGTTTGAATAAGTGAAGCTTCCATTTTCTCTTCTTCTAGTGAGGATTCAGGACTCAGGAGGTTGGCTTGGCAGCACTCAGTCCCCGTTTGTACGTCTGGTTTAAATTAATTGTCTATTTGATGTGTTTGGATTCTTATTACCGACATCTTACTGCGTTGTTTGGAACTCATTTCCCAAATATGTCAGATTGTTTGATCTTATCAGTTTCATTTATGCGAGCAGAAAAGCCAGGGGATTGTAAATATGAGCAGTAATTACACCCGGCGGGAAGTCCCCAAAAAAAGGGACCTAAACAAACTGCAGCAGTGTGTATGCAGCTGCTCGCTGCGTCTGCTCTTCCTGCACAAGTCGGCCATTGTCCCCCAGTTTGGCTGCTGTGTTTATTTTTTTGTTTGATCTCTCTATCTGCCCTCAGCCGTGTGTGTTCACATGTGCGGCTGTGTGCACGCACGATACCGTAGGTGTGTGTCTGCGCGTGCACACGGCTGCAGGTGTGCTTATGTGTGCGCCACTGTGGCTTTGTCCTTCTGCAAGACTGTGTTGATGTGTTTAGACGTAATGCGGCTGTTTTTCATTGACTCTGTGTGTTTTGAAATGTGTGCATCCGTTTTTCTGAGAAGTCCCAGAGACGTCTCTGTTTGGGGTAACAGGAAGAAGCACAGCGCGGGTGCACACTGACGTGTTATCAACTCCACATTGGTGAACGGGTTCATTGCCCAGGAGGAAATGAACCCATTTGGTTTTTTAGCACTAAATACCAGTGCAGAGGAAGAAGACATTATGTTCTTTACGACAGGAAAATGGTGCACGGGGATGTTTCAGAGGTCAACCAATCATTATCGCATCTATTTTTAGATGCTGTGGGATTTTACCCTGCTGTGATTTACAATAAAACCCCAAAACTGTACACACTGTGCAGTTAGTTTGACCTGGTTTTCTACACTTGCAGGGCAGGCTCTGCTCTAAATATAGTCAGGAAGTCTAAAAAAGTGGACGTGATCTAAGTTTAGGACATACTAATATGATATCTGTTTGATCCCTGATGGGATCAATATTGTTTTATGGCACCACACATCAATTTTTACACTGCCGCAGCATCCCCAATAAAACGCCGGGTTGTGCCTTCAGTCATCGCCGTGCAGGATGAAACGAGAGCTACGCGTCACTGCCAAGACGTTTATGGCGCAGGGGAATGAGGGCGCTGTTTACACGTCGCCATAGAAATGTGCCTGAGAAGGGAAAAATGGCTGCATATACTGGAAATGACTTCTAAGTCATTTCATATTTGGCAGGGCTCCCTTGCTCCTCTGAGCCAATGTTTTTTTTTTTTTCTCCGTATGAACCCGTTTTTTGGGGGTTACAGAGTCAGAGAGGAAGAGAGGTGAGTTTTTTTTTCTCTCTCTCTCTGATGCGGTCGTGGGAGATAATTTGTGCAGCTGTTGTCAGAAATGTGGATTGTTCTCGCTGCTCGTAATGTCTGATACCCGTGAAGACCCTCTGCATGCAGGGATTGGGTGCATCCACCTGCCGATGACAACATGTGGAATATTCATGCCGTGGGATTTTGGGACGCATGGTTAAGAAGGAGATAACGCCCTCTTGTCTGGGCATTAACCTCAGGGTCAGGTGCCATCGCTGCTGCCACGAGCCACAAGTCTAAATTAGTTCTAAATAATTGCTTGCAGTCGGGGGTGTGCACTGTGCAGTGTGCAGTGTGTGTGTGTGTGTGTGTGTGTGTGTGGCTTAGGTTGCTGAGTGTGCAGTCTGTGAAATTTTAGCCCAGCTCCTTGATGCTGACTCGGGAACATGAGGAGACCACCTGGGACTGACCAGAGGTCTGTAGGAGCCACTTTCTTTGTTTTCTTTGGTTCACAGTGAGCCTCGGCATTCAATACCTGTGTGTTACAAATAGCCGTGGAGCTAGTACATAAATCAGCAGTAGTCATTTAGGTCAAAATGATGATGCAGCTCTTCTCCTCTTTGCATCGGTCAGCGCACGTTTGACTGGTGGACTTTAAATTCTTTCATTAGTTCAGGGTAAATCTTACAGTGCAGATTCATTCTGTAATCAGACTCATTTGGTTCGCGTTCGAAGTGCAGAGGTAATCTGCTGAGCTAATCGGGCAGATTTGGAGTTGTTCCTTTCAAACATGAGACAACACTTTAGATTGAAACGGTCTAAACTAAGGTTCATGTTTTGGTTTCACACATTGATTTATGGAGCAGGTCTGGACCGAACTAGGTGTGAATTCCCCCCATTTAGACATTACTCCCTTAAATGTGAGTGAAATTCCTCGTTTTCCACTGACGCAGCAACTGATAAAGACAACTGACAGTATTTTGGCTAAAAATCAAGGCCACAAAGCTGCGGGCTTCACTTCAGCTTGAGAGACAGAGGCTGCAAGCTGCAAGACGAGAAAAATAGAGCATGACCAATCTTCTATCATGTCAGAAAGCAGGGACAACAACGTCAAGCCTTCTCAGAATCCTCTGTGATCAGATTTCACGGCCCTGGGCTCCACAGCAGCAGCTCGGAGGCTTGCACCTGAAATTCATATTAGGACCTGTGTAAATCAAAGGTGGATCAACTCGCCCCCTGAATCCCTTAAAGGACTTTGTTTAATTTACACGAGCAATAGATTTTCTATTGTAGTGACTTGTGAAGATGTGTTGTTGTGTTTCCCCGGCTGTCTGGCGCGGGCACAGAGACACTAGATATGCAAATAATGGGGCTTTTTGGGATCTCCCTGGAGGTTTGTGTCGTGGAAGCAACATCCTCACCCACTGCTTGGAAGTGAGAGCCCCTCACCGCCCCTCCGATTCTGCTGGGCTGCAGTGCCCCCGACCAAATTAAACAGATGTATTCAAACACAATGCAAAGGTCCACAGTCCTCAACTAAACAAAACAGGTGTCAAACTGAGCCGGGTCTGAGCTGCACAGGGCCGGCTTCAGATTTCAAAGCGTCCCTGGGATCACAGGGCTGAGGCCGACAGGGCGGATGTGAGGATATCAGGACACTGACTAAGAGAACCATTTTTGGACACGTCCCTGCCCTGGGAAACTCTGGAGTACAGGGGTCCACGAGATTAATCACTGTTTGTTCAAAGAGAGATAATATACAGCGTGTCTCTAAAAGAGAGACTTCTCAATTAAAGAAGATGCCTCAGGAAAAGTAACGCAACTGCTCCCCTGAGATCTTTCGGCACCTTTCTTGGATCATATTTCAGTATCAGCTTTAAATCTTGATCGTTGTTTTTAATCACACCTAATTTTTTTCAATTCCGCATTCCTGGCCTCCTATGGTCTCGTCACTGTTTACCACCTCAGAGCTGTATCCAAAGCTCAGCCAGCAGACTGTCGAGATCTCTTCTCTCACTCTCACTCCGGTTGTTCCTCTGCCATCTACACATTTACCGGCAAATACCAGCACAAGAAGGGGAAAAAAAAGACAACCTTTGGAGCATTCTCCAGGCAGTGACTCTCCAAACCCTCCACTGGCACACAGGAGTTGACTGCATACTTTCTCCAATGCAAACCAGATGTGAAGCACTAATGTATGGCAGCGTGTTTTTTTTTTTCTTCAAAGGAAGACAAATGTAGGCCAAAAATGTAGTCCTCTGACCATCCGCACAGAGTGATATAAAAATAAATTCACATTCATTATGAACTTTCCCTCGTGGCGGTTACGGCCCTGTATGATTTAAAGTAATTGCGATGTTATTGTTTGGTGTCGGCAGAGTACCGTGGAGCGCTGGGGGACGGAGACAGGCTTGTGGACAGGGACAGAGGAGGCCGTCGTGTTTTCTCCAAAAAGTTGCATGCATTTGGTGTCTTCCCCTCCGGCACATCCTCCAGTCCCACTGGGCAGCCAGTGTCAGATTCGAACAGATCGACAGACGTGCTGTGCCTCTGTTTATCTTCTGTACACACAATGACTGTGGCAAATCCTCTTAATAATTGAGCCCACAAGGTTTGACGCACAGTCCTCTTCACAGTCCCACTAATGCTACAGTTTGCACCACACAACGCATTCAAGGCTAATATTAAAAGCCATCAAGTCGTATACCCACACTTGCGTGGTCGTTAAAAGTTGCCAAGAAGGGACAAATTACAAAGGCCGTGGTGACATTTGCTGCAGCAGGTAGTCATTTCCCTCCTTTGTGTTTATGATGCCGGCTTTGATTTGAGCCCGGCGTCGCCTCCCACTCCACACCAGCTGGTGTTTAAATGCTCAGGGACAATAACAGGTTAGCGCTCCAGTGTCTGGTCCTGCAGCCTCCGACTCTGTCCTCCCGTCTGACCCGGGCTCCCACAGAGGAGCGCTCTCAGGTGCCCCCCCCAACGACAACCCCCACCCACCCTGCCGCAACTCGCCCACTTGCAGTTCTCCCAAGACGCAGCTTCCTGTGCACACGCTGCTGCCGTGTCCTGGGAATGTGGGTGGCCCTGGCGCTGATGGGAGACAGGAGGAGATATAAAAATGACAGCACTCATGTAAGAGCCACTGGTTGTTTACAAATGGCTGAACGGAGACCCCATGGTATAAACTGTGGTGAGCGCAGATTGCTCAAACCCTCAGATGTCTTCCTCGTGATTGCAGTTGTGGTTTTCCTGAGTTTGGAATCAACAACCAAACTGAATAACAGGATTTAACTCTAACAGAAAAGTCTTGTACTAGATGGTTTATTACCGGCAAGCAAGCACGGTTTGTTTAGGATTAATATCTGTTTCCATGAACATAACTTGAAGCTTGTTTGAATCAGCCCAGCAGTTGAATGGGTCGTGCCATTATCTCTGCTTCATGAGCAATTTCCTCCTCATCCTGTGATAAGATTCATTGCCTCATGTGCGTCCCCTCGGTTACTGGACTTCATTTATCTCGTCCAGTGAAAGCTGGTAAGAACAGCGCGCCACACGTCTGAGTAATACAAAGCAAATATATTCCAGGGTCAGGCCCCGTGTTGTTTTATTGCAGCCCAGATGGTTTTAAACCACTTTTGTCCATGAAGACAATTAGTCATGTTGATTTGATTTAGCCGTTGGAGTGATCAGCCTGTCAGATGGATCTGGAAGCTTTCCACAGAGGACGCGATCTCTGCTGCCTGTCGCCTGAGGAGAGACACGAGCATAACTCCTCTGACGCTGTGTCATAAACACAAGGTTCTGAACCATTAGACAAAGTCTCTCAGCAATTCATGCCCTGTTCCTTTTTGCATTAGTCACCAGATGGAAAGTCTTGCACGGTTGGAGTAAAATAAGATCAGAATACATCTCCTTCAGGCTCTTTTCAAGTGGCCACTGGACTGAGACACAAATGAATTTTTCTCAAGTGTGTTTTGGACATTGTACTTTATTTTCGATACGCTCAACCAGGCCCTCAAATGATATACTCAAGTGTCCAGTGCTGTGCTTTTTTTCCCCGTCCCAAACCCAGCCAAGGAGCTTTACTGTGTCTGGAAGATGTCCAGGCACCAGACAGAGCGAAATGTGATGGTATGTGTTTATCCAAAAGCAGCCGTTTCACTTTTCCTCTAATTTGATTTAAGACCTGGTTTAGGCTCAGGTTTACGCTCCCGCTCCAGTCTTCATTTACAGCTCAGTGTTGCTGTTTGTTATTTTGCTTTGTCTCTTCCCATCTTTGTGTTTGATGTCCTTCTCTGGCCCTCCATCACTCTCTCTGGGACCTGGAAGGAAAGTGGACTTCCAGGCGACAGCGCACTCCTTCCTTCGGCGTGTTAGTCTGTCTGCTGCCAGAAAGTCCAAGTTAGCTGAAGGTGATCGAGAGGCTTTTGTGGCTGCTACTTTTTTAAGTAAATACGACCTGACTCAACAGTAAAATCCACACTTGTTGAAGTATCCACTTGGACATAAAAGTACACAAGTCACAATGGACCTTTAAACACAGACTTAATAATAAATACTGCCTCTCTCTCTCTGCTGCTTTTAAAGGACATACACCAACATAGTGCCTCATTTCGCTCTGTTTCCCATTTTCTCCACCGTTTTAAAATCATCTGCAGCGGCACATGTTGACACTGTTCCCACCACCGGTCACGTCCTGTTATCAGCTCGCACTACTTCCACTCTGGACGTCTGTGTGTTGGAGATATGGAGTCCTGCATTAGTGTTCCCTCAAGATATCTATTCTGTGTTGTAAAGAGGCAGACTCAGTTTGTGTCCCTTATTAACATGATATAGACAAGCTACATAAACAGTAGTTAATACACTATGGAAAATTCCTTAGTGTTTAAAATGAGGCTGTGCTTGTGCTTAATCCTGAAGTAGTATTTCAAGTATTTCATGTGTTCTGTTTACCTTCTGATAAAGGCAGTTAACCCAATCAAATTGCTGTAGAGATTTACCAGGTGGCTGTGACTCAGGAGGGAGAGCGGCTCGGCCACCAACCAGAAAGTGGGTCGATCCCCGTCCTCTCCAGTCCAGTGACCTTGTGTAAATGATCTGAGCATGAAGCACTGCTGCATATAGAAGCATTGTGTGGCTGTGACGTGTACAGTAAAGAAGTCTGAGTGGCTCTGGTTGTGCAGTTTATACATTGGACCTGCACAGATGTCCCACGTGTAATCTGCTGACTGCGGTCGACCTGATCTGTCCCCTCCGCTGATGAAACATCGTCTCACGTGCTTTGTTTAGTCTCAGTGAAAGCAGATCTTTTAGAAGCAGATTCTCTAAACGGATGACAGGGAAGGACTGGCGGTCTTGTCCCAGGCAGGTTTCAGTGGACTGTTCATTTGGAATCAAACAGAGCGTAAGCAAAGTTTGGTCTGGGGATTACAGGCCTGGACAGGGTATCCGCGAGCCCTTCAGTCACCGTCCATGACCATGTCCCCACACAGGCTGCTTGTTTGCACTGAACTCAGGGTCTGTGGCGTCTCCACATCTGTCCCTGAACCTCACCCTCTTCTGCAGCCTTGACGTAGCTCCGCCGTGGACTATAGAAGTTACAAGGTTCTTCACATCCCGTGATTAACAACTGTACAGAGTTTACAGTTACAGTAAAACTGGGTTTCGTCGAGGTAATCGTTGCAAAGACTTGCATATTGTCAGTAATGCTGGCAACCTGTCCACGGTCCAATGAGATTGGCTCCAGCTCCCCCCCGTGACCCTCCCAGTATAAGCTGTGCAGTTAATGGATGGATTTAGATCTTGGTGGAGCTAAAAATGTTACGTCTTTATGCTCACAGTGTCAGTAAATCTCGGTCTCCTTGAGAGCATGTGCCAAAGCCAATTTGATTGATTATACGTATGTGCAGCGTTTGGCCGAACGTTGCTATGAGAGGAATAACAGAACGCCCCAACAGAAAAGGTTTTGTGCTTTTATGGATATTTTCATTTTGATATTACGTTCGCGAAAGTGGGAAACCGATGATGGAGCAGCAAGGCGGGTGGAAAGGGCATTGACACACACGAGGGTTCATCCTCTCACACTGACCCATATGACTGTGTGTAATACATAGTCATGTGAACTCCCTGTGGTCCGTTTCCAGTGTTCCGATCCCTATGGGCTGCAGGCCTATAATTAAACACTGTACAATATATTTGGAAGTGTGGAGAAAGTGGTGATTTCCTAGAAGCGTGCAGTTCTCCCAGGGGGCGGAACTCAGTCACAGCTCTGGTATTTGGGAACCTTATTAACCCAGAGTGGGGTTCTTAGTCACCGGGTCCTGGACAAGAAGGAGATGGACCTTTGCCGAGAAGCAAGCGTGCACCGTAGTAGATGCATGCAGTCATGTCTTAGCCCGTCACCGCAGGGGTCAGTGCACTGACGTCATGGCCCTCTCTGTAAGAGCCTGCATCGTCGACAGTTCACTCAAGGCTCTTCATTGGCCGTACGCTAGAGGTTAATTGGGTTGGTTTTGTGTCTCATTCACTGGTCTATAGAATAACGTTGAGCTCAAATCAGAATATGATGTTTTTCAACCCAGTAATTGACAGTAACGTGCGCCCAGAGCTGGGTAATATTGATGAGGACTGGCACCCCGTCTGCAGTAGAAGGTCAGGGAATGTAAGAATATTAGTACATTTCTGAGGCTCACAGGTTTCACCCTCTCCACAGCCCCATTACTACGCTAACGATAAAACTTCTCCTCCAGCTCATGCTACAAAATGCATAAGCCGTGTTCTTTCCTCTCAGCCATGACTTCATCGCCGGGACTTTTTTTTTTGTTGACTTAGTTTTACAGCTCAAAACGCAACACAAAAGTACAACCAGCTGAAAATAATGGTCCATCATCGTTTAGCTGTTCTCTAAAGTCACGTTTGATGACCTAAGATTCAGCGAGATCCCAATCAGCACAGTGAAATCACACGAACAAGTGTGTGGTCCTGCGTCCCCCCTGAATCATCTGGTTTATATATATAAAAAGAAGTATTAAAAAGCTGTTAAATGCATCATTGTGCGTGTGGTCTGTCAAGATTTTAAAATCCTCCTGCGTGCATCAAGCCTTTACCTGACTGCGAGCAAAACGAGTTATTCTTGCTCAAACCTAAACGTCACCGGGGACCATAAAATACTTGTAGGGCAGGAGAGCAGCCAAGGCTGCATGGGGCTTTAATAGCAGGGAAATAATGCATCCAGGAACGCTGGGTGATCCATACCAGGTACTGGGATTTAGACTGGAGTCAGACATCTGCGTTCAAATATTCATCATCCTGTCACTCTGCTGTGTTCCTGCCTATCATGACCTACTTCCACAGCCTTTCAGTAAACTGGATATGTGGATTACACCAATGAATTGTGGGAGGGTAATAAACAGCTGCGCGATGTGCCTTGGAAACGAAAGCTGACGTCGGACGTCAGAGCGCTGCCTTTCCCGGCTCCGTGAGTCATGCCCCGTCTCGTTCCCTCACCTGGCAACCGAAGGCAGCGCATACCTACCTGGCACTGCAGATAACATTAAGGTCACCGCGCTCGTTTCCAGCTCTGCGCTCGGGTTGATCTAATCCCGACGCTGCTGTGACGTGGGCTGATGGCGACGTCTCTGGATCTCGCTGATGGATGGAGTGTCAAATGTGCCGAAATTGATGTTAAAAAGCCGAGACTTGCAAGTTCAGCACCTCGACTGCACGGGTCAACCGCAGCTGCTTATTCTGATCGGTTGCCACAGCCCCCAGATGGATACTATAATATCTGATATCAGATACTTAAGATGTATCCATTCAGTCATTAGATGGAGAGTTATGGCAGCGCAGTGATGCAAGCCAGTGTATACACATGGCTGCACGGCTGTCCAGGCATGTACAGTTTCAAATTTATGTGTTGAAGTTTTGAAGGAGGAGGGTGCAGAGAGAGCGCTCTCCTGAACTGCGGCGGTGAACTTTCTCACCCCGACTCATTAAGAGCTTGTGTCTCGACACAAAAAAAGGGCTGAGAGGGATGAAACCTGAGAGTCGGGGACAAATGTTTTCCTTCATGACAGATTTGGTTTTAGTCTTTGTTCCTTCTTCTGTGTCGCCCTCTGCCTGTTTGCCCCTCGTGCTCATATTCTGCGTGTGCTCTTGCAAATGTGGACTGTGCGTGCGCGGGATACCTTTTGAAGAGCAGTTTGACTACTATAGCAGAGGTGATTATTTGCACTGGGTGGTAGGAATGAGTCCTCCTGCAGCGCACCCTGCCAGAGATGCTGCAACGTTCTGGCGACCTGCTAATGTTTCACCATGTGATTCTGGACCCATTGCCCAATGAAAATCCACATTGTTTAATGGGAACACGCCTTCAAGCGGCTTGCTTGTGAGTGAGTCACGTTCACAAACTCACAAATACTTCACGCCGTGTCTGTATCAGTTCGTGCCTCATGCGTTACTCACAAAACAGATTCATAAATATTTACAGGTGTGCTCGGTGTGTGGGCTTCACATGATTTGCCGCGGTTTGTTCCGGCGCTCCAATCTCACGTCCGCAGATTTCGAGCCGTTGACAGTGACGGGAAAAGAGTTGGGTTGTTAGTGAGGGAAAATAAAGTGACAGCATGTTCTCTTATCCCCTCCCTCTGCGTCCACCACACTTTCATCACACACCAGTAAAAGTTAACAGGCATTTTGAACTGCCTCTCGGGGCTCCAGCTCTCTCTCTCTCTCTCTCTCTCTCTCTCTCTCTCTCCCATTTTTCCACTTGCTCCCACTTGCGCTGTGTGTTTTGTTTGAGCTCAGCTTCTTCGCTGGTACAAGCCAAAATATTTACAAAATAAATATTGTCAGTGAGGCTCTATAGTGAACTGTCATACTGGAAAAAGCTGAAATACTTCTCAAAACCTCTCCCTCCTCTCCTGTGTTCTTCTTCCTTCTCATCCTGTTTTTTTTTTTTGTGTGTGTGTGTGTGTGTGTTGCTTCCTTTCTATTTCTAATCGTATATTAAAATGCCTTTCTTTCTGTGTTTTTGCAGAGACCTTACAATGGCCGACCGCTTCGACTGTGACAACTGCAAAGAATCCCTTTACGGCCGCAAGTACATCCAGTCTGATAACAGCCCGTACTGCATCCCCTGCTACGACAGCCTGTTCTCCAACACGTGTGACGAGTGCAAAGAGCTGATCGGCCATGATGCGAGGGTAAGGAATCTATTTATGCATGATCAGACATGCAATCAGCTGTCTGTTGCACAATGACACCATGAGGTCGAGAACTTGAAGAGTTTCAGTCAACATCTATGTAAAAAAGTAAGAGCAAAGTGTTCTGGAATCCATTCCACATATCGTGGGCAACATATAAATATTAAGCACATCAAAAAGAGCTTGGGTGTTAGCGTTAGCTTCCCTATCGTGTCGTGAAGTGGCCCCTGGGAGCCGAAACAGAAGTTATGTCACGTTAACGATGCGTAATTCACGGCAAATGAGGCGTGTTCTATATATTTTGTGTGGCAAGACACAGTAAAGGATAATTTAACTCTCAATTATAGAGGCAAATTCCACTAAGTCCACATAAGCCAACGGGCGAGACTGTAAAAATGCTGCATGAGGGAACGTCTCCATCTTCACCCTCAATCAAGTTAAAATTCAATCTTCGCTTAATGGAAAACACGAACACCAAGTGGATGATTTAAGACTGAAATATGCTACTCATTTGAGTTTACAGAATGAGGCATGCCGCGGTAGTTTGCTTAGCTAATGTGGCCTATGAGTTGTCAACATCCCCCAGGGCAGCGATCGAGCCAGGATTTTCTTGGCTCGGTTTCCCGGAGACAGTTGTTTCACTCCCATCCCTGTAAAGGGTTTTTAAACAGAAGCATGCACATAAATACAATATGTGCAGCGACCACAGACTGACTGTGAGTGTCAGTGTGACCCAGGACGGTTCAGGACGGTTCCGTACTCCTCGGTTGGTTGGTTGGTTGGTCGGTGAAATCCCTGACCTGGAGTGTTCTCCTGCACGTAGCAACATTTCAGTGATGTATTTCTAATCGTGTGGAATAACCTCCAGTATCTGTCTTTGCTGCTGCCAGGAGCTGTTCTACGAGGACCGGCACTATCACGAGCACTGCTTCCGCTGTTTCCGCTGCGACCGCTCGCTGGCGGACGAGCCCTTCACCAGCCAGGACGACGCGCTGCTCTGCAACGACTGCTACTGTAACGAGTTCTCCTCCAAGTGTGTGGCCTGCGACAAGATTGTGATGCCAGGTAGGAAGGAGACGGGGACGCTGTGAGATAAAGGTTGGGCTCATTATCGCCACCCGGGGGGGGTTCTTTTCACTGAATGATTTTGGTCGTAATTTTCTTGGAATATGCCGGAGGAGCAGGAGTAGAGGGGTTCTTCCTATGGGCCTGAGGAAGAATCGTCAGGGCGGATTCAGAATTTTTTCTTAACATTCTTTAACAACAGAGTCTGGTAGGTGTGGCCAACAATTATTCATGGGTTGGTCAAATTGGTGCGCACGTGGATAATGAGCTGGATCCATATCTTATCTCCATACTTGGCCACATTCTAGCTGTTCTGAACATAATTCAATGTTCTTTTGTCCAAAGAATATTTCTTCAGTCGGGGTTTGAGAAGTATGGTTCTCATTAACCAGATTAAAAATGAGATTTAACAAAACCACGATTGTCTTCACATACCCTGCGTTGTGTAACTCACCTCGTCTTCTTGTCTCACGTTACGTTTTCCATCTACGATACAAAAACAAACATTTAAGAGACGTAAATGATTTGGGAAAACAATGACATGGCAAACCCCAGGAAGCCGGGACAAATGAAAAGTATACAGCAACAGATTGAGAAGATAAGGTGAGGAAAGGGGTTTGAGAAAGAGAACTGGAGCAGAAGTGAGGGAGGAAGGCTTGGATGTGACAGGGTCACGAGCCCATCTGCTTGACTCGTCGTCTCTAAGCCAGATCAGATAAGAGCTCACTCAGCTCTCACAAAACAGTTCATACTGTGGGTTGGTTAGTTAGTTAGTGTAAGATCGGGTGAGTCAATTTAAGGCTCAAGGATAGAGGAACATAGGAAGACAAGATCCCGTTGTGCCACATCTCTTTAGAGTGAAAACTTCCCTTGAACCAAAATAGTTTACAACTGAGGCCTTATATCACTTCCATCACACACACACACACACACACACACACACACACACACACACACACACACGCACGCTTAAAGGTCATGAAATAACTGGGGCTGAACGGGTTTATGTTGGCAGCAAAGGGAGATGAGAAACTTACACCGATGTCATGTAAACAGATTCCTTGAAAGCTGCTGGGTCACAAAGATCAGATAAACCTGTCACGGCCACGTTGTGTTGCTGTTCAGATAATGATCCTCTTCCTTTGTCGCTCACTTTCTAGCGAGACACAGTTCAGATATTCAGCACAAACAGGACACACTAACCCCCTCTAATGTTATTTATCTGCGTGTGTTACTTTTCAAAGACACTTGTTTTAATAAGATTTCATCCTGTTTCATGTGGGGTTTTTTTTAAATCACCTTTGCTCAAACAGCAGCAGGAGAAGGAAGATGATTTCAATACAGATTCATTCAACAGTGATAGACTTTCTGAGAACTGGGAGAACTTCACTGAAAAGTCTGTTTTCAGTGAAGAGATTTCCTCTCGTGAAATTACTCTGAATAATTAGACCTGGTTTGTTTTGGAGCTCATGTTGTTCGTACCTAAATGCTGATGAGTCGTCGTTCAGCCTGCACGTTTCCTGTGAGTTTATAACCTGGAATGTTACTGAAGGGGATTTTTGTGTTTTCGATTAGAGGAGTCCGCAGCATGCGGCCTGGAGTGGGGACACGTTAGCAGAGCGCAGACAGCGAGAAGTTCAGTGTGTCAGCCCCTTCACAAACCGCTGCATCACCATAGAATAAAAAAACCCAATAGTGGAGGGGTTGAGGATGGACTGGGGGGGAACAAGGTTCTGGTCTTGTAAGGACTGACGCCAGTTTCCTGCAGCAGGAAACACGTTTCAGGGCCATTTGTCTCCTTCAGAGTAAAATAGATGACGCAGACGGGGACACAGTGTGATTGACAGCTGGGTCTGTCCACTATGTGCAAGTGGCAGCTGCCTTCAGCTTCCATATAAACAAAGATGGCGGTCAGAGGTGAAAGTCCTTCAGCTTTAACTGTGTTCTCTCTCACACCAGGAACCAGGAAGCTGGAGTATGGCGGCTCCACGTGGCACGAGGGCTGCTTCATCTGCCACAGCTGCGAACAGCCGATCGGCTCCAAGTCCTTCATCCCCGATAAGGACGAGCACTACTGTGTTTCCTGCTACGAGGACAAGTTCGCTCCTCGCTGCACGCGCTGTAAAAAGGTTGGTGCAGTCAAAGAAACCTGCGGATGGCCACATTTGGCCCTGCGTCCGCGGGAATGTGCATGGGACGGGATTTTCGAAATGGTCTTGACGTGACCTCTGACCTGTGTCTTTCAGACCCTGGCTAAAGGGGGCGTGACCTATCGGGATGAGCCATGGCATAAGGAGTGCTTCGTGTGCACCAGCTGTAAGACGCAGCTGGCGGGTCAGCACTTCACCTCCCGAGACGACAGCCCGTACTGCCTCAAGTGCTTCGGCAGCCTGTACGCCAAGAAGTGCGAGGCCTGCAGCAAGCCCATCACAGGCAGGAGTCCATCTCATGATGACGTGTTGGTCTCGACACTGCAGGCCTCAGTCAGAATATCCCGGATTTTAAATCTGCTCCTCTGTTTCCGCTCTCTCAGGTTTCGGGGGAGGAAAGTACATCTCATTCGAGGACCGTCAGTGGCATCAGCCGTGTTTCACCTGCTCCCAGTGCTCTGTGTCTCTGGTGGGCGCCGGCTTCTTCCCTGACGGCGAGCGGATCCTGTGCCGCGAATGCCACACCAACCTATAGAGCCGTGGTGCACCATGCACTCGCCTTTTCTTCCTTTGTCACAGCATTTCATGAACCCAGAGTCATTACCGAGGAAGGTACCACAGGCTAACTAATGCTGCCTCTCAGGTTGTTTTTATACGAAGACATCAGCCCCTTATCGTCTGGATCAGGTTCCCAACCCGGGAGCTAGTGTGTGAAACCCTGTGTTGATGCTGCATCGAGCACCACAGACTTCCTCTTTAGCCAAAAAGTTCATTATTGTGTGTGACCAACTTTACGCTGTGCCTTAAAATAACTTGTCTTAAATGTTTTATCAAACCAAAGAAAAATTCAAAGTGCTAGTCACTTCAAAAAAAAAAAAAAAAAAAGAAAGAAATCATCCCTTCATATTTTATAAATGGTTTACCACTTCAGGTCAGAGACACAGCTCTGATCCAGAACCCAGTTCCAAGTCTCACAGTCTGTACTTTCAAACGATGTTGTAGTTACTGTTTTAATGCTCTTATAACTGCAGTTTTATGCATTTTGAATGTTGCTTTTTATCTTTGGAGAGATGTGCGTCTGGCTTTGTGTGTCTTGAACCCGAGTTACTGTAGAGACCGACATAGACGGAGGTGAGAAGCTGTGGTTGGGGCCAATTTAAAAAATGTGTCAGAGAGTAAAAACAGTGGGATCAATACAGCCATTTGCACTTTGGATTAGATATTCTCTCACCAACAGGTTATGTGCACATAAAAAAAAACCCAGTTCGAGGACATGGCACAAGACACACTTAACCCCCTCTAATGTTATGCATCTGCGTGTGTTACTTTTCAAAGACACTTATTTTAAAAAGATTTCATCCTATTTCATGTGTTTTTTTAATCACCTTTGCTCAAAGAGCCAGCATTTATTACCCAAAAGAAGCTGAAATGGAAATGCATTACAGTTGTGTATTGCAGGAGCATGCATGTCTTCATCTGCTACAGCAATTATTGTGTTACTGTTAACACTGTTGGTGTTTTGTTTTTCATGGTTAGGTTTTAACTTGTATGTAAAAAAAAAAAAAAAAAGAAAAAAATGAAAACATGTACTTATATTTCATTATTTGAGCTTTGATGCTGGTGAGTCAGAGTTGGCAAATTTACATTAAAAGATGAAAACCAAGCCATCAAGGAGAGAGCAGTTTGAACTTCCACTGGTAATTGAAATGACTAAATGCTACAGTGTTAGTCTTACTTGTGAAGTCTTATTAAATACATCTACAATGACTGGTCTCTGCTGGGCACGTTTTTATATTCTGCGGTTAAAGAGAAGTATCCATTACTGGTTTATGAGCTCATAGCTTTCTGTGGACTTGTGTTTACTGTCTAAACCAGAGGAAACCCATCTGGTGCGACGACAAAAAGTCTTTCGAGGAAAGAACCGTGTGTGTGCGTGCATGCGTGGGGGCATGCGTGCGTGTACACGTGTGTGTAAATCTAGAAGGGGGAGGGCATGAAAGTATGAGAAAGTGTTAGAGAAAGAAACCATGTAAAAGACAGTAAAAAAGTGTGTGTCAGTGGGTTTAAGATATTTTTGTATCTGAGGAAAAGTGTGTGTGTGTGTCAGTGACATTATGGGGAACTGTCGTCCTTTTAGCGTGCGTCCCTATAACATATATATGCTGTAAATTTAGGTTGTGGTCAGGCTAAATTTTGGATTAGGCAACTGGTATCTCAGATTGAGGTCAGACTCCAAAGTCAGTGTGATGTGTTGTGAAGAGACAACTTTGTGTTTGTGTGTGTGTGTGTGTGTGGATTCATACACTGTTGTTTATGCTGAGTCGACTGTTCGATCGCCTTGATGAAACACACACACACACTCACGCACACTCTCCAGTCCGCTCTGGTGAAATGTCCTCCTCCCTGCCTCCGATTCAGATTTTTTCACCAAAAAAGGAAATGGAAAACTCATAGCTGCATGGGGGAGGGAGGGGGGGTCGACTGGTGGTGGAAGTGGGAGAGACAAGAGTGTGGGAGAAAGAGAGAGAGAGAGAGAGAGAGAGAGGGAGGGAGGGAGGATGTTCGCATCTGGAGTTGCTCCATGGCACTTTCACTGGGGATGGGGGGGATGGGGGCGGGGTCAGCTCGTCACTCGGCCTCCCTCTGGATTTATAGCGAGGAGAGGACGGGAGGTGACAGCTCGCAGGAGGAGTCAGAGGGAGGCCGCTCCATGGATCTCCTGCTGTACGCACTCTGTGTGTGTGTCAGGGGATGATATGAATGTTTACCCTGTGACCCACACCACCACCCGGTCACCAGGCCTGAGGTGGTCACACAGAGAAAACATTTCACTTAAACACCCACCAGGCAAAAACTCTGCCAGTCCTGTCATTTATAATGTCACCAAAGAGAATCCTGGCTGTGTCAGCACTGTAAACACAGCTCTGTGTATTTTATAACCGTGCTGCACTGTTGAACTTCTCAACAGTTTCTTTTTTAACGTTGCTGAAGGACACTCAGAATAATGGGACAGGTTTGAATATTCGCTATTTCGTGCAGTTGCAGTTCTTTACCTCAGCCGTGCTCTGCTTGTCATCGAATGTCATCGTCATTCCTCCTCCAAACGAAGTATTTCTTACAGTCGTGTGATTCCAGCTGTGATGTGTTGCAGTTCCCTGTGCTGGAACACAGATCAATCAGAGCAATGCTGTTTCTGTATTGGCAAACACACATATTTCTCTCTGAATATTAGATTACAAACAAGCATTTCTTCAATCTTAACTGCATCTCATTGTGCAGGAAATGAGATTTGCTGGTGAGTGATAAACCCAACAGCGGAGAGTTGGTTCCGTGAAACGCCAGAAGACGGCAGAGGCTGATAGAATCATATTAAAACCGGCGCAGGTCCCAACGTCTCCTTATCGCTCACAGATCTCTGCTCTCACCCCGACACCAGCAAATCTCATGTTATCACAGCTTCAGGTAGAATTCATCCTCAGACTCTGAGGTACATGAGCTGTGATAAAAAATAATCTCTGCTCTACGAAGGGTCAGTTTGACAGAGTTTTTGTGTGGAAATGGTTTCATTATTAAAAGAAAAAGGCCGTGTTTGGATCATTCACCAGATTGTTATTCATTTTAGAGTCTTTAAAGTCTAAATATTTCACTATAAGTGTTGAGTGTGTACAATGAATACACAACTGATCAGGTTGGTTGGAGCAAGTGTTTGTACATTGCGAACCTTTGTACGTAAATAGCAAAGTGCAAAAACGTATTTTCTGTACAAATAGTATAAAGTAGTATTAAATAACTACGAGTGGCACGGCCAGTGTAATCAGTTTTATTTGTGACAGCAGCCTGAAATGACATGAAACTCTAATGAGATTTCCTTTTCTGTTGGCGTGACACTGTTTGGACTCTTATTTACCCTGATGCCCCGAAAGATAGGACCAAATGAAATGTGTTTAGCTCATATCAATGCAATTACTGATTGAATTTTACTGATTAATACAAACTGAAGCCATGTGCTCAGATTTACTAGATAAACGCCATTTTGATACAGCGGCTCTGCCGGAAAGACCGCACTCTGTTTGGAGAATTTGGAGAATTGGAGAATTTCAACGCTAAGTGGAAGAGAAATTGGACGGATGGAAGTTTTGCGGCCTCAGATGACATCGACCGTAGTTTTGCCGGATGACAAACAGACACGTGGAAGCAGTGTTTTCAATGAGCCTTGTGTTCTGCGGAACCAAGTCTCGTCCCTGTTGGAGGCAGATTCATAAAATATAAAAGTGTCCAGATGTCCCCCCCCCCATGTCATACATGGTTCCTCCCAGTGACATCACTGCTGATGTCACCAAAGGTAGAACTACAGGAAGTGTTGGGTAACTTCCTCCTTAGGCCCCTGCAGCACATGCTGGCAAAGGTGAGTACCAAAGAAACAGAGATTAAGTGGAAACCAATAAACACAAAGTCAAGTTCTCTTCACTGACTGTTTATATCCCATCAAGGTGTGCGATCCTGTTGGAATCATGTTCCGTATCGAAGTAAACAGGGTCAATGAGGAGACTCAGGACAGCTCAGCAGTCAGGAAGAGCCTTAGATAACCTATTTAATTTCCGTTTATAAAGTTTTACACTTTATAAAACCAAAGCAAAAGGTGTGCACCCATGTAAGTGCTTTATTTAATTTCTCTTTAATCGCATTTCTAATGCACTGATCTTTTATTTCATCATCATATGACTCATTTCTTCTCTGTCAACTTGTCGTTGGGTCAGACAGAATTTTTTATTTTTTTTTAATTGCCTCGAGTTTGATCTTTCATCCAGCCCCATAACTGAGATGAGTTAATAGACGAGATAATGAATGAATGAACAGTGCTGCTGTTTTTACTCTGGCCAAACATGGAGGCAGATATAATGAGATCAGGCTCGTGTTGCAGCAGCTCGAAGTCAGTGTGATGTCTAGACAAGCTTGGACACACACACACACACACACACACACACTCATCGTTCTCTGGGTTCCAGCTCCCGTTACGTGTTAATGTCAGAACCACTGATTCACGGGATCATTTTTAGTCCCACTGGCTGGAGCCGAGGAGACAGACACACCTGGCTGGAACAATAACATGTTGACTAACGACTGATGAACCAACCAGTGCTGAGTGATGTGCTGCGCTAAAGACTCAGGCGTGTCTGTGTGTGTGTGTGTGCTTCATGCTGCTTGATGCCTTTGCTTCTGAGTTTTGTGGTTGCTCTTATTCTTGATTTGATTCTTTGATTTGTCAGGATTCTGCTCCATTCAAGAGACTTTAGTTTGGGCTTTTTTTTTGTCCTCTCCTTCATGTATTTGTACCTGGAAGTGTGTGAGTCATCACTTACTCAGCAGCGTTGACGCAGCGAAGCTCAAGGATAATTTGATTTGTAAAGTACACAGTGACAAAGTTCTTTGCCACAAGCAATATGAAATTCTCAAACAATCGGCTGAATGAAAACCAGACAAGCGTCTCTTAACTTCCACACCAGACTCAACGCTGGCTTCTCTGTTTTCTGTCAGTCGTCGTTTCATTTATGTGGGAATCAAACTTGTGGTCGCTGTGTGCAGGGATCAGCCTCGACACCTCAAGATTTTATGAAATGTCTGACGTTTATTAGTCAGAAACAGACACATTCGGTCGTGTCTGTAGTTTGAGAGGAAAACAAAGACATGCTACAAGTTGTGACAGTCAAATTGCTTCTGGTTATTTTCCACAGTGGAACGTGAAGCTGCCACAGAAAGAAAAATACCGTCAGCCATACATCGCCTTGGGTTTTCATCAGGCCCCCCCACCCCCACCCGTGGCCCGTGTCATTACTGCGTTCAGTGTCCATTCGACAAAGTGCACTGGTCCACCGCAGTCATGGACGTAGTCTGTAACCTCAGCAGACGTGGGTTAACCCCAAATGAGAAAATGAGAGATTTAAGTCGCGTCGGTAATTCAGCTGAGATCTGTGATTATTTTTCAAATTCAATTTCAAATTTGATTTGTCACATCAGTTCCACCCGGAACAACGTGGAATGAAATGAAGCGTGTTTCCAGCTGGAGGCCGGCGTGATGCCCTGTCACTGATATTAGGTTATGACATTTGTTTTTGCCAGATAATATGATGAAAATAAAGTTACATACACCAGCTGGAAGCAGCTGCCTGTTTAGTCACCTGTGTGATTTGAGTTTCCCATTTTATTCAGTCATGAGGAATATTTTAATACAGCTGTAGGGAGAAGTCCGTCTTCAAAACCTGAGCCCATCGTACAGAGACTCGGCCTCCTGGTGGTGATGGGCAGTATTTGTTTGGGCTTTCTTTTTCTTCAATTTTGGGAGGTTTTAAAGTCTCATTTCTTGGCCATCTAGCCCACATTTGTTGATGGACCGATGTAACCACGGAGACAAATGAAGGACAAG
Organism: Pseudorhombus dupliciocellatus; assembly: GCA_016785235.1. Lineage (NCBI taxonomy): Eukaryota > Metazoa > Chordata > Actinopteri > Pleuronectiformes > Paralichthyidae > Pseudorhombus > Pseudorhombus dupliciocellatus. The sequence continues at coordinate 4,250,125 of JAFBJW010000280.1, forward strand.
TCTTACAGTTGAGTGTGACATTTCCCGTTGGGTGATTTGGTGCAGTGATGAACTGTCGGCTCACAGCTCGAGGGTTCAGGGTCTGAACTCTGAATGTCTAACCTTCGGCCCTTCAGTGGTAGTGTGCATGTTTATCTCTGTGGGTTTCCTTCCTCAACCTTAAGACATGGACCTCAGGTTCATTGAGACTCTAAACTGACCATAGAGGTTGTGTCTGTCCGTACAGTATATGATGGCCCTGTCACACCCTTGGGTCTGGCTCCAGGTCCCCGTCCAGCGTCCGAGGTCAACCTGCCTGCTAATGGGTGAAATAGATGTTTCCTTCTGCAGTAATACATAAACAGGACCAACCACTCGTGCACATTTTCAACTCGATTAGTTTTGCTCCTTTGGCTGAAGCACCGAGACGGAACACAGGACAGAGGATGTGGCACCTTATCAAACCCTGTGACTCAAACTGATTTGTGAACATGGACGACAGACAACGCGCATCTGTGTCCCAAGCTGACACTCCCGTGGAGCTGGTGCTTGTTGGCGTGGTTTGGCGCCGGCTCCTGTGGCCTGGCCCGAGCCCTCGTCCCCTCCGCTCGCTCCAGCCTGAGGTCATGAGTTGCGCTCGCTTGTGGGAAGCTCTTGTACTGTCTTGTAATGAGTCGTCCCAGCAGGAAAACAAGGCCTTGTTTTTCCACCGGCTCCCAGCCTTCAGTTTAGAATCCCTCCTTTCTGAAGAATGGTTGGGGCTTCGATAATGTGCCGTCAGCGTGAAATCGAGCAGACGACTTGACACCACAATGAGCAGTGGACGCTCTATATTTAATCAGCTCGTGCTGCACTTGTGCTTCACACCCAAACTGCAATTTCTCACATTCTACATCTCTACAACACAGTTTTTTAAATCACCAACTGTTTGTTCTGGTTCTGTTTATTATCTCTTATTTATTATTTATCGGCGCCTGGCCCACTGTAAGTGTTTGATGTGGTGTTGGAACAGAGCCAGTTTGCTTCTGAGGGACTGTAAGAATGTGGTAAATTCTTTATCCGGCCTGAATCCTCCTCAGGACCCACAGGAGGTTACTGCTCCCCGTCCTCACCAGCTGCACTGACGGGGGGTTTAAGCCTCTCTGGGTTTTCTGTGGACACCGAGGAAACGCTGGTGCCTCTTTCCATCCGAAGAACAGTCTCTTGTATCAGCTCAGAATTTTCTTGGCCAGCATCATCAGAGTTTTCTCCTGAGTTCACTTGAGCTCCTCATGACAGCTGTTTAGATTATTCAAGAGATGGGTCAGCGTACGGAGCCGTCGTGTTTTGTGAGCTTCAGTGGTTCAAACTGAAGAGTCGACTTCGCCATGGATTTTAAAAAGTTGTAATTTTTAAACTACTAAGATTTTGCATTAGCTGTTAACTAAAGGAAATTGATTATTCCTTTATTACGTGCCACAGTGGATGTGATAAAGTACAATTACTTTGCTATTGTACTTCATGGTACTTTTTATCTGTACTTCAGTAGATTTATTGTTGTATGTTCACATTGATTTCATATTTTTAAACTTACTTTCCCTTTAATTTAAATAGAATTTAATCTGCTAGTTTTACTGTACACATTCCTGTGTATTTATACTCAGTAAAGGTCTTTCAGTACTTCCAGTTAAAGTTGGAATCTTGCAGTGAGGAGGATGATGGGGAGAAATGAGCCGGTGCTGTGACACAGGAAGTAAAGATAAATTCTGCCGAACATACATTTGATTTATTATTTCGACGGCATCTGATTAATGTGGGTTCACTTTGCGATACTTTCCCCTCTCAGAGGAGCCGGAGTATAAATCCTGATGCAGTACCGCGCTACTGTTGGCTGCTGCTCTCTCGGAGCAGTTGTTTGAAGATTAGAGGTTTGGAATGCTAAATGTTTGAGGAGTGGATTGACCAAGATGGACTGTAATTCAAAACATCTCAAAGATTTAGTGATGGGAGCGAGGAGGCGTCTCAGGTTAAAAAAGAAGTGGTCTGAAGGAATGACAGAGAAATGTGAGAACATAAATCGTTGGTATCCAGAGATGACTCAGTCAAACAGCTGATCAGACATCAAGTGATGGTTTCATCAACGTTCTAAATGCTGTGTGATGAATGTTAGATCATCGAATGTCTTTCTGTATCCTTGCAAAACTGCATTCAGAAAATTGACATGTCTGCTTGATTAAATTGTCAGGTTAAATTGCTTTACCATAACAAAAAACAGCAAAAAGCAGAAAAAGAAATGTGCCGACTTCAGTGCCATGAACGTCTCCTGAGGATACGTCCACTGGTCTGGAGATTTAGAGCAGCTCAAATGGAGAAAGGAGTTAGTCCAGACAGACAGGAACGGAAACGTTGGGACTGTACGGCCTCACCCTGCAGGAGCTCAGCTGCTCATCCATTGGTTTGTCATCAGCTCTGACTTCACTGGATTTAACATGGAGACTTTCTGTCCCTCTGTCCTATGGCTTCCACTTGGTTTAGTTTTGATTCTAATTCAATTCATGTCCTTTAACTTATTTTAGTGAGAGCTCATGTGTGGGGTCTTTTCTTGTTTGGCCAGATAAGCTAATGGCCAGAAATTAAAAGTCACACGTTTTGTCAGTTGGAGCTAATCGTGTCTGAACAGGGACGGAACAAACAAGTCGTCAGAGCGGCTTCTTGTGATTTTTGTTTGAGTCTATTTTGGCCTGATGTCCTGAAAACAGAGATGGAAAAACTAAGCTGATAATATTCCTTAAAGTCACACGATTTAAATGACTCGTCCTTAAATGCCACACGCCTTCAATGCAGTGATCAGCACAGAAGTCATGTCTCTGCTCTGCTTCCCTTTTCTTTTCTCTGCGGCTCTGCGGTGCCTTTTTCCTTGTCTAAAAACTTTCCAAACTCTTTTGACAAGTCGCTGGAAAAGAAAAGAAAGTATTTATTACTTGTTTTGATTCTCATATTGCCCATGAGCCGAACTATGATCTCATGAATAATGCAGCAGACCAAGCTTCAGTCTCAGATGATGATGCCAGAGACGTCATGAAGGACCTTGATTATTTCTTTCCACAAATTATATCAAAACCAATTCTCACGTGTCCATGGCCCCCTCTGGTGGTAATATGATGTCACTGCAATTCGCACTACAGGAAGCGTGAGACCATAATATGTGAAATATTTAATTGTCGTCATATTAAATCTGTCTTCTCATCATTGGACATTTTTTCCAGACAACAATGACACAACTCTACTTATTTAAAGGTCAGATCCGATGACGAACGAAAGAAAACATTTCCTTGAATAAATTCTAGTCATGAATAGTCATGAATTATTAGTGATATAAACTTGCACCTTATTATTTGGGCTATGCTCAGCTCTATTCTTGTATGTTTAATGAAGCTGGTTTAACATCATTTCCTGATTTCTTCTATTATCTATTGGCACAGGCATACATTAGTCCATATGGAAAATTGTATGAACAATTTATACAATTCAATAAAAAAAAGTCAGAGTTTATCTTAAACCTTTCTTATCAGATCATATTGTAAACATGGAATGTGGATTTTAGCTTTCTTCAGTGTGATACAGAACATCTCCAAAAGAGGGCAGTACACATCAATTCAGAACTTAATACTTTCTTTTCTAATCTGAACTTTGCCTTCTGTGTTTTTTTCTTGACCTAAGATGCATTCGGGGAACGCTACTAGAACCTGTTTGCTGCTGATGCCAGATCCTGGATCCTGAATCCTACATTCAAAACAAAGGCCTATTGATCTGTAAACCTTAAATTGCAAGTGGATTAGGATTTTTTTTTTTTTTTAACCAAGCTATCTTCAGATATGCTTTTTCTTGACGAAGTGTGTTGGCTTCCTCATCATAGGAAATAGCTGTGTTATTTGATTTAGCTGCCTTGCCTTCCTGGATGTCTGCTGCTGATCAAACACGTCGAGCTGTCAGCGTTGATGTACCGCTCTGGAATATTTGAGAGCTGAAGTGGACATTTTCTCTTTGTCCATTTCCAGATTCAGCCTTTCAGATGTGGAGCCATGAGAAGTTGTGAAACTTTAGAAATGGAAATGATCCTGGACAGTGGAGCTGTTGAACTTTAGAGAGCTCTAAGCCAGTGGGGTGGGGGCCGAGGGTGCAGTGGATACCGCTGGCAGCCGCTGGCGAGTCGGTCGGACACTCCTGTGGCCTCATGTACCCCAGGCCTCTCATTCACCCAGACGATGACAGAAGGTATTGGAGCGATGTCTCAAAGAATTATGTCAGTGATGCTGTGTGTTGTAATGGAAGTGGAAAATCATGGCAAAGCAAATATTGTTCCAATTTAATGGTGGTTTCACGTTAGTTCTGTGTGAGACAAGAGCACGAGATGCCCACTCGTGTCCTCATCCAGGTCAGCGGAGGTGAATTAAATCTTCAAAGTGTTCCTCACAGTTCTGAAGGTTGTAACAGGAGTGCATCAATAAGCCCCTGCTGCTCGATATATCTCACAGGCTGTGTTGTACCGGTGGTTTCTGTTTAAAGGGAAATGGTTCAATATGGAAACTGCACGTGTGAGGGTTATCCTCTGGAAGTGTTTTTCTAGTACTGCATCGTTTTAAAGTATAGTGTACATAAAAGAAGACATAGTGACCAATGGTTGCTGGTGTTTTGAAGACTACTTTCTTTTCTGTGCAGCATCTCCTGTCGTCCATTTTCCTTTATATAACAACATTTGTTGAAACTTTTTTCACCTTCAATTATTTATTTTTCAATCAGCGTTGCACCTTTAGCTCACATGAAAACACCTCATCCAGCTTTACTCCCACATAAACAGTGTGAGACCCAGATGAGAAGTCAGTCGTTCTGACAGTGACGTCAGCTTCACTCTCTGCGCTTTCATTTAGTGGTGGTAACCTTTTGTTTACACTTGGACCAGTGACTGTGTGTTTAAGTCAGGCATGGACATGGGTGTTCCCTCTTGATGTGATGCTCTCCCTGGGGCCCGGCCTTAAGGCCAAACTAAAGTCATGAAATCACTGAGTGTTGAGCATCTTGGCATCTCGGGTACCCATATACCCAAGGATTTACCATTGGTTTCTCTAGGAAAACACAGGAGTGGGGAAGAAGGAGTGAAAAAAGAGGGAGTGGGAGGAGAGGGAGAGCTCCGTCCAATGGAGCCGGGGTAAGAATTTATGGTCAGGAAGAGCGATGAATGTGTAATTTACGGTGCATACTCTACCATTCCCCCTGCCCTCCCCTTTGGTAATGAGAAACAGCTGTTTTGTTGTAGGGCCAGGACATGGTATACCCCCTCCCTCCTGGCTATGACACACCATTAGTTTTTATTTCTGTCTCTGCTTTTACGACCCCTGCCCAGGCGCCAGCATTTGGCCAGTGATCGGGACCATGACACCATCTAAGCCCGTCCACCTCCCAAGATGGCCTCCTGGCCTTGGAGCGGGCCATGAGACCCTATCACCCCATCACTGCTGAAGTAGGCAGCATCACACTTCAGCAGGATATTTGGAGTTTAGATTAAATCCTGGTCAGACAATAAGACCAAATACTTTAGAACATGTGAATTAGAAATGCCAGATGTCTGATATTAGTTTTAATGATGACGAGTGTCCCTCCTTCACGTCTATTTTAAATGAATAAAAGTCTAAAGATGTGGAAGCACCCACTGATGATAATCTGAGCTGATATGTGAGTAATGAATGGATGATTGTGAAGGGTGGTGGACTTCTGAGTCGGTCTGTAAACTCTGAAGTTAAAAGTTGCTGCAGTGTGTCCTCTCTTACCAGATGTGGTGGTCTTCGCTAGCTCTAGAGAGCAGGTCGGACATTCCAGTTGTGAGTGGACAGTCACACTTGAGGAGGGTTGGTAATTCCGAGCGAGGTGATATTCTGGGATGTTGACATACTGTAAAGTGGCTGGATAGGGCTACAGGCTACCTTTAGCATGTTAGCCAAGAAGCAAAGGGATTGGGTTTCTCTGTTAATACGATTTTAAGGTCTGGACCCTCTGTGTAAAGTGCCTTGAGATGATGTATATTATGACTTGGCACTATACAAATGAAATTGAATTTGAATTGAAAGAGATATGAAACATAAACAGCTGCTAATGCTTATGTTAGCTATGTATCTAACGCCAAGAGAAGCCGCTTGTTCTGCCATGTTACTGACAACAGCTTCTCCTCCTCAGTGGAGTTGGTCACAATGAGAACAAAAGTCAGTGTATGGATGAAGTTTCATCTGAACTTTATTTAGGCTTTCACAGAATAAGCATACATGATGATACTAATACCTCTTATGTTCCAACATAGTCAGTATCACGATGCGTAGTATGATGAGTAACTGTAGCATGTAACTTCTCCTGAAACTATCGGGTGGGAAGCAAACAGACCCAAGGCAAACATTCTAGACATCGAAAGACAAGAAATCTCTATCTGCGTTTTATGAAGCGTTTGGATTATAAATGTGTAAAATGCTTGTTGATTGTTCTGAAACTTGAGCGGTAGGAAACCTTCAGACCCTGTTGCAAACATGATTACTGAGCAGCGGATGATTTGATGGCTTATAGAACAATCAGTGGCTGGTAGGTTACTGCATATTTGATATATCACTGTGCTTCTGCATTTCCTCCCTCTTGGTATGCACGCCCTACTGCTTCAATCTGTGAGAACGCGATTCGCACACGTGTGCAGACGTAAACACGCATGTATGACCAGAAACTTGACACACCTACACACACGCACACACACACACACACACACACACTCATGCAACCTTGTACCATGCAAATAATTCTGTTTTTTAATTCCCCTTTGTGCGAAGTTCCTTTTTCCGATTGTACATCAACTTTTGAACAAACCACTGAGACCAGTCCAGAGACCACCAGAGGAGGATCGAGCTGAGCCCACTGTCATCCTCCTCCACATCTTCTCTTGTTTTGGGCTTGTTTTGTCAAAGACTCCCTCATCACAATTTTATATAAACAAGCTCCTGTCCTCACCAACCACAAATAATTTCCAGTGCCTTTTCTTTTTTTTTTTTCTTAGAACTATTCACGGTCTTAACATTTTGTACAGCTGTTTTGAAAATCCCTCTGCCACTTCCGACCAACACAAAAAAAAACAAATCAAGAACATGTTGCGATTAAAATTGGACTGTGAGAAATTGAGGGAGCTGAGGAGGCCTTTCATTCATTGTCAGGTTTCCAGCCTTTAATGCTGCATCAGACATGTAGAGCGACATTGTTCTGTCCGTGAAGCCGAACCACAGTCCTCACCGGGGGTTCGGATCTCCAAACAACGACCCCTCTCAAAGTCAGGCTTCTTGTGTTGCAGCAATCCTCTCGTTCTCTTTGCGTCTTCCACAACACGTAGCAGCATTAATCCATGAATTCTTTCACTTTGACCTTCGTCGGTGGCGGTCACAGCTGGGCCAGGCACTGTCTTTGTTTTTCTCTCGGCCCCACTGAGCACGCGCTGACGATTAGGAGACAGAGCTGGTTGTGACACTCGCAGCAGTGGTTGTCCTGCTCTGGCCTTTTCTCCTCTTCCCGCCGCCGCCGCCACCTCCTCCTCCTCCTCCCCTGCCATCTTTTCCTTCTCGTCCTCCTCGCCCACGTGTGTTCTCTCTCTCTCTGCGGTTTGCGGTATCGTCTTGTTGGTCTCCTTTATTCTTCCCGTCTGAAATGGGAAAACAGAGGAAACATGATCCAAAGGATTTATGTCGACGAGCCTCTACTCGGCTAAGCAGACGATGCACACCTTTTTTAGTTTGCGGCTCAACAGCTCGTCCTTTGTCCAACATAATGCCTGACTGTCTCTTCACAGTAGAATTCACACCTGTCACCCTCGAATGTGTAGGTTTGGCTTTAAAATCCAACATCCATCATGGCGTGGTTAACATCTCCACTCAGGAGAGGGCGAGAGCTGCTGTTGGGCTGCAGAGGAGCTCATGTAGAGACGCTGAGAGCACTTACCACCGTCGGATTACATTAATTTCTGTCACTTAAATCACCTTGAAATCACTTCTGGCATAATGAGTTAAACATTGTCAAGGGCCCACTAATGGCTCAGGAGGACATTAAGAGCTGTCACAAAGTGGAAGTGGGCATGTGTCTAGTGTCAGACGGCTATCGTTTAGGCAGCACTCAGAAGTATTATGTTTTGTATATTTGTGGGAGTACAGTTACACTGGGGGATGTTTGTTATGAACTTGTGTGCTGAGAAACTCTGCACGTCCTAGAAATCGAGTGAACACGCGCCAAGGGCTGGACAGTGTTCGCTGCGCAGTTGACAACAGCGCGGCTTATGGCGCCACCGTGTTTGTCTACTGCCGTGGAGCAATAACTTAAGGTCTGCATTTATTTCCCTGAAAAAGCATTTTCAAACTCGTCGCACAAACAGTTATGGCTCCCTGGCCTAGACACAAATGAGGAAAAAAAGAAAAAAGACAAAAAGCCTCAAATTGCGTTGTTTCCCGAATTTCACCAAAAACAATCTGTCTGCTCAGCCACTGAAAATCATTATCTGGTGAGTCGATGTAGTTGAATGTGTACAGACCTGACACAGAAACATTCACTCACCGCAGGTCCATGCAGAGTCACAGTTGCTTCACTCGCAACATGGAATGAAAAGGCTCAGTTGCACACAGTAGTGTACAAACAAGGCTAACTCGTCTTTGGAAAACCATTAGCACAAAAATCATAAAAACGCCCGTCACGCAACCTTGGTGCTTTTGGCTCGAATCGTCAGATTTTATGTCCGGCGTGGTCCTCATTTGCATCGTCTTTAAACAATGAACATATTCCCAAACTTTTTTAATGGCCTCTATTTAAACAAGCACTTAATACCGAGTGGCAATAATTTCAATTTGAATCAATGAGGGAAGGTAAGTGGCGGCTGAGTGAAGTGAAGGGTCCTCACACACACACTCTGCAGCATCTGAGCTGCTGTGCTTACTGTGTGAGGACTTAATTACTCCTCTAACAAATTACTGGCCGAGCCAAGAGAGGGAGACTCCATCATTTTATGACAGCTCTGATTGCACCTCCGCTCCATCCAAGCTAAACAGTCGTCCCTGACAGAGGCAATAACACATCCTGAAAATCCTGTTTTCGCGTGAGACCCAGTTGCGGAGCTTCAGGGAAAAGGGGGGAAAAGAATCTGCAGCCAAATCAACATAAAGCCTGAGATCTGCAGACCAGTAAATCACCAGTGTTGTACAAGGTCTGTCCCGGGTTTTATTATATAGCTCGCCGGACGGCCAACTCCCACACGAGTCGAGGGCTGCGCTCAGTGTTTACCCACGTGAACCTCACAGAGGAAGTGGCACTTTGGCAGAAATATGCTTTTTAGATTCTAATGTATGTATTTAGCCAGAGCCGGCCCTACAGCCTTGGTGGAGCCCTGAACCCTCAGTGCCACCAGTATTGGATGAAATGATAGATCCGAGAGCACGGCCCCGTTTGTCACTGCTGTGATGAATGCGCGACGACATTAACGCTTCATTCAGTGAAAGCAGTGAACCGCTGGATACATCTGAGCAGTAGTGACAGAAAGCTGATGTGAGGAGCAGTCAGGCCTTTGCGTGAAGTTGACGACCGACGTGCTTCAATCAAGCCGCGACTCTGTCTTGGAAAATATGAATACTTTAAGTTTAAGTGTATTTTCTCTAGTTTACCCAGGAACACATTTTCTGGAAAAATATCGCCTGAAGCCGTTGTAGCTTCCTCAAGTCTCTTCAAAGCATCAGCAATTCAACGCAAGCGACGCTGAGTACAAAGACGAGTTAATATTTTAAATGAATTATTCTATTCTATTTTGAGTCTAATTATTTTCAAGGACAAACAACGCCCACCAGAATGTGGCACCGTAAGCAACCATCTAGAAGACCTGTGCCTTTGGTGGTCCTGTATTTAGGTATTTATTTAAAACTGGAATGAATTCCTCTTTGACGTCGGCAGTCGAGGCTTTTACCATCCACCAATCTATGACTCGTCAGGTGAGAGCTTCGCTCCGAGATATCTGGCAGTTCCCAGAGTAGTAAATAAAGAGCAGTATATTATATTTCATTTCATTGTTGCAGGATACAGGTGTCAAATGTTCCTCTCATTTATAAAATTGTTCCGTCACAACCTGTTTAATGACGAGTCCGCTTCCCGTCGAGCAGTTCCAAAGCACGCCAGTTTCCCTTCCCTGCAGCCATCACTGATCTATACGGGACAACGTCAGATCATGTTCTGTGTCTGAGGCCCGCAGCCCTGCAGGAATCATCCAGGACGAGAGGATGTGTCGGAATATTCAAGCCTCCTCCATGTTTACGCACAAATATCCAAGCATATCATCTCTAACATGTTGCAACATCTGTACCGATACCAAGACTGAGCAAATATTGTTACACAATGTTGCTGCTGTGGCCCTGAGCGTGTCACCAACCAATAACGACTTTAAATACTGCTGCTTGGCAGTTCTCTTAGTCTCTGTCAATAAATGTTTCCAACTTTGGTCAGGATTGGTACATTACCCAAAAACAGTTTAGCATTTGGTGGCGTTTGGGGGGAAAAAAAAAAAACTGAAGCGTTTTCCCTTTCAACTTCTGAAGAAATGGGGTTGAAAAGATTTGTCATGTAAGCGTCGCTGCAGGGGGGATGCATCATTTCTTTGCCTCAAAAAACAATGATATAATTAATCTGTATAATTATTATATAACGTAAACCTTGAACCACCTGGACAGATATGTAATTTATTAGCTTCATCAGCAGCTGATAAGCTGTTACGAAAGCCGATAATGGCCGACGACTGGTGAGAATGATTGTTAACCTGCTGGAGAGCAAGCTGCTGTGGGTGATAAGAGCCCAAGCAAACATGTCATGGCCGTGTAAACCTCACGCTTCAGCGGTCTTCAGAACAAATAGCTCTCCCCGGCTCTGATCGCGCTCCAGCTCCGCAGTGTGTAATGCCCTTCATCTGCTTGGCTCCGAGATTCGGGTTTATTGTTTACATGCTGAGAAGTCAAGAGGTTCCGTATCCTTCTGCGAGCGCGGCCAAACCAAACCCAATCAACACGCCGTGGGTCACAAACACGCTGGCGGGAATTCCGGCTTTTAGATGTTGAGTAACGGTTCCATCAGTCATCACGTTAACTGGAGGAGACGTTTCATGAAGTGCATGGATTTTACTGACTCTGTAATCTGATCATAACCGCAGCTTTGAGTTTGTAGTGGACATCATCCACTTTTTGAAAGCCGTATTTATATCTGCGTTTACCTCGTGCACAGGGCGTCTTGACCACGACGCACTTCCGCTTTTCTGTCTGAGGAGCGCAGGTCTCTGAGGTCGGCGAGCTGTCCGAGCCAGCGACCTGCAGGAGCGGAGAGCGGACCCGAGACTGCGAGCCTTTCTTAAATCCACATGTTTTGTTCTTCTTCATGCAGGAACCCCACTGGCTCCACTCACCCAGTTTGCACGCTGAGGCACGCTGACCTGGGGGAAGAACACGGGACAAAGACTAATGCCAAAGGTGAATGGTTTACAGCTCCAGCGTCTCACATTTGTTCTGCAGCCTTCCCGCCTGCGTTTTTACAGCTCAGTAGTTTTAGCGCAGGATAATGAGTTTAGGTAATTTCCAAATCTGAAAGCAATCTCATGTTTTTGACTTGAGATGGGCAGATTGAGGTGGTTGCCACGAACCTGAAAATGTTCAAAAACACACGACTTAAGCGTGCTTCAAGACTATAGCCAATTTTTTAAGGTCATGCTTTAAATTCTCTGTGGACATGCGGGGTCAGGTTAAAGCAAGCGATGCCAAAAATCTGTCCAGATCTCCACGTCTGAGCCAGCATGGCTGGGGAGCTCTGAATTTCATTGGTAATGATGTCGTTTCTGAATTATTTTCAACAGAAATGAAAAGGAAAGACCAAGACACTCTGTTTTATTTTTCTCAAAGTGTTCTCCTCCCTTCTTTCCAGGCCAAAGAACCGAATGCAGCCCGGCCTCCTTGATGAAGAGATAAGTGAACTTTCAATATAACGACAGGTAGGTTGCTGTGTTTTATGTTTTGAAGCTGGCAGCTTCTAGGTTACTCACCGACACACTCCATGGTCTCGTTGGCAGTGAGCTGGCCGGGGGGGCAGCTGACGTAACACCGGCCGCTGTGCGAATACAAGCCCTCCTTACATTTTGTGCAAAAATTGCGGTTGAAACACGCTTCACAGTTGTCTATTTTACATTCTGAAAGACAGAAAGCAGTTTCCATTTAAATCACTCAACAGGTTCTGGAGAAATTTTGTTTGATTGTTTAGGTCATTGGTTTGTTTCTCCGTGGATAAAAAAGGAAATCATTCTCTTGATTAATTGGTGATTAAACAACATGGGGTCTATGTCAAGGGAGAAACGCTTTTCTCCATGACGCTTTTCTCAAAAACACATGCACCACAGGCCTTGTTTTTTTGGAACGTGGGTTTGAACAGTGCAGCCAGGAGAGTTTCTCTTCGCTCGGCTTCTCCAGAGTGGGTTCATCCACACCTCAGACTCATTAGAAACCTCTGATGCTCCAGTCAAACAAAGGGCTTCTTTAGATTTGGATAATTACAAACACAGGAGGATAAAAAAGCGGATGTCTTGAAAGGCTCCCGACCGCTTTGGTCTCATCATGAAAGGTTCTCCATCCCTCGCGTCATTCATTCCATCTGAATGAACTGAGCATGGAACAAAACAGCGAGGAAGACCAGAACATTTATAATATATTTTTGTATGGGGGGGGGTTAATTCAGGACCAAGTGGAGAATTTCTGTTCTGAATCCAAGGTCAGAAATGATCTAATGCAAAATCCCTGTTTGGGATCTTGAAGTCTTTCCCTCCCTCCTCCTTTTTGAAGCCCTTGACAGGTAGAAGAAGAATTTGGGAGGATCTCCAACCTTTTAGGCAACAGGGGGGAAAAAATGCTGGTCTAAAATTAGCTGAGAATAAGAAGAAAACTCTGAACTGTCATCATCATGTGACAGAATGAGAAACTTGACTTTTACATGATTTGTGGTTATGTTTAACAGAAAACCTAATTTTATTAAATACTAAAATGTATTACATCTGACAGATATTGGCAGTCAAAGGGATAAGAAGTCAAACAAAAAGGAAGTTGTTATGTTTTTTTTTTCCTGCGGTAACAATTTACTCCTGTCACCTGTCTTAGAGTAATGAGCGTAACAGAATGTCATCAACAGGAAGTACAACTGATGTGGAGCACGCGGTCAACATTAATTGTCACAGATTAGGATGCATCAGAGTAAAATATGTTTAAAGCGAAAAAAGGAAAATCTCAATTGGACAGTGGCCTGGTCTGAACTGTGCACGTGAGCAAGATACAGGCATCCATCGCTTAAGAACTGTTGGGATTAAGTTGCAGTCTTTTTTTTTTCTGCCCTGTTCTAACTTAACTAGCACTCCTCAGCTCGAAGTACAGGACCAAAGTATGTAGGTCTGGTGAACGCCATGAGCCAAACCTGCCTATAACCATAAAGAAGATTGTTCACTTAGGGAAAAATGTACCCACATTCCTTTTGTGCAGCAAATTTGCTGAATTTAGCATCTTTTCAAAAGGATAAGTGGAAACAACAGAAGGATTTCATCAAGTGGTCACTTATTTGCTTATTAGTGGCCAGATGCATCCTGTTAGTGAGCGTTCGATAAGAAGGTAATATTGTTTAACTTATTTACTTACAGACACGAAAACAAGTGGGACAGCTTGGTACCAAAAAAAAAAAAAAAGAAAACAGGTTATGAAAATTGAGAATACTGAATTGATTAAATTAAAACTCGCTTTTCTGCGTTCATATTTTAGCTCTGTTAAACAAACACATGCACAACAGGACAAATGCCCAAGATGAGGAACTAACGGAACTCTGTCTCCGTTGTCCTCTCTCTCACCCCTCTGGACATAAACAGACGAGGATGAGCCAGAGATGATCAGATCATGCTCTGCACGTTTGACGGGACGTCAGCTGTGAGACTGAGCTGTTTGCACCAACTGAGCTAAACCATTCCAGATGTGTGTTTACAAAACCGAATGAGCCCACGTACCGGGCGCATCACGTTCATGTGACGCTGACGCTCGGTGGCGTCCCCGGCTCGAGCGTCTACAGCAAAGAGAGAAAGGGAAAAACTCACGGGTGCATCTGTTGTTGCCTTCCGGGTTCCTCATCCCGAAGTATCCCATGGGGCAGGAGGCAAGGCACACGCCTATCTGGCGGATGTCGTTGCGCTCGAGGAAGATGAAGAGCTTGGGCTTACATTTGATGCAGCCGTTGTACTCGGAGCATCGGTCACAGCCTTTGGGGCAAGATGGTGGCCCCTCAGTGCTAACTGTGGAAACAGAGGAACGAAACGGGTAGATTTGCGGCTTGTGCTCAAACTGTGTGCTTGCACTCTGATATTTGTTTGCTTGAACAATTTCCCTGCACTCCATCTTTAGCTTTTGTTGCTGCTCACTGAACCTGGCATTTTATCGGTCGTGATTTTGAGTTGTGAAATGCAAAGAGAGGAGCTAAAGCACAGGGTATATTTCTGAGCGTGAGCGGAGGGAAAAAAAAAACCCTCTAATTTTAGAATTTATGAAAGTCTTGTTCTGAAAGTGAAAGAACATGTTCAAGAAACACCCATAAACAGGCAGGTTGAGGTAAACAATAGAACAACATGGTTTACTAAAACCTCTGTTTTGCCAGACAGGATTGTTTTTAATGAGAAAATAATAAAAGGCCTTTGTCAATTTCTGTCCAACATTAGGGAACTGCTATATTTTTTTGGCGTATCCACAGATCTAGTCATAAAACTGCCAACACTTTATCACTCCAACAAGCCAGTCTTAATGCTCACAACTTAATCTAAGCGGGGGCCGGGCCAAACATCTTTCTTTGAACCGCAGATCACTGTTTATTTCAAACTGCCTGCCAGAGATCCCTCACAGATTTTCATTTGGAGGAACCCGGGCAATCGCCGCTGACTGTCAACAACCAAGACCCGGTCGACATCAGGCAACCCGCATCACGCAGGGCTTCGACCGGGGTCAGTGACCTAAGATCGTGGCACTAGCGAAAGTTCCAGACATGCCCGGGAGATTAATTCTGAGTTCTAGTACCAACTAGTAAGTTTCCCCTGGCCTGAATCTGAAACTGCCCTGAAGATAGATCTCCTGATAATCCCAGACTCAGAGATTAATCCTTTGCACAAGTAATAATTCAAATTTAATCAAATCAGTTTCTAAGACAGTTTTTTTGTCAGTCATTCAGGGCCATCACGCAGCCATCTGCCACTCTGTTAGATGTCAAGTTAGATGTTAAAAGGCTTCTCTCATCAGCAGATTACAGATAATAATATGTAATAACAGGTCCTGGGGAGTGAGACTTCACCACAGCTGAAGGGAGCGTATGAGAGATTGTGGTGTCAAACTGTTTGTGACACGTGTTGGTGTGGGGGGAAAAAAAAAAAAAAGGTTTGTGCTGTCTGGTGCGTGAGGAGCAATGTGCTACCCATCGCTCTGATGGATTCAGTTTGATCTCTTCATGATACTTAATCCATCCAGAAAAGGAATAGTCCCACTTTTGTCAACTATGTTCCTGCCAAAGGGTCGAATTTAAGACGTAAAAGCTATGAAAGAGACATGTCATCTGCAAATCTCTTCCATGCTCGGAGGGGGAGGGCCTGAAATTACCGACGCTGCAGAGCGTAATCATGTATATGGTGAGTGACCCAAATCCTTCTGTCCTCATTAGCATGGCACATGACGAGCTCCGGCCGCCTTTATGGTCGTTATGCACGTGCATATGAGTTTGTACAGTGAGCTGTAGAAAAAGGAAATCTATATCTATTACACAAACAACAGTTCTCCCTTCCAAGTATGTGTGTATTTTTAATCACGCCACATCTGTTTTTGTGGCCGGCCACTGCATTGTATGAACTCTGGTTCACAGAAACCGGGCTGAGCTTGGCATTGGCTTGAAGGGAGAGTGATTTCAAGTCTGACAGTAAAGACCAGCACGGAGCTGAGACGTGCCGCGCGTCGGCCTCGGCACGGTCCAACTGAGAGCTTAGAACTGTCAGGTACTCCTTCCATTATGTGCCCACAGAGCCAGACACACAAAGCACGATGGCTTTGAGGCCAAATACCTCGAAACCCCTTCTATAAACAGCCCTAATACTCATAAAGGTTTTACATAAACTAAGAGAAGCATAATCTCAAAAAGAGGAAGAAAGATGAGCCATTCAGCAGAAACACTGGAGCCTGCCCGCCAGGAAAAACAAAAAAGAATGATGAGAAAATAAACAAAATGTTATCTTTGCTTTGCTTGTTAAATGTTTACAAGACACCCACCACTGTGACTCAGACCGCAGTAACGAAAGGCAGCAGTGCTGAAGAGGGGGGGGGGGGGATGAAAAGGGGGGGGGGGGGGGGGGGGGGGGATGAAAACAAACTGAGAAAGAGAGGACTCACCCCGTCTCTGCCTTCTCGCCTTGGAGAGCTTGACAGCGTCGCTGTGACCCATGGAGCTGAGAAAGACCATTGCCAGCGCCACCAGTCCCAGCTGCATAGTCTCTGTTGCCTTCCCGGCCACGCAGGGTCCCCCCCTGCAACTAGCCGGATCAGGTGGGGGGGCCCCCTTCCTCTGTGGGACAGGTGGATCCCTCTGCTGCTGGGACAGATGATCCCTCCTCTCTACTGGGCGCTCTCTGTCTGCCTCTCCCTGTCCCCCCCCTCCACACCTCTGGCTCTCTGGGTCCTTCACTCTAGTGGCTGCTGCGTCCGCAAGTCTGTGCCGTGGAGGGTGATGCTCCAAACAAGCCCGAGGCACAACAGACCATCACACTGCTGGTAGTGCTGACGACGGGAGCCGACAGAGCGGGGCTGCGGGACGGAGGGGGGCCACTTGAGGGGCCGTCAAGAGCATGAAGAGGAGGAGGGATCGGAGAGGAGAGTGTGGAAATCCTGCTGGTTCAACCCATGAACCTCAGGGTGGACTGGCAGGGGAGCAGGAAACCTGCTGTCAGCAAAGAGCTGGAGATCTCGAGAGCACGTCTCACTCAGAGATGATGTAAGGATGCAATAAAGGGGAAACTTGCAGATTGGAGAAAGATGGATGCAGGATCCTGATTATGAGTGACAACACATCTGCGTGCACCAGGACCTGCTGAGAGGAAAAGACAGAAAGATGGGAAACAGGTTTAGGAAAAAAAAGCCTTTTACAGGCGCAGATAAAGCAACATTAAAGAACGAGTCCTCCATATGCCAGCGTCTCACTGAGAATGCACATGAGAAGATCAATACACCAGTTGGCAACAATTTGAAGTGTTCCACTTTAAATAGGAGGAAAAGGGGAAAAGAAAGATTTACTGGATGACTGTAATTTTTTCCGACAGTTGATTGTTGTTGACAGAACTGGGCTTCAAGGATTTTCAGATATTTCCTGAATTTTAATACACTAATTGGCAACTAAGTGAATTTATTATAAGAACTCTTTATAACAAAGTATTTGGTGGTAACAGTATTACAGTTCTCCTGCTATTTTCATCCTCGAATGAATGAATTAAATTTTTTTTTTTTTTTAACCAACACCTAAAAACAAATTCAGGTCTAGGTTTTGTCAGAGGGTCCGTCCATAAGTCATGAAATGAATCCGTCATAGTTATCAGTCATGCTATTCTGCTTAACCACTATTCTATTACTGCAAATGTCAAACAAATGAACAAATGAACAAATGAATCAAATCACCGTTTGCAGTTAAACATTTAATAGACGAGGGGATTTTCAGGGCCGGTGGATGCCTGTGGGCAGCAGTCCACTTCAACCTTGGGCTCCATCCAGACACAGCATTTGTACAAGATGTTGTAAAAGAATCTTTTAGATGAGTGTTTTATATTTTGCGTAAGAAATAATTTCCGTACATTAAAGGGACTTGATGGCTGCACGTGGCGGTTGCAGAAAGTGAACTGATGATGAGGTGGAACTGTTCATGGGAAGTATTAGCAACACTTATAATTCATTATGCACGCGGTCATTGAGACTGATAAGACTCACTGTGGAGGCGAACGTGCACATCCGCATCAAAAGCCTGATTCTGACTGACGCAAACAAACTCGTGAGGTTTCAAATTAGAGCAGCATCCAATGGTCACCCCCCAAAGAGTTTCCTTTAATACAATTATCATAGATATATGAAGTCAAGGTCCTTTAAAATGCTTGTATTTAAACATTCTCCATTCAATTTTGACCCAGCGAAACTGGGTCACATCGTTTGACCCAAAGAGCGGTCATTCAGGAGTGACACACAATTTGCCTTTTCAACATCAGAGATCTCAGTAATTCGATGAGCTATGAACTCATGACTGGCTCATTCAAATCATCAGTCATGGATCAAGGAAAAAAACAGAAATATTTTTGGGTGGTGACATTAGTTGTCTGTTTGTACTTGGGTAAATTGAGCGTGTTTCTCATTTGAACAGAGCAGTGCTGGCGGGGTTGAGGCTCTCGTCGTCTTTGGTGCTGAGATCTCCTTCAGATAGTGTCGTACGCCGCCTGTATTTACAGCTCTGGTGTGAAGAGGATACACAGAACATGTTAGGTTGAGAGCAATGGGAGGTCCTCCCTCACAGCGCAGTAAAGAAAAATAGGACCATATTTGGTTGTTGAGTTGTTGTGGCGCTGAATCACACGAGGGACAATGCCATGTGGTGCGTCTGAACAGTCCAGCAGGCAAGATTGTCTTCTGTGTTCATAAATAAATCAATACGCACGGAATAATATCAGAGTTGCACTCCGCTCGGTGCCAGAAACCCCATGATTTCTTGTTTTATATCAAACTTACACAAGAAATCAAGTTAGAATTTATTTTATGCAATAACTAAACTGGTTTTGAGGATGGAAATTGACACGAATGTCTTATTCCTACAAAACAAGCTAAATTAAGTTAAGCAGCGTCACCGCCTGTTGTTGTGGGATGAGTCAGGGAAATGACACAAACCCACATACATGCACACAACCATGTGGGATTTGTCAAGTCTCGCATGAAGGGGAAAAAGAAAGTAATTTTCCCCGTAATAGCAATTCCATAACATTGTTCTCCTCTTTTAAATCACGTTGAGAGTTCTTCTACCCTCTCCTCGCCCGGGAAACAGACGTCAGACTCTTCCCGACCTTATTTACTTCTTAGCGCTTAATGACTCACAATGTCACTGACACCTCTCGGCTAAAGTCATATTTACAGGAGCGAGCCAAACGAGCGGCGCGGCCAGTCGTCGGCAGCACCTGTATGTAACTTGAGAGAGCGCGATGACTAATTTTCGGGACTGAGTTTTTGGACCATCCAGAACACAACAGTCTTCAGCTCTCGGGCTCGCTGCCAGAGCCTCTTTCATAACCCAGCACTCCCATGACCGTGCAACCTGCCAAGAGCCCACCTCGGCCCATCCATATAACCGCTGTCACACAGGGAGATAAGAGACACTCCACCGAGAGAATCGATCTCTTCGCTCGTCTGCTTTGCGAGAACCTTTTGTAAACATGTCTCATCGCGAAACACCCGTCTCATCATGCAACTGTGGCCCTTGAAGAGTCGCGCTTTGAACCGTGGGGCCTGTCCTCGCGGCCGGCCACATTCAGCCGGAGCCCGAATGAAACCAAGCCGCCCGCGCTCATGAAATAGTCAGGAGATTAAATTGCCTCCTTTGTAAGTCCTAAGTTTGATCTATCAATTATTCAGGTGCTGAAAGGGAGCCCGCACACTGGGGATCTATCGAACTCGAGAAGGTGCCAGAAACTCTGTCAGTCGTGCAACCTGTCCATGAACTCTGCCCATGACTGCAGCTGAAGGCTTCATTCAATAGCAGAACGAAGATCATCACCATGCGTAACTTGTGCCAAAATGCCACAGTCACACGCAAGCTCGCAGAGCAGGGCTATGAATGGAAAAATAATGGCGCCGTTTGTAACGTGCAAAAGTCTGAGTCACGGAGGGCACAGGGAGGCGTTGTGAGTTCATAACTGCTAACATTTTTTTTTTTCCTCACATTGTAAAAGAATATGATTTTTAAGGGAGTTGGAAACCAGAAAAACTTAAATCGCATACTTAAATCTGGGCTTTTAAATGAGCACATTGTGCTCCCGAAAAATTTGGCCGCTCAAGTGGAGGGAACAAAACAATGGAAATAAAAATTAATGGGTGATCTCATTCACTTATTGAGCACATTCATGGTCGGCTTATTTTGATATGTACAACCCGTGTTTGTACGGCCAAAGCCTTGTTGGTGCCGTAGCCAATCGAGACCACAATGAAAAACAAAGACAGGAAGAAAATTATGCAACTGGAAATAGATAAACTCACTGATGACTGAAGCTATTGTTAGAAGAATTCAGTCGTCATCCTCTCATCACCTATTACTCTGTCAGTGGTCCACGCACTCCAGAGTGTGGAGAGGCAGCGTGGCCAGCAGCCACGGGGGCCTCGCTCATTTTAGTGATCACTTCCTCTGCTTTCAGAGGGAGTGAGAGGCTGAAACAAACCGAGCAGAGATCAGCATCTCTGACTGCGTCCCCCCTGATCCTGCAGAGCTCTGCCTCAGAGTGCTGGATTACACATGTTTGCAATGTGTTAAGGAAAAAAAAAAAAAAAAAATCAAGTGTGGATCTCCACCTGTCCCAGACCGCTGTCCCTCTCCCTGCATGCATTTCACCCCGGAGCTGAGAACATCAACTGTTCAGAGGGTGAAAAGGAGCTGTGGTGTGTGAGAGAGTGTTTATGGATGCATGTGGTAAAATGCAATCCAGGTGAAAGAGAATGTCCAACTTTCATTTGCCAAATAGTTTTTTTTTTTTAATCAGTGCAATAGTTTAGTTAAATAATTAGAGTTCTGTCTGCATGCGAATGGAGTTTAAGTTGAAGTTTAAAGTTGCATTTTTTAAAAATGGAATTGATTGCAAAATAAAATCATGTTTTATCCCACACATACAAACGTTAAAATAATTATAAGAACAACAACATTAATAATATCACTGTATTAGATAAAGGCTTTTGATCTGTAATGCACAATAATCTCCTTAACACCTTGGAGCAAAGTTGATGAGAATTGCTCCAGACTAAAAAAAAAACAAACCAGTGAACGAGATCAAGTCAAATCAAACGATGTTCGATCAATGAAGGAATAGATAAAAAAGAACCCACCTGTACATCGAGATCTCAGAGTAAAGTTCTTCATTGAACGGTCGCGATTCAATTTCCTTTTTTATAAGGGAAAAATCCGTTAGTTAAAAAAAAGAACTCCTCCTACATGACCCCCCCCCCCCTTCATGCAACTTGTCTGTCATCATTTAACAAGACGTGTGATTTAATTTCTCTCACATGTCGCTGTGTCGAGGCAGCTCCCTGTCAGACGGCGGAGAGGATGCGCAAGAAAAGAAATCTGCACGTGATTAAATCATTACACAGCCCCCTCCCCCCAAAAAAACCCATCAAAAGATTTTGGACATAAAAATATATCTGTTACGTCCCGATGCAATGAGTCAGACTGGCGTTTTTCACGTGTTTGCGGCGAGTTGCGCTCTTTAAAATCCACTTTGCGCGTCGAGCTGCATCCAACTAACGCAAGTGGAGTCAGAGCCGTGATATTTGCATCCAGACCCAGAAACTGCCAGCGGGCACATCAGGCCCCACCCCCCCTCCGGTTCTCACTGAGAGATGAAAAACCTGCGCTGGACTTCGAGTTGAGTTTCACCGATAAACCACGGAGGTGTGCGCTCTCATCTGATGTGGTTTAGTTCTGTAGACTGAACATCGAGTACAGTCATGGAGGATGTTAAAGTTCCAATATTACACAGCACCCTTTAACTATCTGCAGCATCTGTGACTTCAATTTAACCACTTTCATCCAATTTAGATACCCCAAAAAAAAAAAATAATAATAATACGTTGAGTATATATTGTGCCTTTCAAGAGAAGAGGGTGGAGCTCTGTCTAATCTGTCTATCGCCATCTTATTATCAGCGTCATATTTCGAAATGAAACCAAACCACTCAAACATGAGCAGTTTATCAAACTGTTAAAGGATAACGCTGTCTGAAGTAAAATCCACTAACATGGAGGAGGCAGGATTAAAGGCCGATACTGCGGCCAACCACCAGGTGGCGGGTGAGGCGCTCTGGCTTCACTTTTGGACACCATGTCATTGACGGTGTGAACTTCCAGCCTCTGGGTCACTGAGTTATTAGTTCTTTAGCCTGGTGGTTTTGTGGATGATTTAATTTCTGGCATTTCAGGCGCAGACTGGTTTTAGCCCACTGTGGCCTTTTCACTGTGATTTTAGAAAACCTCCATCATTACGTGAATAGACGGTACATCTGTATATGATGTGTTCACCGGTTTTACATCTTGAGATAAATATAATTGTGACACTATAAAACTGAAATCATGTGTTAATATGAACTATTATTAGAATATTCACAGTCCCACAGCCTGGCTGTTCATGTTAGCAGGTACTTAGCATAGATCTGCACATACAATAAGTATTGAATATCAGAACAGTCTCCGGTTCCTTGTCATCCAACAGGGGGCCATAAACAACAATTCTTGGAGATCATACAGAACCAGCATTCCTTGTTTTGAGACTGTGACATTTATCAACAGTCTCACGATGAGAGCCACTACTGGATAAACACCAGCCCCATTCAGCTACACTTATCCTGCTGAAGGATTTATCATGAGAATTAAGTTACAGTGCGGCCCTGTTTGTTTTTCTGTGCCGTCGCCAAGAAATAAACAGAGCCAGAAGCCTGAAAACAACACATCATCACCTCTTCTTTACGGCGGCCTGTGATGCGGTTTGACGTCGGCCACGAAGGAAAAACAGAGATGATACTGTATCTTAAAATGTAAACTGACTTAGTGGAGCATGCCGGCGGTTTGGGTCGGTTTGAGTTTGATCTGCGTTGTGTTCGCTCATTATCTGAGGGGGGGAGGTTTACACCTGGAGATGTTATTCTACCAGCTAACTGATACATCCTGACCTACATTCATCTGCAGGAACTTTAGAAGTAACCAATGCAATCTGGAGATACATGACGTGTTACGCAGCTATTTTACATTAAAGGGGTAAATGACAAGTGGCTTTTCAGAAGTGGCCAGCTGGACTTATTCTCGAAGCATTTTTTGAGTCACTCTGACACACTGTCAAGTCATGAGGACATCCACCGCCTGCCAACACGCAGCCCGGGGGAGCCCTCAAACAGAGCCAGTCTTTTTCTATCAGATGCTTATGCATGCAAATGTTGCAAAGTCGAATTTATTGAGGTCATAATTTCTGTCATAGCCCAAAAGCCAAGGGTAGTTATGGGCAGCGCAATGCCTCCAGGATAGACTGCAGTGCAGCCAGTTTAAGGAGAGACGGGGGGATTACTGATGACTAATGATAGGTTTATGACTCCAACATTGTGACTGTGAAGAAAAGCGAGAATGTCAGACAAAAAAGATCTGCGGCTTTCTTCATAGCCCACGACCCAAGCTGAAAATAATACCGAGTCTTTAACTTCACAGAATACAGTACGACAGCAGCACGACAGGTCCGGTTCTCACCTCCGAGGCTGCGGGTGGGAAAGAACGTTAAAAGTCTTTAACGGGATCAGACAAAATCCTCGGTCTGTCTTCAGGAGGAGATACTGGTGCTGCGGCTGCTTCTGAACCAAGGATTAACGCTGGAGTATATCCTCAAAATGAGAGTTGTTCTTCACTGGAACACCTGGCCTTTAATTTGTCATTCTTACCTTCAGCGAACATCTTTCTATATTAAAGCTCCATTGGCTCTGCAGCTTGTCAAAACCTTGAATGGACATTATTCACAGCTTTATATTTTAGTTTTAGATAATATGTGGATATGTTGAATTGAGACTATTATGCAACTGATTTAAAACTGCTTGTATTAAGAATGCCTTTAGGGCTCACTAAATACACCTGGTTTGGGAGGCTGCTTTGTTTCACATGTTGGGCCTCGGTGGGGTTATCAAGCTCTCATCTTTATTTGCCTTTACCCACAATATGATGTTGACTGAGAAACATTTGACTGATCCAGCTGATGTTTGTCACAGTTTTCCACGGGACCGATTTTGACATTTATGTGTGCGGGTATTTTTAGAAGTTGTTTAAAACGGCATGAAATCCAAAGTGTTTAAAGATCTAAAAATCCACACATAATGATTTTATCACTGAAGGGACTTGTAAAGAGCCTGGGAACGAAAATGATGGGGTTCAGTATTCAGTATTTATTTTACTGGGAGAAGTAATGATATAATGACAGGCCGGAGAACAATCGGATTATGTGTAATCAGAGGAATTATCACTCCTGTGTGACTCCATTGTCACTGAACAAAGAGGCACAGCCTGATGTTTCTGCTGTCTGCAGCAGGAGAACACACTTTTTCACGGCCTGGCCAAAACGTGGAGCCCACACACGACTCATTGAAGTGAAACAATCATAAACAAAATCAATCTGCAGTCACTTGTGTGCAATTTACGGATGTGGGAATGTGTCGTATGCACAGATGTCACCCCCTACTCCTTTGGCAGCCCGACAGCAAACAGACCCGTGGAGCTGACACAGGTGTTAGATCGGCCCTCTGCTCAGTTTAAGTGAAGTGTAAACACAACCATCCACCCAGCTCAAACAATCACAATGTCCTTCTGCCAAAGTAGATGGAAGGTTGCAGTATATTTCCAACTGTCTCCTCGCAGCACTATATTATCGTCACTGGAAAATGGACTGGACAAGATAGCAACGTAAAAGAATGCAAAGAATCTGGGGATGTTTCTCCAGATGACCCCACCTTTCCCTTTGGATAAACATAAATTTCTCATGTATTTCTGAATAATTCTTCCTGGAAAAGGCATTGTCTTTTTTAAATTGATTCTTGCTTTTTATTTAAAAGAAAACGCCCAACCTGTCAAAGTAATATCAATATTCATGCACATGAAACAGATACCTTGGGTAAAGAAAGAAAAGAGGAACGGAATGCTGTGTTTTAAGATGTAGAAATGATTGTGTAATATTTGTATTGTAGTGTTTAGTTAGAGAAATGGAGCTCAATTTGAACTTTGATCTTTTTACTGTAACTGCTGTGATTGAAACCCAATCAAAATGTTTACCGAAGAAGGAACTCTCTCATAGCAGCACAGTCATATCCATGAGAGCGCCGGTAAACATGGTGTGCACAGCAGTTTATTACACCACTTTACTCAACATCAACATTATGATTGAGGGCATTTAAATAAAAGCCGTCCTGTCCACTGAATAAAAGATGTATGTGTAGCCGAAAATGTTATTGGAAGCTTTTTCTTTGAAACTCTTCCCAACACTCGAAAATAAAGATTGATCACATTTGAAACAACATGCCAGAGAGTTGGCCGCTGCCAACATGTGTTTGCCATATTGGTCCTCAAATGAACAACCGGAATATCACCTTATTTTCATACACGCGAGGCATGTGGTTGTTTTGAAAGACTTCAATGCCCGTCACCCCCCCCCCCTTTAAAGGATCGCCTCTGCGTCATAACTGTTGTTGTGATTTAATGTTTTTAAAGTGGAATCTGAATAATGTATTTATTCTTATTTGAGACAAGTCTTATCAGCGTTTATTTCCGCGCCTCTTGGTGGAAGGATGCGGCATGGGTCGTCCACGTTGGTGCAGAACTAGCTCAGGGAACAGATCCAGGTTAGAATTTGTGTCATTTTCCACTGCAAAGAATTATTCATGAATCTAGATTAAGATCAGGCACGTGAAGGGGACTGCAGTCTGAATTCATGGTGACTGTTTGAGGTATGAGCTCTTCTGAGTGCCATTGTTTGTTTGCATTTATTTAGGATTACACAAAACGGTCTGGACGGACTCTCTTTGAAATTGCAAGATGTGAAAATTCACAAGAATCTGAAGTGATTATAAAACATAGTTTCAGCATACAAATGAATTCATTTATTTAAATGTCCCGTTGGAACTTCATCTTGGATGATATCTAATGTTTTTTGTGTTTTTTTTTTTTCCATCCCTAGAACATGTTTGGTCACCTGGTTCAAATTGTCTAAGATTTCAAACTGGGAGAAGAAGAAAAAAAGTAAACAAATTCAATTTACTCACTACAAAGGATTCCCGAATTCTCATCTGCAGTTTGATCTTGGTGTGCATGATTCGAATTATGGTAAAGACGAGCTTTTTGTTTTCATGGTATTAGCCAACACCAGTTCAGACCAGGTGAAAGAGATGTCTCATGGAGACATCACTCAGCCAGAGAGAGGCCGTTGAATGCTCGAGGTGAATATGTCAACTGTAACAGATGTTTGAAGAAACCAGTGTAGTTGCATTCGTCGACGTTTTTTTGGCTGTGCATCAGCTAATGGGATGGTGCAGGTAGAGAAAGTGAAATGCTAATTTCTTCATGACTGAACTTGTGCAAAGCTTCATGTGCAGTGTTGGATGGCCGTCTTCTTGTGACGTGATGAACCCTTTCCATCCAAATTGTTTTTTGAAATGAGATACATTCGTTGATCTTCTCATGTCACCCCCCCCCCCCCC